>CM034234.1:15783019-16133019 GCA_019916065.1 Vitellaria paradoxa | reverse complement strand
AATATTATCAGTTTCTTCAAATCGACGGTAAGCACAAGTAGATTATGAATATGCCAGCCCCATTTTTTTGTTTTATTTATTTATTTTTTTTTGGGGGGGGGGGGGGGGGCTAGGCAAAAGGGCGGCAAGGCAGGACTAACATAGCAACTCCCCTCCCCCCGGGGGGAGGGAGGGGTGTGGAATGTTCAACTAGGATGACAGTTACTGACCGAGAAGGTCGAGCCTGTCACCAAAGCCTTAACAAAGTGCGAGCCAAACAAATCTCCTTCTTAATATGGGTTCAAACTAGTGACGGCTGAGAGGAGGAATCTAAACCCTGCTGTTTAGCCAACTTGACTACCTCCTTGGTGGTTGGGAGGGGCTTCTAAACTCCACCTTAGGCACATTTCAAATGTGAAAGCATTGTTTAAAATGGGGAAACAAAGAAAAAAAAAAAGGAAATTTCAATCTTAATCATGGATGCTAAAATCAACTATTTGCAGAGTATAATAGATATTCATACCTCGCAATCTCTCCGATCAAATTTCAGGGTCCCATCCAAAATTTCTCGCCAGTAAAATGAAGATTCTTCTCTTAAATTCTTGTGCTTCTCAAGCTTCATGTCAATCAGTGCATTGACATTGTTCTATGTAAACAGTTCAGAAGCAACGGGCTTTGTCAGAAATCCATGCTTTTAAAATCAAGATATTGGAGAGGCAAATAACAATTCTGTTTGTTTCAACCAAGATTACAAACAAGTCAAATTTATTTTATTAATAATTATATATCGCAGCATACAGAGCAATGAAGAAATAATGAATACAGATCACCAAGCTCTTTGTTGTCCCAGGGCTATAATCTATTTGCTTAACAACTATCTTCACTCTTGCACGGTCACTAAGCACTAATTGTGTGATATGTAACACGAAATGACAATGGCATAGCCCTGCGGTAAACGATTTCACATGTTCCATGACATGCAGATCATGTAATATGATCAAAAAATACACAAAAAAATAGTACAGTCAATATTAGAGTAGGAAAAAGAAATCAAGAGATAATGAGCTTGCCTATGTAAATAACAGGAAATCAAATCAACGGGTGCATATTATGCCTCCAGACCCTTAAAAACTATCTTTATTTATAATTAACTTCAACCAAAGTGACTCAACACAAATAACACATACCCATGTCACAAGGATAATTCAAAGTAGGGTTAGTCGCCTCTATACTCCTGCACTAAAGATAAAAACCACTAGTACTCCATGAACTTCAAAAACCTATCTTTATGTATCTTGCACTTCAAACTAAAGTGAAAACGTTAAAAAAACCGGCAAAAATAATAATTTTGGTTTCAATGAATACTTTTGTCTTTTCACTTGAAAATTTAACACTATTTACGACTGCACTTTATTCTTAAGTACAAAGAGTGTAAAAATAGCTTATTGAAATTCAAGGGTGTTAGTGATTTTCACCTTTAGTACAGGAGAAATAAAGACAATTAACCCTTCAAAGTAATACACCAAAGCAAACAGGGAAGAAAAATACAAGCTCAAAAGAATGGATGACACAATGTACAAGTGACAGGTTTTTGTCAAGCTCACCATCACTCAGTTCAATTACATGAAAATTTAGATGACAATAGCACAGCAGAAATGCTCTATGTGATTCCATATGCAATAAATACTAAATTGTTTATTATGATACGGACACATAAAAATCCAGTCCTATATCAAATGAGTAATAATATATACTAATGGGCAAAAGAATGTTCACAAGGGCAGAGTTTGCAAAACTGGGGCTCCAACAACAATACAGGTAGTGGTGAATCGCCATCCATACACCTAAGAATCTAATAGAGTTGTCAAAGGGTAACCACTTGCATCCTGGGAAATGGAATGCAATCTAACAGGGAAATTTGATCTCTCCCATGGTTCAGCTTTAAATTTTCTTCTTAAATTAAACAAAAAAACCAAATCTTTCCTTATCTAGTAAAATTACAGATATCTTAATAAGCACTCCTTTGAATTCTTTCTGTATTTGAAAATATTCTCATGAGAAGCATATTTCAAAGTTCTCAACTCTCCGCTATAGTAAATCTATAGACATGTGTATAGACAATAGACATGCATATTATAGATGCATTGTGTGTATATCAAAAGCGTGTGTGTGTGTGTGTGTGCGCGCGCGCGCGCGCATAGACTACAGACATGTATATTACAGATGGCATTGTGCGTATGCATATTTTTTATTTAGTAAGATGCCACAATAATGTCTGATAAAGCTTGATCCAAAAAATAATTCTTCAAGCATATATCAAAGTATAGCACAAGAAATCCTTTCAGATTTGAATAACAGAAGATCTTGCGACAATTTGTATTTTATTTTTTGATTTTTTTTTAAATAAAATGTTTGAATTGTTCTTATCATTAATTTGAAGTGGAATTTAATTAAACATCTTATATATACGCACCAATATGTGCATATCCACATATCTCCATACATAGATGATAGATGCATATATTGCTCAACCCGAACCCCAGGTAAAATTTTTGATTCCACTGCCAGCAAGAACCTTTGTCTTTTCATGAGTGAAGCAATTGCTTTACTAAGTTCCAAACACGAACTCAATTAAGACCATAATGTTCATACTAATATGCTAAGTGAAACTTATAGGAGTAGCATTCAGGGAGGAATCAGCTTTCTTAGTCACTAGGGGAAAAAATTGCATATTATTTTGGGCAAAAATGAGTATTTTTATAATAAAATTTGTGAGAATAATTTAAAAAAAATAAAATTATTTTAACAAAATTGGTAATTTTGCAATGAATTGGCTTTGCACATGTGCAACATGCCGGAAAAATGACAACTACAAGTGGACAATGGGGGATAATTAGCAAAACTATATTGGGGCATATTAACACAATTATATACTGCCATCTAAAAATAATTATATACAGTAAACAATTTTTTTTTTCAGTGGGATCAGATGCCCCCACACCACTATATGTGGTTTCGCCCATGGTAGATTGTTAGTCTCACCTTGAATTCATCACCAGACATCTCATAAAGTTTACCCTCAAACATCTTAAGGAACGCCTCAACCCTTGAATCAATCTGTCTAGGACCCTGTGCAAATTAAGAAAGAGATTTCAGTTGAGAATATAACAATTCTACAAATGTGTCCAAGTAGAACTGATCCACGTACCTTTACAGTTGATTGTATGATAAACTGCACTCCACGGATACCAGAATCATTCCTACATTAGAAATAATTTAGAAACCTTACAATGTGCATAGAAGATATGATGGTACTATGAAGTCAAGGAACAGAAAATGTTAATATACCTCTGCAAGAGCACTGTAACGTAGCCAAGTTGCTCCACGGATCTAAGCTGGTGGAAGGCTGGTTGCTTTGCAATCAAAGTAAAAAGCTGAAGTTTAACATTCAGCATGAAATCATCTTGATGAACCTAATAACAAGTTCAATATATTAGAACTTCTATGGGACAATTTACTAAATGAAGCGAGTGCAATACAGGAAAAAAAATTGGCAAATGAAGGGAACAGAACAAAGAAATGAATCCATTTCCGTAAAACTTTGTATAAGTTACAAATTTCAATTTTTTGTTGTTTCAAACCGGACCTTAAAATACAGCTATCCACTTAAAATATGACAAATTTTAGTCTTAAGTAAGGACTGCTCCCAGCAATGTTCTTTTTGTAAGCCGACGTGAGGGGCTAGGTCATGTGTTTTAGTCATTCCAACCCCTCTTCACTAATGAATAATATATCTGTGCTTTTGTATAACAGGGGTCCAGAAACACACAACACATATTGGCATTGATCAGAGAGCTGGTACGGCTCTGGTTTTACTGGGTTATAATCTAAATTATTGTGTATATTTTTGGCATGACCTTAGAGCCCAAATGTGTTATACATGTTTGTTGCCAGTGCTTATTTGTGTCTTTATATGTGTGTCCGCATGGAGGGAGAGGAGGTACTCAAGTGTTAATAAAAAGGGTGCATTTGGTAATTTTTGAAACATAGGCGTTAAAATGTAATTATCGAAACATTTTTTAACCAATATTTTTAGAGAGAGATTAGTGAATACTCAAAATCAAAGCAGTTGAGTCACAAACAGTAGTACTCAAGATGCTGTATTCTTTCCATCCAGAAAATTATTGATGTGGCTATTATAGTACAGCATATTAGTATTAGCATTAACGAGGGTAGTTTAGCCAAGTTACGTACTTTGTTGTTTTCCAACTTCAAAGGGTTTAGTTATCTTATTCTCTATAGATTTTGGCTCTCTCTTCTCTTCTCGTATTCTCTTTGTTTCTTTCTTCAATCTATAGAATAAAGTTTTCGGTGGCAACTCACATATTCCATTGCTCTCTCTCTCTCTCTATCTATAGGTTGGACAGGCTTCACTTTTGAGTCACAGCCTAATAAAAAGAAGATGGAGATATTACAGATGTTGCTATGGATTCTACTTTTCTATTCTACTTCAGAAGCAATTTTATCACATTCGTCCTGTCAGAACATAACAAGATAGTTTGCATGTGGTTAAATTGCTCATCCAAAAACTAACTCTATTAAACCAATAATTTTTCCCCCTCCCAAAACTCTGTAAATATATACCTGAATATAATGGACAAGGGCAGAATTTTCATCACTTGGATTTAAGCCTTCAACAGGATAGAAGTAACTTAAGCCCCTTTCAAGCTTAATAACTCTATTTGTCAAATGCTGAGAAGGGAATAGAGCTTGGGATATAGGCCGAGGTCCTGTAAAGAAAACATCCTCAATGTGCTGGATCATTGACTCTGCTTCATTAGGTTCAATGTTCCCTGTGAGAAGTGAAAATGGAGTTAATTCATTAGACAAAATGATGATGCCAAACATCTTCAATGTAAGAGTATAATATTTCATTAAAATATAAGAACCTGCAATATAGCACTCTAAAAAGGTCCTTGATAGCATCTGAGGAGCAAATTTGGAAAGATTAACTGCTTCAAGATGAGGAAGAACCTCAAGTCCATCATTCCAAGGCCACGTTTGATCCTCCAGTAGTAATGAACAGTAGTACATAGCCTGCTGATATGGTTGTTGAAACTTGAAATTTTGGTAGTCCTTTGTTACCATTTCCTACAAGAAAAGGGGCCAAAAGAAAACAAAATATAAAACTTATATGTAAACATTCAAGGATTGAATGGAATGACTCTTATGCTTGTCATAGCAACTATTTATATACATAGATATCTATACAAGTTAGGAAATAACAACAATCACAATAATCTAAAGCAGGAAAGGATCAATCACAATATCCACCTACCATATACATGCCCTTTTTTCAAAAAAAAAAAAATATATATATATATATACATATATATATACATGCCCCAACTCCGCCTATGTTTTTTCATGGCCGGTCCCAAGCCCGGATAAAGGAGGAGGGTTGTGTTAGGTAGTCGACAGCCAGCGTAAAACTTTGTCGAATTTTTTATGGATTTTATGACACCTAATGAGATTTCGTGGGGGCGTTCCCTAATTAGCGACGCGCTGTATGGTCCGAGTACAGTGTTAAATAAGCAAGGACCGCTGCATCGGCGCCCGGGTGCGGTGTTAAATAGGCAAGGGTCCTCGCACTTTCCTGGACGAGTGGGGGGGGCAAGGAAGCTAGTCCAAAATAGAAGGCTGAGATTAGGTACTTGGAATATTGGGAGCTTAACTGGGAAACTTATGGAAGTGATGGATACAATGGAAAGGAGAAGAATTGCAATTGCTTGCTTGCAAGAGACGAAATGGGTGGGACAGAAAGCTAAAGAGATTGAGAGAACTGGGTATAAGTTATGGTATACGGGACTTAATAGATCGAGAAATGGGGTCGGCATAGTAGTAAGCAAGGACCTAAAGGAAGATATAGTTAATGTGAAACGCTGTGGAGATAGGATTATTGCAATTAAGTTAGTGTTAGGAGAAGAGATAGTAAACGTAATTAGTGCTTATGCCCCCTAAGTGGGCTTAGGAGATGTACATAAGGATAAGTTTTGGGAAGACTTGGAAGGAATGCTATTAGAGATACCTCAAGGAGAGATGGTCTTCATATGAGGAGATTTGAATGGTCATATAGGACGCGACATAGATGGATACATAGGAGTACACGGGGGATATGGTTACGGTGATAGAAATGAAGAAGGGAATGATATTTTGGAGTTTGCAGTGGCTTATGATCTCATGGTGACGAACACCTTTTTTAGGAAGAGAGAGGAACATTTGGTGACTTATAAGAGTGGCTCCTCAAAGACACAGATTGACTTCTTCTTAACTAGGAAAAGAGATCGTGTAGTTTGTAAAGATTGTAAAGTTATACCGGGGGAGAGCTTGACTGCCCAACATAGGTTGTTGGTCATAGATGTGCAGCTTCAAAGGTGGGCTAGAAAAAAGAAGTCGTATAGATGCTCAAAGACTAAATGGTGGAACTTAAAAGGTGATAAGCAAGCAGCATTCAGGGAAAGAGTACTAGAGAAAAACATTTGGACGGTAAATGAGAGTGCAAATATTATGTGGAATAAGGTAGCAAAGTGTATTAGGAGGGTAGGGAAAGAAGTCTTAGAAGAATCCAAAGGGAGTGCTTCGGCACAGAAAGAGGCATGGTGGTGGAACGAGGCCGTTCAAGACAAGATAAGAGTTAAAAGAGAGTGTTTTAAATCTTGGCAAAACGACCGAAATGAAGCGAACTTAGAGAGGTATAGAGAAGCTAGAAGAGAAACCAAAAAGGCAGTTAGTGAGGCTAAGGCAAAGACATTTGAGTATTTATATAGGCAACTTGACACTAAGGAGGGCGAAAGAGAGATATTCAAGCTTGCTAAATCTAAAGATAGACGGACCAAGGATTTAAACCAAGTTAAATGCATTAAAGATGAGGATGAAAAGGTATTAGTAAAGGAAAAGGAGATAAAGGAGCGTTGGAAGAGCTACTTCTACAAGTTATTTAACGAAAGCAGTAGTAGTGACATACATTTGGGGCAGTTTACCACTTTTAGGGAAGAATTAAATTTTATGTTCTATAGGAGAATCAGTGGGGAAGAAATAAAAGAAGTATTAAAAAGGATGAAGAATGGGAAAGCGGTTGGGCCAAATGGTATCCCTATTGAGGTTTGGAGGTGCTTAGGAGAGGATGGCATAAGTTGGTTGACAAAACTTTTTAATGTAGTGCTAAAGAGCAAGAAGATGCCTGATGCATGGAGGAAAAGTATCCTTATACCCATATACAAGAACAAAGGAGATATTCAGAACTGTACGAACTATCGCAGGATTAAATTGATGAGCCATACAATGAAATTATGGGAGAGAGTTATTGAGAGAAGACTAAGAAGGACAACAAACGTTTCAGAGAACCAATTTGGTTTCATGCCTGGAAGATCAACCATGGAGGCTATCTTTCTCTTGAGGAGGTTAATGGAACAGTATAGAGAAGGTCAAAAAGATTTACATATGGTGTTCATCGATTTAGAGAAGGCATATGATCGGGTTCCTAGGGAGATTCTATGGAAAGTATTGGAAAAGAAAGGAGCGTGTGTCGCATATATTGAGGCGATAAAGGACATGTATGATAGAGCCATGACATCTATACGGACGATTGGTGGAGAAACTAATGAGTTCCCTATCACGATTGGTTTACATCAAGGCTCAGCGTTAAGCCCGTACTTGTTTGCTTTAGTTATGGATGAGATTACAAGACATATTCAGGATGAGGTGCCGTGGTGTACGCTATTTGCAGATGATATTGTTTTAGTAGATGAGACGAGAGAAGGAGTGAATGCTAAGCTAGAATTGTGGCGGGATACGTTAGAGACAAAAGGGTTTAGGCTAAGCCGATGCAAGACGGAATATATGGAATGTAAGTTTAGTCAAAGTAGGATAACGAGTAGTATAGAAGTAAGTTTAGGCACACAAAAGATTGTAGAGAAAGATAAATTTAGGTACCTTGGATCTATGGTGCAACAAGATGGAGGGATTGATACTGATGTAAGTCACAGGATTCAAGCTGGGTGGACCAAATGGAGGAGTGCTTCGAGAGTTTTGTGCGACCGAAAAGTCCCCCTCAAGGTGAAAGGAAAGTATTATAAGGTAGCGGTTAGACCAGCGCTGCTATATGGATCAGAGTGTTGGGCAGTAAAATATAATCATGGTCAGAAGATGGCAGTTGCGGAGATGAGGATGCTAAGGTGGATGTGCGGGATTACAAGGAAAGATAGGATTAGGAACAAGGAGATTAAGGGCAAAGTAGGAATAGCACCGATTGAAGATAAAATGAGAGAAAACCGATTAAAATGATTTGGCCTTGTTAGAAGGTATGAAAGTATGGAAATTGCCAGGAGTAGGAGAGGTAGAGGAAGACCCACGAGAAGCTGGAAAAAAACCATTAAACATGACTTGACCTACCTAGATTTATCGGAGGACATGCCCCTAAACAAATCTAATTGGCGTCGACAAATCCATTTAGCCGACCCCACCTAGTGGGAAAAGACTTAGTTTGATTTGGTTTGGAAGTTCTGATTTTGTTATTTAGAATTTTTTTTAATGGACTATTTTCTGAAATTTTTTTTTTTTTTTTTGAAAGCATGTATTCTATATTAAATGTAAGTGGATGAATATATTGTGTATGATTGTTTGCAAAGATTTTTGGTATTTTCTCAGTTTTAATTTTTTATTTATATTTTCCATGTAAATATTTATTATATAAATATATTAATACTATACTATTTTAGTGAAATTTATGTGAGCAAAAGCAAAATATTTAAATTTTTTATTCTCATTAAATGCGGCAAAATAAATTTAATATTTAATTTGTAACAATCTGGTGAAAATTATAACTATATTAAAAGTATTCTTTGAAAAGATGATTTTAAAAAACGCTTTTTTTTGAAAAAGTGTTTTTTGAAAGGGGGTTTTCTAAAAGCATTCTTTTAAAGAATGCTTTCTCAGCTAGCAGTATTTTTTCAAATACTGAAAAATCATCAGCATATAGCCAAAATTTGCTCAAAATATCAGCATAACCAAAAAGAAATCCCTCCGACCACTGTCACTGTTTCCGCTGTCTAACAGCTACAGCTATACCCTCCATCTTTATGGCTATTCCCCACCACTCCTGCCACTTCATCTTGCTTTTACCAGACTTATTGATTTTGTTTTTGCAACATTTGTAAGCACCAAATCATCAACATAAGCCGATGCAAGACGGAATATATGGAATGTAAGTTTAGTCAAAGTAGGATAACGGATAGTATAGAAGTAAGTTTAGGCACACAAAAGATTGTAGAGAGATAAATTTAGGTACCTTGGATCTAAGGTGCAACAAGATGGAGGGATTGATACTGATGTAAGTCACAGGATTCAAGCTGGGTGGACCAAATGGAGGAGTGCTTCGGGGGTTTTGTGCGACCGAAAAATCCCCCTCAAGGTGAAAGGAAAGTATTATAAAGTAGCGGTTAGACCAGCGCTGCTATATGGATCAGAGTGTTAGGCAGTAAAGCATAATCATGATCAGAAGATGGCAGTTGCGGAGATGAGGATGCTAAGGTGGATGTGCGGGATTACAAGGAAAGATAGGATTAGGAACGGAGAGATTAGGGGCAAAGTAGGAATAGCACCGATTGAAGATAAAATGAGAAAAAACCGATTAAGATGGTTTGGCCATGTTAGAAGGCGTCCAGCAGAGGCACCTGTTAGAAGATGTGAAAGTATGGAAATTGTCAGGAGTAGGAGAGGTAGAGGAAGACCCAAGAGAAGCTAGAAAGAAACCATTAAACATGACCTAACCTACCTAGATTTATCGGAGGACATGCCCCTAAACAGATCAAATTGGCGTCGACAAATCCATATAGCCGACCCCACCTAGTGGGAAAAGGCTTGGTTTGGTTTGGTTTGGTTATATATATACATGCCCTGCCATATCTCTAACATTACAAAAGGTTTGAAGAAAACGTAATTTATATGCTTTTTACAAACAGAACAGCCAAAAAAAAAATTGTGGAATTCCTACATTTGAACAATTAATCTTCAGAAGTACGTCTTAACAATGAATAATGAACAATCCATATAAGAAAAACATCTGTAACCACCATATATAGAATGAAAGATCAAATCTCAAACCACCACCTGGAATTGGTTGAGTATGTAAAAGTCAAGCTTATCTAAGGATTAGTTTCTAAGCCACCAGCCTTTAGAAACAGTAGGTCAAGGATGTTCAAGTCATGTCGTTCAAAAATTACTAGTTTCAAAGACACCAAACTCTCTATCAAAATATATTCAGGAAATAGTACCCCTTGACTTATAAACAAGACTGCCAGGATATGAAGCCTTAATTGTACTGTGTTCTCTTTACTTCTTAATCAAAGAACCAATTCGTTTAAGAAAAAAGCAAGGCCAACAATACGTCTTAAATATGTTGGATGGAAACCTGAGGTTCTAACATCACAACACTTAACAATGATTGATAGTGAAATATTTATCAAAATATCAAGACTTTGTGAGATGTGTTTGTTGAGACCCTGTAACAGCCCTGATTATTGACTAGCATAAAAATTTATAATATGCTCATTTGGAAGATACCACCATAAAGAAATACTGAGGATATAATCTCAAAATTTTATCACTATCCAAAAGGAGTAATGACTAGGTTTGTTGTGTTGAATTAAACAAAAGGAATAATGAGCACATGACGTTGAAGATTATAGCTACAAAACAGTGTAAAAGAATCGTTTCCACCTAAATGATCTGACACTAACATTTTTGGCATCAACAGCAACATAAATTAGCATTAAAGGCAAGATATAATACTAAATCTCTAAATAAATAACTGGTATCTGCACCATTTTCGCATTTTCTGCTTAAATTACTCTCTGTGTTTGATGCGGAAGCCAAAAAAAAAAAATGAAATAATTATTATTAGAATTTTATTTTATTAGGATTACCTTTTATATAAAGATTTTACCTTATTCTATTAAAAAAATATTTTATTTTAGGAAAAATTTTATTTAGATTTATTTTAAGAAGGATTTATTAGAATATTTGATTTTGCTTTATTTTTAGTAATCTTGAGAATGTAATAGCCTATTTAAAGGCTCATGATAATTAGGGTTTGATACAATTGATAAAGATAAAAATTTGAATTGTTGAAGTCTCGTGACTTGTTTTCCCTCCCCTCATCTTCTTTCTTCCCTCTCTCCTAAACTTCTTCTTCTCTCTCTCTATTTCTCTTTCTTGGCTTTATTATTCATCGTCCTACATCAACTTTGATATCAAAGTAAATCGATCTATAATCAACGAAAATTTACTGTTCATCTCAAACCCTAGCCGCAATACGCCGCACGCGCCTTACACGCTCTCAAACCCTTCGATTAAACTTTCGTACATTCCCAGTGGTACCCAACTCCGGCGAACCCCACCATTAGCACCAACAACCTCCGGTGAACTTGTCGGTGACTCTAGCGAACTCATTGGTGACTCCGGCAACCTCCGGTGACTAGCCGGCGACTTTTCCTGCGACCTCCGGCGATATCCAGAATAACCACTACACTCCAGTGATCTGATCTGTGCTCCGCGCGAAGCTCCAGTGACCTCCGACAACATCCGTCGAAGCTCCAGCGACTTCCAAGAGGTTTTAGAACACCTTACAGTTCATTTTTGCAAATTCGAAATTGTCAATACACTATCGGGTACAGTCAAACAATAACCAAATGCAAACCCAAATAGCAGCCCTCACTGAAGCCATTCAAAGACTGAACGCGAGGTTAGACACATGGGAGGAATACTATTGGCCGAGCAACCCTATTCACCTTTGTTCTAACCAAATATCGAATTTAAAGTCGAACACAGTTTCAGCTCCTCTATTTGGTGCCCTTACCGAAATTCCAAAAGTCATTGATGAACCAAACAGAAAATCTGATGACGACCACTTTAAAATGAAGAGACAGCCTAATGATGATCAAATTGAAGAGTTGATTTATGAGCCTGATCTTGACGACTTTTATTTTTCAGATGATAAAAATGATGATCAAATCGTAGGCAAGCCACTTGATGAAATTATTGCAACTATCGAAATTATAGCTACTAATGAAGTCATTTCTTTTGAGGAGGCATAGATTTTCAGCGATATTACTGATGTCTCTGTAGGTACTATCGGGTTGAAGAGTATGCCTAAAATTTATAGTGCTTCAGTGGATTTTGTCTTTCCTACAAACTTCTCCCACAAGTTGGTCCATTTTTTGTCTTCTTCCAACATCTACAACTTCTATTTTCTGAATCGCGGGAATTTTATTTCGGAAGACTTGGTGGATACACTGGATTTCTACCACTCCTGACGCGTGTTTATGAACTTTGGGAGCAGCTTGAAAATCCACTTTGTTCATGGCCTGGTGATTGAAGAAGCACACAAATTTTTAATTCGACGGAGTCAAGTTTTTCTAAGGGGTGGAGAATGATGCGGAAACCAAAATAAAAAATGAAATAATTATTATTAGAATTTTATTTTATTAGGATTACCTTTTATATAAAGATTTTACCTTATTCTATTAAAGATTTATTTTATTTTAGGCAAAATTTTATTTAGAATTATTTTAAGAAGGATTTATTAGAATATTTGATTTTGCTTTATTTTTAGTAATCTTGAGAATGTAGTAGCCTATTTAAAGGCTTACGATAATTAGGGTTTGATACAATTGATGAAGATAAAAATTTGAGTTGTTGAAGCCTCGTGGCTTGTTTTCCCTCCTCTCTTCTTCTTTCTTCCCTCTCCTAAACTTCTTCTCTCTCTCTTTACTTTATTCTCTATCGTCCTACATCAGTGTTACCTTCAACAACATGATTCTTTTATTCACTAACATTTGCAGCAAACAAATGCAAATAATTGTAAGTATATCTCCCAAATGTAAGAAATTCTATGATAGATTGAACTTTCACATCTCAATGCATAGCACTTCGCTGACTATGGATGTTAGCAGAAGTAATTGGCAATCATACAAGTCAAATGTGGGCCAAGCTTGAATCTTACATGTAATTTTTGATACTGGAGGTAAATAATAATTTAAAAAAAAAAAAGTTCAGTAGTAGTGCTAGTATCCACACAAAGAATACAATAATAATTAAAGAAAAAAAAATTAAAATGCATCCATAAAAAAAATATAGTACTAAAAGTGCTTGTTATGCTAGATCCAACAGAACACACAATGAATACACCCAATAAATACAGCAAAATATGGGAGTGTCTCTCTGCAAATGTGCTGTAAGAAAATGGAGCATACAACAATGAAAATTTTGTCAGCAAACTTAATAAGAAGTCCATGCATGAATAATTTAATAATACAATGAGAGGAAATATGGGGAAGAGCGAGAAACAACAGAGATCATTATAACTCTAAATTTTCATGGACAAAATATATTTATGTTCAACATGTGAAAGTTTAATATATGTTGTTTCATTGGTTCCTTAATTGTTTAAGGTTTTGTGGCATACAAATGCCAATGGGTCAAAGTTCAAGTCTCTCCATTTGTACTTGTTTTCCCAATTCAGTTATGTAAACTTCACTTTCACTGATTGTTCACATAAGAGCAAAGGGCCACATTTAAGGGAAGACGAGCATGTTACAAATTGCACATTATTGAATAGCTTAAGCATTGTGGGAACTTGGTTACCTAAACAAACATTACCAAGTCTATGGAACAAAATGATACAGACATAAAAGTAACTCACTGAAAAAAGTAGCAAACAAATGTCATGTACTACAAGTTAACAACTCCAATTTGACATTATATTAATTGAAAGATAATGATCCGTAAGATAAGAGACAAATTTGATGGAAATAGATTTTAGATATATCCAATGGCAGATCCGGCAAAGTGAACCATACCTTAATCACAGCGAACCTTTCAGGCTTTACTTCAAACTTGGCAATCTTCTCGATCACTTTTTCCAGTAAGATCCTTAATTTGTGATTATAACCAACCACAGTCACCTGAAAAAACAAACAAACAAGAAAGACCAAGAAAAAAGTAAAGTTCATAAATACAAGGGTATTAGTTATGCAGCAAAGGCGATATTCCTTTTCCATTCCTATAAACACAATTTCTGATAAGAAAGTGTATTCTAGGAACTAAAAATGTCTAAATTCGTCAGCTATATTTCAAAGCCAAATAAATTTGTCAAGGGATTGCAGAGAAGCAATTGTTTATATTAAATTGCAAGGGCTAGAAATGTGCTCTGACAAGGGCAATGGAGCAGAAATCAATCATATAAAATTCCATTTGAGATAACCGGGTAAAGCATCTACACGAACAATTTGACAAAGATTTTTATTCTGTTATTTGTATATGCCTAATTTAACTCCTTTATTGTGATTGTCTAAAGACTAGAATTAAGCAAATGGTTGTATGCCTTGTACAACTAGAAATCCAACAGAAAATATATTCCTAAACGAACCATGAAACAAATGAGAAACAAGAAATAGGAAAGAAAAATATTTCCATGATACTCTTTTAACACTCCCCTTGAAACTTAAGGTACTAAATAAGGCAATCGCTTGAGTTTCAAAATTAAAGTGCAGAACATTCCAAGATTACGTGTCTTAACCCATTGCAAATAGAAGCCAAAACAACGATGAAAATGACTGCGAGCCAGCAGCAAAACGGCTTCAAAAATGCTCCTAGACAACAATGAAACAACTGCGAAATAGGCCATGAGATGACTGCAAATAGGCAAGGAAAATGCGGCAAAACAAGAGCCCAACCAATGTACTAAACAGCAGGGGACCTCACACTAAAAGGCAGTGAAACAACACACAATGTGTTAATGTACTAAATAGTCACAAAACAGCATGCTAAACAACAACAGGGCAACACACTAAATAATAGTTAAATGACATTTAAAGAGTCACATGAAAAGTGACTACTTGCATAAAATTAAGAATGAGAAAAGGATTCGATGAGCGACAAAAAGAGCCACCTGTCAGCCAAGCATAATTTTCGATCGAAAGGTTTCACATGGAAATCACTCACTTTACTACCAATGTCAGAAGACTAGAATTAAGTGAATGACTTGACACCCAACACATACTTTACAGGGTAGGATTTCATATAAAACAGATTCAGGTCAAAAAAGGGTCAATTCCTTTTTGGCAAGATTAGAATAGGTTGGATTCATTTCAAAATTGGATCAACTAAACACAATTAATCATATACAATTAGCTAGGTTTGTGTATTTTTCAAATTGGTCATATATTTCTCACGTGGATGCATTACACAAGTTGTGTATTTTTCAAGCTAATCATGTATTTTTTAGATTAACCTATTAAAGATACTACATAAATCGTATAGTTTTAAAATGAACATGTTAAAACGTGTTACATTACATAATAGGTTAAGTGTGTCATGTTATCTGTGGAACAAACAATAGAATACCTAGACCTCAACACCACACGAAACAATTGCCACCCCTAATATTATAGATTCTCAAAACCTGACTCTTCAACTGATATTCCAATTCCTCTATATCCTCATTGAAAAATAAAATCATAATTTCTCTTCTTATACACCAAAAGATGCACAATGGGCTTGTCCCCGCAAAAATTTTCTCGTACTATCTCCCATACCACAACTAGGCCTATCGATGGGTCGGGTCTAGATTAGATTCATCAGACCCAAACTCAATTCAGATCCAATCCAGATTCAAAATTAGCCGGGTCCAATCTTGCAAGAATCAGATCCAATCCTCATACTTGGATCTAACCCGTTTTGAAAAATAATTTTTTTTTAAACCATTATTTCATAAAAATAAAAATATAAAGTTTATTCAAAAAAAATATATATTCTATTATACTACTAGGGATATGGTATGTTTTGAGGGGCTATGACAAAGGCAGTGACATCTCTTTAGGCGACCATTCTTTCTTTATCACTTTTTGTATCAGTGAATTGGGTTAAAATGGGGCAGATTGGGTGAGTGAGAATGGAAGCTAGAAATGTAATAACTATACAACACCCTTATATATATAATCAATTAAGAAAATATATAATATGCATATATATAACAAGAAAAAAATCTGACAATATCAATGTCCAGTAGTTATTCATTATTCATTATATACATAATTAAATTCAATTATAAATAAAAGACAAAACTTTGTAATATGAAAAATTCAAAATAATGGGCCTGACAAATCGATCTGGATCAAAATCCAATAATAATTTAATCCAACGGATCTAAATCTGTCAGATCACAGATCAAGTCTATCAGATCCGGTCTAAAATTATTGGATCGGATCTGGAGCAGAGCTAAACCATATCCAACCCATTGATAGGCCTAACCACAACCCATCTAATCCTCAAGCAATTAGCAACCATCTTTCAAAAGATCCAAATCCCTAAAATCAATCCAACAATATCACCTATTTGGTCATTTCGAGTGGACAAGGGAACTCAGGGACTTGGTATTGTCTTGTTTTGATAAATAGTGGGTGCTTCCAATCATGGATAGTAGGCTATTGATGCGTGGTGGGGAGCTAAAAACACCTAGGAGGGGGAGAAAAGTGTGGACGATTATTCCTTTTGCTTAAGTTGGCTCATTTGGATGGAATGCAATGGAAAATTTTTTCAGATATGTGGAATTGCCAATTTGTATGATGGAAGAATTTTGTGAATATTTATGTGTGGTTATCAAGTGGTAGGGAGCCAAATTTATTTAGTTTTTTATCCTTTGCAAAGAGCCTTGACTTTTAGTCTTAGGCTTTATCTGTATTGTGGTTTTATTGTAATTGGGTGGCATTCCTTGATGCCTTTTCAAATAAAGTGCTTTTTACCTTCCTTAAAAAAAATAAAAAAAATAAAAAAAAAAAGGAAATACCTGCCTACGTATATGACTCACATGTAGACAATACTATTAGCATAGTCTAACTTATTAGTATTAATGGTAGTTTAGTCATATTACATCTTTTGTCTTTGCCTACTATAAAGGGTTTATTATGATAATCTCTTTAATTATGTTTTCTCATTGAATGGTACAGCAGCTTTATTTTCTCTCAATCATTTTTCTTAGTTCTCTTTAGAACAATATTTTAAAATATAGTCAGATTTCAAATATGAAACAGAACACCCAATATCATTGTACACTAGAGATATTGAAGCATCTTCAACTTCAACATCTATCAATAAAAAATGTAGCTCTATTTGTATTTAGTATCAAATTTCCTGGTACTGATTGCATTCCTAATGCTCCCAACTTTTGAACCATGTAGGAAACTCAGATGAAAAGTGAAATAAGCTGTAAAGAAATTAGTAAAAGGAACAGGAGTATGCCTAAAAAATAATGTGACAATTTGATTCATCCACCAGAAATAAACTAGATGTACATAAATCTGGTATACCATCAGACAGAACTTTCAGTTAATAGAAAGAAAAGAATTACCAGAAAACCGTTATCAGTGTGGCCTATTCCATAATAAAGACCAGCAACCTGAGCATAATAAGCTGAAAGATACAAAAAAGAATAAGCTCTCCTTACTCAAAAGCTCTTCACTTAAGAGAAAATCCTAATAAGTAACACCATCCAGTTCCATAATCAACAGAGCTATACTTTCAGTAAAACAATTATAGTGTCCTAAAAGTAGTCAGAGAAGATTACCAGTCGGGCAACATTTTCAAAAACAAATTTCAATTCTAAAAAAGCAAAAATATTAAAAGACAGAGTGGGGGATCAGCTGAAATGATTATCAAAATCATTTTGACTGAAAAACAAATTCCTAGATACAACTCATTACCTACAAACGGTTTTCTGGGTTATAAAAAATTAGGGTTCATGAGAAAATGGACACTTCCAAGAAAATTGTTCTTTCAAACTTTCCATCATTTCCGGTTTTTGTTAATTCAGTAAGCAAAAGGCAAATGGCACTTCTTTCTACTTTTCATTGTCCATAAAATTCAGTTCCATAAAATTCAGTGACTCGCCAAACTTTATTTTCTTGTAAATCCAGAATTCAATGACTCACCATATTCATTCAAGTAATCCATCAACAGACGCGTAAAAATGTCAGTTAGAACTTCTGCTTCAGGGGAGTTGCCAGCATAGGGACAGTTGAAATCTATCTTAACATACGCCTTAGGAGAGGAGAACATCGTATCAGACTTGTACCACAACCTTGAATATGATGACTTCCTTAACAGAAGTGGAAACTTAGTCTGTTGCAAAGGTCAAACGTATCAGTTACCTAAGGATTCAAAAATTAATTACACTAAATTAGATTGATGCATAAATCATACCTTCCCCGGGATATTCTTAAGAGATAAATCAGTAGGAATGAACACATTGGGAGCAGGCAGATGTAGATTTTCATCAGGGGCTGATTCCATCCATCTCTGTAAAAACATACAGAATTTTACATGTATCAGTTTTTTGTTCAAAATTTATCTCCTTCAGCTGCAAGCCCCTTGGAAAACTTACTTGTATCACATAAAACTATCATCAAATAACAAACCTGAATCATTGATCCAGTGATTTTCTCGACAGAATATGCAGTTCCATACCATGGTTCAGTCTTGTCGGTATGTCCCTCAAATTTTGTTGACTCCCAAAAAATTCTGTTGAGTAAAAAGCATGTTGTGATAGTGAACGAATGTAACACAAAGACATAGTCTTAATTTTCTATCAACATAGAAAGAAAGTAGGCCAGATAGTAACAAGGAAACTCTGAATCTACACCTTTAAAAAGCAAACACGGCTAGTTTCAACTTTGAAAAAGATTGAGAGATGACACACCAGATATTAGGCATAGCTATATATGGATGTGCCTAAATGTTTACATGCCCATACACAACACGATGATATATGTGGTTAAAAAATTACATGTGCCAATTTATCTGTACATAATGTTTTTATGCATATATATGACTGGATGAATGGAAAAAAAGTATCAAGAGTTGAATTGACAAGAAAATAAAGCTGAGTTGCACCAACTCCCTGGAGAATAATCCAACCATGACAGGGACCTCCCTGCAATATTATATATAAAATAACACTCCACCCTCTTTCTGGTAATAATATGTCATAATGTCATAAATTCTCCCTCTGTTAATGTGTCCATCACAGAGAATGGAAAATATTGAAACCATGACATTATTTAAATGGCCATTTTTAGCCCTCTGTGATATCAACAAACAATCACAAAATCAATTGCAAAAGGAGAGATAAGATGTTAAATTTACCCTTTAAAACAGAGGGAAAATTATATACGAAAAAAAGACTGAATAAGTCACTAAGTCAACATATTCTTGTACTCATTTTTTTTCCCCCAAAATTTTCATGTCCTGTGTCTGTATTTGTGCTCCATGGACAAAAGGAATTGCAAACATGTATGAAGTCATGATCGAAAGTTTTATGTACTTTCATTGGCTTAATTACAATGATGGGCCATCCCAAAAGTCTTGAGTTCATATTGCCTAATAAAACTGCATGTCCAGCAGAACAAGTACCAATAATAGCACACCCATCTGTAGGATTGCCCATATCCAATTAACATAGAACTTCTCTAAGCAGTAATAAACTCACCTGACATTGTTTGGGATAAGCTCATCAAGTACTGATTGAATAATGATTGGGTTGAACTTCGAGGGCAAGGATGACCCCACCAGCCAATCTTTAGCAGGATACAACTAGAAATAATTTCAAAACAAACAGTCAATAAAAAAATTAAAAGCAAATGTCAGCAAAGCAAGTGATTGGTAACTACTTGTGGTTGCAGTCATGTTACAGCCCAAACCCAGGGGTGCGGGTCAGAGAAGTGAAAAAGCATACAACAGACATTATAGTACAGGGAAAGAATACAATTGGCAATATACATATTGCAATTTTAAGAATAACACAACTGGCAATGTACATATTGCGGTTCTTTGTGTTTTTCTTTTTTTTTTTTTTTTTTTTTAACAATTAAAATTCAAAATTTTATTGGATAGGCATCAAGGGGATTCTATCCATGTAACAGAAAATACAATTAAAAATTACAGTTTTACGTGATCTCAGCAGTGCTTGATCTTTCACATTTTACAGTCATTGATATGTCAATTCATATATTCTATTTTTTTTTTTTAACTCATGAAATGTAACATCTGGAATATCTTGTATCCCTACTGTGCCTGTTCCATTGGATTGCTAACAAACCATCTTCGTGATATATATTTTTTAATATATTATCCCATGTCCTTAACTATCATAATATGAAATAAAATGTTGAATAATGAGAAAACATATATATATATATATATATATATATATATTGGTAAATATATGAATAAATTTGAGAGTATTTACTCCCAGTGGGGGAAAAAAAAAAACAAACAAAGACTACTTAAATTACCTGCATATTTGATGCAACATTAACCACATAATCAATTGGTTGAATTTTGTCTTGATAATGGAAGACCGTCTCACAAACAGCTGCAAGCTTCATTAACAAATTGAGTGTCACATAATTGGGAAAACGTCTTCAAAACTGAGTATTGAAAAGCAGTAAAGTCAAGGAATTGGCAGCCATGAACTGAACTGCGAAATGCTTTCAGACCAACTCATGCTTAAAATTCATTGCAAAAGGGTGGGAAAAGAAGAAGAAGAAGAAGAAAAAAAGGAAGAAGAAAACTTATCATCTCTGTAAAGATATATTAAGGCAATGATGCATGGTGCAGAAGGCCCATATAACTCACATTACTTCAATTATATAGAATTCACGCTGCGACTTATTACCCCCTACAAGTGAAAGAGAGACAGTGGACCAACTTTGCACCACCAGAAAAATGAGGAGCACCTCACAAAGAATAAGCAAAAAGCAATCCAACCAGAAGATTCCACATGTTGTTTCCACAAACAACCATCAGGTGTTTACTTTTGATAAATGGCAACAAGGACATCATTTCCTATAAACATCAGGAAATGATGCATGGAACTAAAGGATTCCCATATTTTGGATGGAAGTAGATAAAGAAGTTAGTCCAAAACAATAAACTTATGCTAAACACTCGGAATATAGGAACACTCTACCAGAAAAAGGATGGAATTAGTACAACACTGATTCATGGTCCAAAGCCGCAGTTGTGGCTGTCGTATTACCCCAAGAATTTTAGATGCAATTGCGGTGTCCTAGCGTGGTATCAAACAATATGCAACTTTTCATATTTTTTAACTTAAAAATCTGGAAAATATCTAAAAATTACAAATAATAAAATTAATGTATTAAGTGACCAAATATATATTAACTATTTTATTAAACCTTAGATAAATTACTTATAACAAACGAACAAACTAATTTTATACCAATGACATTATTGAAAAACTATATATGGTCAATATGATCCAATATCTCTTTCTTTTGGAACCATTTTACAAATTACTCAAAATAAGAAAATAAATAAATATATTAGTCAAAATAAATAATATTTTATTTAATTTTAGCCGCATACATTAGTCGATGGGGAAAGATCCTCTAAGGAAAGATTCGTGGTGGTGGGCTGAGAAAGTACTAAGTGTTATAAAAACAAAGCCTGAATGTTATGAAATGTGGCAAAAGTGTAAACATGAGGAAAAAATTAAAAGGTACAAGTGCGTTAGGAACTAAACCAAAAAGGTAGCTAGGGATGCTAAATTTAAAGCTTATATCGATCTTTGAATGAAAATCAAATAGAAACATAAGTTTGGAACAAACTGATAGCAACGAAGATGTTTTGGGGAATATATTCTTTGTAAAATTAAAGTATCTGAAGTATATTATGAAGCGAAAAAAATTAAAGTAGGAATGGTATTCCAATCGAGCTACAGAAGTTTTAAGTGAAGTGGGCATAGTGTGATATTCAATAAAATCATATCAACCAAGAAAATGCCAAATTTGTGGGGAACAAGTATTTAATACCAATTTATAAAAATAATTGAGATATTCAAAGTTCAAATAATTATAGGTATAACTTATGAGTCATACTATGGAACTATGTGAGCAAGTAATCAAACAACCTATCAAATAATCAGTTTGGATTTATGCCAAAGAGGTTCTACCTATTTAGATAGCTTTTTTTTTTTTGGGGGGGGGGGAGGTTGGGTTAGGGGGGTCTTCATATGATTTTTATAGATTTAGAGCAAGTTAATGATAGGATACCCAGAAATTTGATTTAGTGGGAATTGAAAAAGGACGTTACTTATAGGTATAATGTACAAGACATGTATAGTGGAGCCACGACCTTAGTGAGGTCAGTTGTTGGGGCACTAATGAATTTCCTATAACTATTAAGTCTTCAGCAAGGTTTTATGTTAAGCCCTTGTCATTTTGCCTTGGTTATGGATGAAACGACTAGACATATACAAGAAAAGGTGTCACGGTGTGAAACAAAAGATGGAATAAATGCCACGTTAGAATTGTGGAGGGAAGATTTAGAATCATGAAAATTTAGGAGTAGGACTAAAACTGAATTTATGGTATGCAAATGTAGTAGAAATTCAAAATAAATAAAGCAATAGTTTGCATTGAAGGTCAAACAATATTTAAAAGAAAGAAACAGTTTCTATACTTAGGGCCCGATTGGATTGTGCTAAAATTTTAGGGATAAGTTTTAGAGGGGGTATAAGATAAGAGGGGGTATTATTTTTAGAGGGTTGACCCACATTGATGTGATGTTTATGGAGGGGGATAACTTTTGACTTGGTTTGGATATTTTATAAATAAGAGGGGGTGAAGGATGGAAAAATCAATCAAATGACTCTTTTGCCCTTGTGGTGTCCCAAACTTGGTTACCCATTAAATTAAATATTAAATTGCAAAACCCACTCTATTTAATTATTTTTGGACAATTTGAAGTTATATTATTTATTTCATTGAAAATTTAATTTTTTATAAATTATTTAAAGAATTTTTTTTTAAATATGTACTTTTGAATGGTTGGTTATTATCAAAGTTTTTTTAATTATATTTATTTTGACTTGTTGGCCTATCTATTATTTTTTTTATTAGCATTATATTTATTTTAATCAAGTTAACAATACCATTAATGAGGGTTAAAAACGTCAAAAATCCACCCACTTGAAGGAAGATAATTTTTGGCTAGCCCCAACCCAGCCCAAAAATTATCCCCCGCGGGGGCTAAAAAGAAAACCGAGAGAAATCGAAGACCGGGGAAGAGGGGGCAAAAAATGGTTGCCAAATCATGAGAAATAGGTGGGGCCCACAAGCAAAAATTTTGGAGGTGTGTTTTACCCTCATCCAAGCGAGCTCTTAGGGTTTATTACTCAAAGGGAGAAATTGGTGCGGACATTACACATAGAATTAAGGCAGTTTGAATTAAGTAAAGGAATGCATCCGGTGTTTTAAGTGGTTGTCCTATGCCTTTAAGTTTAAAAGCAAGGTTTCATAGGACAACAAAGAATTGTTATGTTAAGTGGTTTAAAATGTTAAGCAAATATAAAATGTGTTAATCGATGAGAATGCTAGGTTAGAAGTGGGGTAAAACAAGAAAATATATGATTAGGAATGACCCGAATCATGATATGATAGAAGTAGCATCAATTGAAGATAAATTGAGGAATAATCAGTTAAGGTGGTTGTCACAAATGATGGAGATTGGTAGATGCTCCTCTTAAGAGAAGTGATAGCATCCAAATCGTGGGTAATGCACAGGATGAGGTATACCAAAACTAACGTGCGTAAAATAATAAAGAAAAACACGGCTCAACGTGGTTTAAGGAGGAAACGGCCGTTAATGGAGCAGAATAGAGAAAAAGGATCAAAGTAGAACCCATTTAGTTGGGAGAAGGTTGAGTTGAGTTGAGTTGAGTTGAGTTGAGTTGAATAAGAACCATCTTCACATGCAAATTTGCACAACACTGTCATTCAATAATGAAGCAAACCATTTAAGAAGAATATGTAAGAAATTTAATGCCTGCACAATAAGACTGGTAATGACAAGATCAACACAACCATTTCCACAAAAGTAACACATGCTCCTTCCTCATTTAAGGGGAAAAGAAACTAGTTGCATTTGCCTTTTGTCATGAGCAACGCAACAATAGTACAAACAGTTTAATTTTTTTTACTAAAATCCATAATGACAACCTGCATCAGCTGGCTCCATCAAGTGCAGATTAATGTAGTTTCCAGCAGCTAAATACCATAATAATGTCAAAAGTCTGGTTCACACGCTGCTTACATACCTCATCAAATATCCATTTGCAAGGACCAGACTGTTGCAAGAGCTGAATATATTTGAACAGCAATGCGACAATATCTTCAACATGCTCTGTCACAGTTTAGTTAATCAATATCATTTTGCATAATCAGTAACAGATAAAATCTATTATAGCTTCACATCTCTAGTAACTAACAGAAAAGTCAAATGGTCCCGCCCTCTCCTCCCCCCCCTCCCCTCCTCCTCTGGCAAGAACTTGGGACAGAGATGGGAGCATGGGATTCATGAGACTTGTATATGTGGTTGTGTTCCCCCCCCTTTGCGCGCGCGCGCGTGTGTGTGTGTGTGTGTGTGTGTGAGAGAGAGAGAGAGAGAGACACACTAACCATGACCAGCATCAGTTAGATCAATGATTACTTTGAAGAAAGAGAACTCATAAGTCCAATCTGATTCACCAGCAGACAAACTAGTAGCCCAACCTGTAAATTTCAAGAAGAGCAATAAAATCAAAAGGCCATTCTTCAAAAAAGGTGTGAGTCCAAATTCTTCAATCTTTAATGTTTTCTCTCAGCATCATATTACCCACCAGAATAGACAAAGAAGAGAATTCAAGGGCCTCTCTAGTGTTGATATTTCAGCTAAAACCGAAATTCCTGGAGTTCAAAGGTATTGGATTGGTGACCACTAAAGTTATGTGAACATTGTGTAACTGAGTCAAACAATATAGACAAGGAAGCAAGGAAATGAAAGATTTATCCCCAATCCAAGCGTCCTCCGAAAAATGAATTCTCACCCCCATAGATTGGTGCTGGTTACTGAAGGAGAGGAGCTCAAATAAAGATTTGATAGTTTGAATGTGGATTTCAACTTGAATTTGCAGATTTAACATGATGGATTTAAAATAATATACACACTAATGTGGATAAAGCTTACTTGGAACTTGGTTCCCTTTTGTCTTTTTTGGATAATTTGGAAGGAGCGTAGCAAGAGGATATTTGAAGATGATACGAGGACTATTCTGAAGATAAAGTCTTTATTCCTAAATTGTTTATATGGTTGGGCGAAAGAGGGAAGTGAACTTGATATTTGTTCCTTTTTGAATTTTCTTGATACTATGAGCTGATCAATGATTTTTGGATGCTATGTAATGGTTTATTGCAGTTTTTAAGCATCACCCTGATGCTTAAAACTGTTTCTTTGAAATAAAATTTTTACTAATCTTTTTCAAAAAAAATAATATACACACTAATTGAAATCTTTCATTCCATGGATTCAAGTCGTATAAAATCTTAATGTGGTTATTTTTACTATTCACTTCCCTTGCATCTTTGTAAATGTTAATCTCAAATCCATTCATTTGAAATCCATACATATATCCTAACGAGGATCTAAACTCTGTACTCCCATTTGGAGGTGAATGGCAGGATAAACTACACATGCTTATTGCTGGTCATCACATAAAAGGATATTAAGAACCCACCTAAAGTTTTCAAAATGTAGAACACAGAGCCTTCTCCTTCATGGCCAATCAAGTGGCTAAGATACCTGGTTGGCCCTTCCTTGTGATAACGAATGCCTGGAGTTATTGGCCATATGATCCTCAATTTGTGACCTTGTTTAATTGGGACTGTTTTGACAAGAACCTACAAATCAAACATAACACACAAAGATAACAAAATGATTATCAGACAGAATTTGATGCTATATACTGTACCAAATTTTTTTATACCAAAAGATGGTTCTGTAATTTTGGATATCTGCAACATCTTTTCGAATCATAAATTTTTTTTATTTAAAAAAAAAAGGAATAAAGGCTTATGACTGAGCCTTTCCCCCCCTGCTCAAGCTCAAGGAAAATTCCTCGAAACATTTCATAACCCAGGGCTCTTGCCCATTATTTCTTATGGTACAATGCTCACTCCCAAAGATTGGTGCATCCCTTACACTGGCCAAACAAAGATCTCTTTTTCCCTCTCCCTGTTGGTCAACAATTATAGTATCCCAACTGAAAACTGAACTGTCTACTTGTTATAAACAACCCACTTTGATTCAGCCAATGATTTTATCAAATTCCAAACTTCTAGAACCACTTGCAGGTTTGGTCAAAGAAGCAGCACTGGGCTATCTAAAGCAGTAATAAACAATATCTATCAGCAACTACCATGCAAATCAAATGTCAGTACTCTATGGGCTTTCTAGCCTTAAAACTTATGAAGTTCACTCTTACTATGTATATCTTAAACTTTGATTGGTCAATAAATTGAGAAAGAACACAGCAACAGAAAATATATGCAGTCTCTTTCACTGCAATTTCATTTTCTATCCACGATATTTTTTATTTTAATTTTGAGAAAAAATAAAGCATGGGTAGTTCAGTATATAAAATTAACCAATAGAAACAAAAAGAAAAATATTTACCTCATCTCTTTCCTTAAAAAGAAAAAAAAATAAAAATAAAAAAGAAATGACAACTACTATAAATAGCCATACGAATACCTGAAGATGTTCTGATGTGCAAGGATGACCAGGGAAACGGGGATAACTTCGATCAATGTTTCGGATCTCCTGGAACTTGTTCTCCACCAAGCTTTGAATTTTATCAAGAGACTCTGAATAAATGCGCGTAAAAGAAATTATGATGCTGATAATCCAGAAGAAATGAAATATCAAAGCAAATTAACTAATACTGCCCAAATTATTAGCTTACCTTTGGTATATACAACCAGTTGCATGAGGTTGGCTGAATAATTATCTTCATAGAATTTGAGAAGCTCATGCCTTGTATCCAACCCCCTTGCTTTTGGCTTAACCTCCAGAGTATCCCAGTTCCCTATGTATTTGGAATAGTATCAAACAAGGCAAATATTCTAAATCACAGCACTCAGACAGTCGTGTGTCAACTAAATAATCAATGCAAAGATTTAAGAATGTCCAATGTTGGCACAAACATTAAGGTATCTCTCTCAATATGTACGTGTGTATATCTATGTATATAAGTATCAAAGTATGTCAATTGCACATGCATCAGTTAGCACATCATTAAGGAAGTAAAATAAAATCCAAGTCCTATTAATTCATTGTTAGGGCCTAGCCTATCCAAGAAGAGAACAAAAAGGGGGGCATACCAGTGTTACATAATATGTTTGGCGAGAAAGAAATAAAAGAGCTTTTGGAGAGGAGCGTCCTATTCACGGTGTCAAGGGAACTATCCTAGTTTCAACTTTCTTTGGTTTTGCACTCCGCCCCTTTTTATTTATCTGCTTTTGTTGATTTGTTGAGCAATATATACATATGTGTATATATGCTTGTAGACATACAGGAACCCACCAAAAAATTGTAAATGTAAAGCTGTTAAGGTAAACAGAGATAGGCCTTTACATGAAAATATCATAGGGTTTTCCCTCTTTAAGGAGTTCTTTTTTAGATTCTTTTTTTATTACAAAAAACAAAATAAAATCTCTGTAATATATATTTGCAATTCTAAAAAAGATTCTTTTTATTACAAAAAAAAAATAAAATAAAATCACTTTCTCTTTTTATTACAAAAATCTCTTTTTTATTACCAAAAAAAATAAAATCATTAAGGGAGTAAAATAAAATCCAAGTCCTGTTAATTCATTGTTAGGGGCTAGCCTATCCAAGAAGGGAAGAAAAAGGGAGAGCATAACAGTGTTACATAATATGTTTGGCGAGAAAGAAATAAAAGAGCTTTTGGAGAGGAGCATCCTATTCACGGCGTCAAGGGAACTATCCTAGCTTCAACTTTATTTGGTTTTGCACTCCACCCCTTTTTATTTATCTGCTTTTGTTGATTTGTTGAGCAACATATACATATGTGTATATATGCTTGTAGACATACTCCCACCAAAAAATTGTAGATGTGCAGCTGTTAAGGTAAAGAGAGGTAGGCCTTTACATGAAAATATCATAGGGTTTTCCCTCTTTTAGATTCTTTTATATTACAAAAAACAAAATAAAATCTCTGTAATATATATTTGCAATTCTAAAAAAGATTCTTTTTATCACAAAAAAAAAAAAAAAACAAAATAAAATCTCTTTAATATATATTTGCAATTCTACAATTAGGCTAAAAACAGAACAAGAGCAAAACCAAGTTTTACTTTTTTGGCATCAGAAAAATGGAAGGGAAAAAAACCACCTTCCAAGTGAAACACAGGCCATCTGCTATTCCAGATCAAAAGCAACAGAAAAAGATTCATCATAGTCAGTGTTCAACTTCACAGTTTTGAGTGACGTGTGACATAATAAAAACTGAAAATGCAAACCTGTACTGAATTTATGATATGGATGACTCTCAGAGCTTATATGCTTCTGAAGCTGTGCAGAATAATAAATTAAAGCAGAAAGGTAGTTAGAGGTGCTTATCCATAGAAAGTTAAACTACCTAAAAGTACCATTTATAAAGCAACAAACTCAAAGGAGAAAAAGACAAATAATAACAAGAAAACAAGAACTTCACAAGGTCTACCTAGTACTTCTGTCTGAGAAACGCAAACTATCCTCAGTACTATTTTGAAGCATGATACTTACAAGTGAATGAAAGAAACAATAACAACCACAGCTTTTACAAAGCGAACAAGAGAAATAATAAAATGTATCAAGAATTGTATTGAGATATAAGATGTATCTGTAGTTCACAAATCCTATATGAGGCAGTACACTCGCATTTACTTAGCTACTACCCTCTCAGTTAATGAGAGAGTCACCACGATTAACCACACTTTGCAGCAGAAGGGTATGGGTGTCAGGGGTATCTGTCATCTAATTGCCATGTTCACATACACCAGGATTCAACTGAATTCAGATATCTTATATACTTATATTTTATTAGGTAAAATGATATTTATAAACAGGTTTAACGCTTGGCATGCATACAATGGAAGTATTATTTTATTGAAAAAATCTTATATTGCATAATATTAACATATAATATTATATATTTTAACATTTATTTTGTGATCTACACTATATTATATTAATATATAAAGTAACGTTAATGTTATATTATAACATATAAAATGTAATTGAATGCTTATATTATAATATATAAAATGTAATTGAATCCTTTCATGGGTTGATACATTATTTGATAAGCCAATGATTTTTTTTTTCCATGATTCAAAATATGGTTAACCAACATTTTAACTAATCAATTACGGTAAATTTGTCAAATTTTTGCAGTTTATGATAATATTATTGTACCATATGAACTAAGAGGTAATATCATCACTTTAAACATTATCCTTGTCCGAATGTGTACAAACAAAACAAATGCAAGATAAAGACTTATAAATTTAATACTTGAAAATTTAATCTATCTACTTATCGTGCACACAAACAAAGGGCTAATATAATTCAGGGATGGGGAAAATAATATTAGGATTATTAATCTCGGGGATTCTAATCATGTTGTAGATGAAACTGAATTAAATTAAAAAGATGAAAATCGTATGTATTGTATTACGATTCATGGTCCTATTTATATACACAAGAGTCTTACTTCTTAGGAAACTATACATATTAGGAAATTAAGAAATTAGGAAACTGATTATCTTCCTACTATATTTACATTAATATCTAACACTCCCCCTCAAGCTAGAGCATATATATCATATGTTCCTAGCTTGGTACAAATAAATCTCACTCTAGATCCCCCAAAGCTTTGGTAAATAAATCTGCAAGTTGATCTTCAGATTTCACATGACCAGTTTTAATTATATTCTGTAAATCTTCTCTTTAACAAAATGACAATCAACTTCAATATATTTGGTTCTCTCATGAAACACTGGATTAGAAGCAATATGAATAGCAGCTTGATTATCACATAGTAATTCCATAGGTTGTGAATAATGAACTCCTAACTCCTCCAACATATGTTGTATCCATATCAACTCACAAGACGTATGTGCCATAGCTTTATACTCTGATTCAGCACTTGATTGAGCTATTACTGTCTATTTCTTACTTTTCCAGAACACCAGATTACCTCCAACAAAGACACAGTATCCAATTGTAGACCTTCTATCTAATGGTAATCCAGCCCAGTCTGCATCAGTGTATCCCCGAACTAAAGTGTGCCCATTGTTCTTATATAATAAGCCTCTATCAAGTGCACGTTTTAGGTATCTCAAAATTCGAATGACTGCATCCCAATGACAACTGCGAGGTGAATTCAGAAACTAACTAACCACACTCGTAGCAAATGCCACATCTGGTCTTGTAACAGTCAAATAATTTAGCTTCCCAACCAACCTGCGATACTGACCAGGATCATGTAACAACTCTCCCCTATCTGCCTTCATATTGACCAGGATCATGTAACAGCTCTCCCCTATCTGCCTCCAGCTTAGTATTTGGATCCAGTGGAGTGTCCACCGATTTAGAACCCAACATATTAATCTCCGATAATAAATCAAGAACATACTTCCTTTGAGAAAGAGAAATACCCATTCGTGATCTGGCAATCTCAATCCCTAAGAAATATTTTAATAAGCCCAAACCCTTCGTACTAAATCTGCTTTGGAGGAAGTTCTTCAGATTAATAATACCCAGTGTATCATCACCTGTGATAACAATGTCATCTACAAACACTAATAAGCAAATTCTGCCATTAGATGAATGTCAATAAAATACTGAATGATCTGCACTATAACGATTTAGACCAAACTCAGTGACAACAGTGCTGAACCTACCAACCCATGCTCGAGGAGATTGTTTTAGCCAATATAATGACTTTTTCAATTTACAAACTAACTCAGACTCCTCCTAAGCAATAAAACCAGGAGGTTGCTCCACATAAATTTCCTCAGTTAGATCACCATGAAGAAATGCATTCTTCACATCCAGCTGATGTAAAGACCAATCATAAACCGTAGCCAAAGAAATAATAAGACAGGCAGAAGCAACTTTAGCAACAGAAGAAAAAGTCTCAGAAAAATTCAGACCAGAAACCTGTGTATACCCTTTTGCAACAAGACGAGCTTTTAGTCTATCCACAGTGCCATCAGGTTGAAATTTAACTGTGTATACCCATCGATACCCAACCTTGGACTTACCAGGAGGAAGAGGAACCAATTCCCAAGTACCATTAGCTCGAAGAGCAAACATCTCTTCTTCCATAGCAGAACACCAGCCAGAATGAGACAATGCTTCAGAAAGAGAGTTAGGGATAGAAACAGAAGAAAAAGAAGTAACAAATGATAGATAAGAAAGGGATAACACATCATAAGACACAAAATTAAAAAGAGAATGAGAAGTACAAGTGTGTTTACCCTTTCGAAGAGCAATAGGAAGATCTAACTCGTTGGGAGGATTAGATGACATAGGAGAGGTCGATGGTGGAGCACATGAAGTTTCAAGTGGAGCAATTGCTGCTCGACGTCTGGTGTAGACCTGCAAACTAGGGTGAGACAAGTGACGAGCTGGACTCGGTGATTAGGGAGGAGAAACAGGTTCAGCAGAGAAAAGAGGTAAAGGAAGACTCTCATCAAGAATAGCTGAAGGTTGTGATTGAGTGAAAAACAGGGTAGGCTCAAAGAAAGTAACATCAGCACACACAAAGAAGCGATTAAAAGAAGGACTATAGCAACGATATCCTTTTTGTACCCTAGAGTACCTAAGAAAAATACACTTGTGAGCACTAGGATATAATTTATCAGATCCTGGAGTAAACTGATGGACAAAGAAAACACAACCAAAAATCCGAGGTGGAACAGAGTATAATGGTTGGTTTGGGAACAACACAGAATATGGAATACAATTATCAAGAACAGACGAGGGCATCCGATTAATTAAATAACAAGCAGTTAAAATAGCATCACTCCAAAAAATTTTGGGAATATTCATGTGAATTTGAAGACAACAAGCAGTTTCAACTAAATGCAAATTCTTTTTTTCAGCAACTCCATTTTGTTGTGGTGTGTGGGAACAAGAAGACTGGTGAATAATGCCCAAAGAAGCCATAAATTCAGTAAAAGGGTTAGAAAAATATTCTTTGGCATTATCAGCAACTCCATTTTGTTGTGGTGTGTGGGAACAAGAAGACTGGTGAATAATGCCCAAAGAAGCCATAAATTCAGTAAAAGGGTTAGAAAAATATTTTTTGGCATTATCACTACAAAGAATTCGCACAGGCACACCAAACTGAGTTTTAATTTCAGCACAAAAGGATTGAAGAATAGAAAACAATTCTAAGCGATTTTTCATTAAATAGATCCAAGTAAGTCTTGAAAAATCATCAATAAATGTGACAAAATATTTAAATCCTAACTTTGAAGTGAAAGACACACGGTGATGCTTTCCCAATTGACAAGACACACAGTTTAAAGAATTTAAATGACTTAGACTAGGACATAAAGACTTCAGCTTTTTTAAAAACGGATGACCAAAGCGACAATGAATCTCAGTGGGGGAAGCAAAGGCAGAACAAGCTTTAGACCTCATAGTATCAAGGTGGTAGACTCCTCTAGCTTCATGCCCTCCGCCAATCGTCTCCCTTGTCGTCATATCCTGGATAATGACAGAATCAGGAAAAAATGTTACGGAGCAATTATGGTGCTTCGTAAGTTTGCTCACAGATACTAAATTAAATGGGAAAGAAGGAACATATAAAACTATGGATAAAGAAAAGGAATAAGAAGGGATTACTGTACCAATACCACTAACAGGAGTTGTAGAGCCATTGGCTAGAGTAACTACTTTTAGAGAATTAGGATACTAAATGTCAAAGAATAATGTGGATGCTCCAAACATACAATTAGAAGCACCAGAGTCCAGAATCCAAAAAGTAGGAAAATGAGTAGAAAGACATACAAGGGAATTACCTCGAGGAGCAGTAGCAAAGGAAGCAGTAGGAAGAAAGGCCTAATGAGCTGTCTGATACTGTAAGAATCTTAAATACTCTTCTCCTGAAAGAGTCACTGTCTGAGAATGCTCACTAGTAGTGGAGACCTTTGTAGAAGGATCAGAAGAGACAGCATGTGCCATGTGTGAAGGTCGGCCAAATAAATCCCAACATTTTTCACGAACATGTCCTAACTTTCCATAATTTGTGCACTTTGGTCGCGATTCTCTACCACAACCTCCTCGTCCACCATGACTACCTCCACGAGTACCACAATTATCAAGACTATCAAAGGGAGATGGTGGTATTTGGCTAGCAAGAGCAGACTGAGAGGTATCTTGACTAACTGAAGACGAATCTCCGGATACAGACCTCATAACTCTGGAATAAGTCTCAGTGAATGAAGGAAGAATAGCCCCACTAAGTATCTGGGCTCTTACTGGTTCAAATTCAGGATCAAGACCAGCGAAAAATCGAAGAACCACCATCTGCTCACGCTCTTTTTGCATCTCATTCATATCCACGGGTAAGAGCTGAATAGAATTCAATTCTTTAGAGATTCGTTTTAAAGAGGCAAAGTAAACTGTAATTGACTTGCTAGACTGCTGCAGCTAGAAAAACTCACCAGACAAATCATACATGCGAGTTAAGTCACTAGAAAATAGCAAACGAACATACTCCCAAATCTTTTTAGATGTATCCAAGTGAGTGCACATATCAGCCACATGAGGTTCCATAGAATTCCAAAGTAAACTAACAAGATATGCATCAGTTTGAACCCATGCATCATAGGTAGGATCAGTCGATGGTGGGGGTGAACTAGTAAGGTATTTTTGTTTTCCATATCCCGTTAAAGCAATTTTAACAGCTTTAAACTACTGTATATAATTGGTTCCATTCAACTTTCTAATAGTAAGTTGGGCAATAGGCTAAGTTGAAATAGTAGATGTCCCAATAGTAGTAGAATCAGATTTAGACTCTATAGAGGTCTAAATAAAGCAGAAGACTTAACTGTTCCCTGAAAAGAAAAAAATGGAGGATTGGACACAACAAAAATTGCTTAGTGGACTGGACACAGTAGAAAGGACTGGACACAGCAGAAAGAAAGGACAGCTAATCAGGAGCCAACAGAAAAACAGTTCTCTCTGTGCAACACAAAGGAACAACCAGAAACCTCTCTCTGTGTGACAGACGATGTCAACAAGCAGCGCCGAGCAACGATAAACGATGACGATCACTGGGCAACGAGAAGCTACAATCGGAGCGACGAATGACAAGCAAGCTCTGAGACACAACGAGCAGGCTCTTAGAGGACCACTGACGGAGCTACCGACGACCACAACGAGCAATTAGCTTTGCTGTTCACACCAGCGAGACAAGGATGACTTCTCATGCCGATGGGACTCACGCCGACGAGATAGGGTTGACAATTCCCAGGTATGAACTGCTAGGGTTTCTGTCGGCTATGGTCTCTTAACAATTTTCTGGTGGCTAGGGTTTCTGGCAATTTTTTTTTTTTTTCGACGGCTAGGGTTTCACAGTAATGCTCTGATACCATGTCGATGAAACTAAATTAAATTGAAAAGATGAAAATCGTATGTATTAGGATTCATGGTCCTATTTATATACACAAGAGTCCTACTTTTTAGGAAACTATACATATTAGGAAATTAGAAAACTGATTATCTTCCTACTATATTTACATTAATATCTAACACATGTTTACACATCCTGCAAATCAAATAAACACGATTATATTAAATTGAAATTCCACATATCCTTTCAGTTTATCTTGGAGGTAAGTCTTCAGTCAATTCATCCTCCCTAACGAGAACGCTAGTTCCATCTCGAACCATGAATCAAATAAGGCAAGACAAACGCATATAGAAGTGAGAAATGGCTTTCCAAGGACAACAATGCTTCTACTGAGTAGCTAAATTAGCATCCATCCATAGACTTCAACTGTGTATCTACCCCAACAACCTAATGCCAAGAAAAAAAATCTCGTTACCTAGAACACCTTACAACCATTTGCCAATTTGTCCAAAGAATTACATTATTCATGCACACATTTAATTCCCATATAGTACACATGTTGACAAAAAATCTTATTGCCTAGAACACCTTACAACCATTTGCCAAGAATGGCTTTCTCCCAAGAATTACATTATTCATGCACGCATTTAATTCCTATATTGTGCACATGTTGACAGTTATGTGTCATTTGCACTACAAAGGAACTTCACATGTGCAAATTTAACATTTGTTTTCACATTCTTCTCATCAAAAACATCCAGGCAATTTTAAAATGCTCTCAACAAGGCACCATCAATAGCCCTTTTACTACATTACCCTGAAGTACCACAGCCTGAGCACTTAAAACTCACACTTGCCACCATAAGGAGTCACAACTACACAAGAAACTAGATGCATGACTCTCCAAATAAAAACCAACCAAAATAACTTGTACTAAATTGCAACAGCCACATAGGCAGTTTTAGGGTGTGTTTGGAGCCCCAAAAAAACAATAGAACTCCACAAAACTCCAACTTTTTCGAACTTTTTACACCTGCCATCAATTTCGAGATTGCAATTTATGGCGTTTTATGGTTTTTTTGAAACTCCAAATGCATTATTAATTACATTTAGAAAAGGTTCCAGAAACTCTTACATCCTTCACAATTGTGCTTTGACTAGCAAGGCGTAGAGAAAATATATATACACATATACACGACTTTTATAAGAAAAGGATGAAGATAAAGAAGCACATTTTAAATATGGACTGAACATTACATCCAATTCATTTCAAAATCTGCAGATGCTGATAAAAATAAACCCTACCCCCCCCCCCAAAAAAAAATGAAACAATAAATAAACGCGTGAAAGCCAAAATAGTTCAAGGACCATTTATGTGATCTTCTCATAAACTTAATTCCATGAGCTCATGATTATGTAACATCTAAGTGCAGTTAGCACGAGCAGCAAATAGAAAAAAGTAATTCACACCTGACTCATTCTCCAAGCATCAGACAGTAAATTCTTTTGGTTCTCTGCATGTGATGGAAAGAGAGTGATTATCAAAGATGATTCTAGATTTACCAGGAATGATAATATAATCTAACCACAAAGAGATTCCAACCAGAATCAACAGCCTTTATTTCCCTCCCAGTAGCATCAGGTGACATCAATGGTCTGATAAAGAACTGTGCAAATCTGAACAACAGTAAACAATACCATAACATCCAGGCCAAAAACTTTTGGGACAATTTGAGAGCACAGAAAATAAAATTTGCATATAGCAGAAAGAAAACATAATCTACCTATCCAGAGCCTCCTCAAAACAGTCGACATTAACATCAAAATAATAGTTGGTGTGCTCAGAGGATGTAAAAGCATTCGTGCTACCACCATGCTGTCAATCATGAATAGAAACAAATCACAAAATGCATTTTGAGTGATTGAACAAGGATCATCCAAAGTTTATCAGTTCACAGTTGGGAGCTTTTTCATATATATACATATATACAAGGCATAAAAAATTGACATGAAAAAAAAATATTATACAAAAAATAACTCTACTAATACCCAGTAGAAAACAAAATCTAGAATATTTCAGAATAATCGCAAAAAATAATTTCCTGAAATTCTAATAAAAACTTCCCAGGGTAAAATTAAAAATGTAAATATAACTGGCCCATGCAGGGTAGTTCCGTAGTAAGATTTTAGATCTCTATTAATTAAAGTAGAGGTTACCAGTTCCAAACCCCTCATATTACCTGGCTACTAGTTCTGGTGAACTGGGTTAGGAACTCTTAAGGTATTAATCCCACCGCCGAAGGTGGGATACCTCTAGTATCATGTTCATCTCAATTTTAAGTAACCACTATTAAAAAAAAATGGAGAATAACCTCTAGGTTGAATGAGAGAGATAAATCTGGGCTGCATAGCCTCCACAAAATGGAGAATTAAACAAAATAATACTCACCAGGTAACAATAGACCAACATCCAGAGAAAGTGAATTACCTCAATAATGTACTTCGAGTAACTATCCTCCAAGGGATACTTCTCACTGGCATAAAACAGCATATGCTCTGGACCAATTAAGATCAAAGTTAACAAGGAGTAGTTACTAGTAAATAACATTGAACCACAATAACATGAAAACATGAAAAAATATATACATATATTTATGTGAGTTAATTGGCTTTGTATCCTATACTGAAAGTGAAAATCACTAACATTTAAAATTCAAAAATCTACCTTGAAGTGGATGTTAAATTTTTAAGTGAAAGACTAAAAATACAAATTCAAAATCAAATAAAATCAGGGTGTAAGTGTAAGACAAATGAAGGAAAGGGTGCAAGTGCGTTTCTTAAAGTTATTAATAGCCAAAAATTATATCTTTTAACGGATATTTTAACGGTTTTAATTTAGCACGATGTACAAGGTTTATAAGGGTAGGATTTTGATAGACTCTCTTTAGGGTGATTCAAACTATTTTATTCACAGATATTTTAACGGTTTCAATGTAGTATGATGTACAAGGCTTACAAATGTAGCATTTTGAAATTCAAACAGTATTAGTGATTTTCACCAAAGTCCAGGGATATAAAGGTAATTAATCCAGAAAATAAACTATTATTTTCACCGAGAAAATGTGCAAGGCCTTCGAGTCCCTCGGGATCGCTAAAAGAACCAATACCGACATTCATTGAAGCAGCACACTGAAGAGGAAAACACATTCAATAAACCCTAAGATCATCGATCAAGTTGAACTAAGCCAAATCAAAGTACTACTAAAACAAATTAAAAAACACAAATGAATTGAGAAATTGGAAGACTTTATCAGTTTCAGGATCGCTGATGAGGAGAACTTCGAGGGTGTTTTGGAGGACGATCCTCCTATACTCTCTTTTGTCCGTTCGAGGCTTCAGAATCTCCACCACCTCTTCCCTCCCCAATGCCATCTCCTTCCACGTCCAACGCCGATTTACGGACAGAAAATATGTAGGTAGATGGAGAAGTGATGTCTGAACTAAACAGAGGACGAGCTCTGTTTCCCGTCGAATGAGGAGAGAAAGCGAGCAAAGTCTACGGACTCACACGGAGACTTGCAGCCGTTTGACGGGATGAACTTGGAATTGAAAAACAAAAAAAAGGGTAAGGCACGTTTGCTAATCATTTCGTTTTCAGTTTTATATTTTTTACTATTTTTTTTAAATGGAATATAAAAACATGTATGATAAATTTATTTTTTATTTTTAATTTTTTAAAAATAAAAAATATTTTTAAAATTTTTAAAAATTATAAAAATATAGAAAATATATTTTCTCAAATTTTTATTTTTAATTTTTAATTTCTTATACAATTACTAATTTCTTATACAACTATTAATTATAACTATCAATTACTATCGTTAACTAATTATTATCAATATCCGACCACCACAGTCACTACCTTCTACTCATCTCCGGTCGCCACCAAATATATTATTATTTAATATAAAAAAATTATATTAATATATAAAATATATTAATATATTAAATTATATTAGTATATAAAATTAATATATTAATATATTATATTAATAATAATATATTAATTTATAAATTTAATATATTATATATAAAACTATTAATATATTATTTTTATTTATGTAAAAATAGATTAAATATAATTTAATTAATAATTAATTTTATCAATAATTAATTTAATATATTAAATTATATATTAATTCCGTAAATTATATTAAATATATTAATTAACCAAATTATATTAATTATAATTGAATTTAATTTGTTAAATTAATATAAAATTATTTTATTAATTATATTTAATTAATAATATAATAAATTATATGTAATATATTTTATTTTTATTAAATTGAATTATTTTTAATAAATATATAATTAAAATAAATACATTTAATTAATTTAAATTAAATTAATTATATAATTAAATTTAATTAATTAAATTAATATAAAATTTTAATTAATTAAATTAATATAAAATTTTAATACAAATTATTTTTAATAGATAATATAATTATATTATATTGAATATATTTATTTTATTTTTATTGAATCAAATTATTTTGAAAAAATAATATAATAAAAATAATTAAATTTAATTAATATAATTAAATAATTAAATCAAGTTAATTTAAGTAATTAAATTAAATTAGATTAAGTTAATTAAATTAATTACTTTAATTAACATGAAATATATTCTATTAGATTGTTTTTAAATGTAATTATAATAAATTATGTTTAATATATTTTATTTTTATAGAATTAAATTATTTTTAATGATTAATATAGTTAAAATAATTAAATTTATTGAATTTAATTAATTAACAACTGTAACTGCTAAAACTAACAATTATCGTTATCAAACATGTTTTCAAGTTTTTATTTTCTTTTCCTACTATATAAATGAAAACAAAAAATTAAAAAATGGACACAAAAACTGAACATAAAAACTGAAAACTGGCAGTTTTACCAAACGGATCCTAAAAAACCAGCCGTTTGATAGGATGAAACTGGAATTAAATAAAAGGGGTAAAAAACCAAGAGAGTTTTTTACTCATATAATAATATTAATATTACATTTTACCCAAATAGGGTGAAGTTGTACTATTTACAAAATTCGGATCTGTGTTACATTTTACCAAAATAAGGTGAAGTCAATCTATTTAAAAGATTTAAATCTCTATTGTTAATAGTATCGATGACATCAACAACACTCCCGTAAGTCGTCAATACCACTGATGACACACACAAATTGCATGAGAGACCATATCGTCAGTGCTAGTGACAACTTAAAGGGGAGTTATCAGTGGCATTGATGACCCTATAACATATAGCCGTCTTCACTAGTCAGTTTATTTCACATGCAGCTGAAACAACATCGTTCTTTCTCTCTTCCAACGATCGATTACTGATCAGAAGGGGTGCCTACCTCCTTGCTATTGCAAGCTACTCCTTCATTTCCTACTCTAACAATAATAAAATGTAAGCATACTCTCTACTCCTTCAAACCTATATGCATACACATGTATACATACAAAATTGATACGGCCTCATTTCTTTGGTTGTATGCTTTGATTCTTTTCATTTGCTTCGACCTTGAATGATATGGGTTGTATGATTGGGATGATTTGGGTTAACTAATTGGGATGATTTAGGATGCATGGCTTGTGTTGAAATCTGATTTGCTTTGATTTTGTTATCTAATGCTGTTATGATGAAATTATCATTTGCTTCATCAACCTGCTTCATTTTTAGGTGAGTTATTGTTTAATTTGAGTTTGTATTCAATTGAATAAATTGAATACTTTGAGATTGAATATGGTTAAATATACTTGAATATTTAAGAATTATGTGGGTTTGATAGTTGGGTAATATTATTTAATAGAAATTTTTGATACAATATTAAATGAAGGTAGTGAGGTAATATTGTATAGTTAATTTGTGATGGTCTGGAAAAAAAAATAAAAAAAGGGAAATGTGATCATGCCCAAGCACTTGGCAGCAATCCTTGGCAACAAAGACTTGTAAGTCTTCTTTGCCTTGGTGACCAAGGCTTCCGTTTGGGCCATATGCACGTGGAGCCTTGCCTTTTTTGCCAGCTAACCAACTCTAAATGTAGTGAATGATAGAGTTCATCCTAGGGGGCAGGTGGGCCACTCAAAAAGCCCCACATGTGGGGCTTTGTGTATATATATATATGGGGAAGGGGGGATGCTGTGGGACACACCAAACCGGGAAAAAAAAAATCGAGAGGAAAGAAAAAAATGGGGAGGAAAGGAAAAAGATAAGGAAAAAGAGAGAGGAAGGAAAAATGTTAGTTTTCTAACCCAAATTAATTTCTGTGCCTTTTAATTAAATTCGTTCCTCATGCGCCTGCGCTGTCCAATTTTGAAAAAGTGATTCGGTGTGCACGTACGGCAAATTTCTCCTTCTCCAACAAAGAAACGAGGTAAGGAAATTAATGTATTATTTATACTTTTTTGTAATGGTTATTTTGGTACGGAAATGATTGTGGTTTTAAGTTTATATTATTATTAAATTAATATTAAGTTGATAACTGAATTTTCAGTAGCGTTTAAATTGTGATTAAATTGAGGAAATTTTCTATTCAATACCGAGACATGCTATAATATGTTGGAACATGTTGAATATGTGTTTATTGTGAAACGGATGATAAAATAGAAATGTGAAATTGTGGAGGTTAATATACACACATGGATATTGTTGCTAAGCTTCAACAATGTAAAGGGAAAATTTAAGAACATGTTGATTTTGTGGGGAAAGTGAGCGTACAATATAAAAATATGGAGGGTCAATAGATACCATTGGATTGAAAGACCCTAAACCTGCGCAGGGTCGGGTAAATCGTGCCTATGGACTAGTAATATAAAACAACAACGGATGTGGTAAAGGTTCATCGTGGCTCTTGTACTCAGATCCCTAAACAACGACGCAGGGGTGCTTCGCGACCTGTATAATTATACGAACTAGTGATAGTTTTGGACTACCACTGTGATTGTGGGACAGTCTTATAGAATATCCTTCTTCACTTTGGAAAAAGAAAGTAATAAATGAAGAAAGATTAATAAGAGAACTAAAAGTTTCATATAACGTGTCTTATTCTGCTATGTTTTGACGTGTTTAATAATTTCTTGCTACACTCATTACTGTACATAATTCTTCAAGGCATTATAAAAAGTATAAATCTATACATCATGAGCACATGTGGCTTGGTGCTCACGTCCCTACAGATTGTGTTGCAGGTGCGGACCCTGAGACCTAGAAGAACCGGCATAACTACTAAATCTTACAGATGTATTAAATAAAATTTCTTTTTACATAATGGTCTCGAAAGTTTAATGTATGTAAAAATACTGCTTTGTAAATGAGTATAGATTATGTTATCCAGTTTTAATTCTAATTGGGTATACGATTTGTCACAAAAGTAATCAGTTTTATTGACTATATAAATGGAACAAATGGGCAGAAACTCTGAAAATATAAATGGCAGGATTATAGTAAGTCAGGTGTGATAAGTTTTCATTCTAAACTCACCCCTCGGGACCTTAGGATTTCGGGGGCGTGACATAATTTTAATTATATAAATTGATGAATACAAAAAAAAAAGAGGAAATAATGAATTATCTGACTTAGGTTGAGTTATTTAAATTATATAACGTCATAGAAAATTAATAGAATTACAATTTAATTTTAAATATGTTAATGTATTTACTTAAATTTAATTTAATTTATGTACATCAATTAATTCATGTAACGATTCTAATTATAATTTAACCTATATTATATTTACTTAGATTTAGATATATTAATTTAACTATGTAACATAGTAAAATACTTAAGTTAAATTTAATTATACTAATTATGTAGTTAAATTTAATTATACAAATTGATAAATACAAAACACAAGTAAGGATATGTATATAAAGTAAGTAACATATAAATTTATTTTAAATTAAGTTACTTAGAAAGAAGACAATTTCTTATACAATGTTAAATGAAGTTATTAATGTTATATTATATAGTTAAATTTAATTACATAATTTGATGAATACACAAAAAAATAATAATAATGAATTATCTAACTTAGGTTGAGTTACGTAGATTATATAACTTCATAGAAAATTAATAGAATTGAAGTGTCAAAAAATCCAACAAGTTCTTCTGCTGACGTGTCCAACTAGATTTAGGGATACTTCTGATGTAGTCGGACAAGAGGTCTGACGGTACTAGTGTTTCGGGTTTCTGGCTTAAACCCTGAAACAAAAACTGCTGGCCAGGCATTATTCGGCCGAACGTCCCTTCGATGGTCAAGTTAGAATATATATAGACGAAGGAAAATTCAAGAATAACTTCAATATAGTTTCTTCAAGTAAAAGGTGATTACATTTCTCTTTCATTTCTCATGTATTTATAGGTTCTCTCTAACGTGTCATCCATGTCCGGTCATCATGAGCAATAATGCGGTGATAGCCAGAGTCATGCCGTATAGTCGGCATATACGTGACCAACTGTAATCGACAATGAATGTAGACATGTCTTTTGTGCCTCTTCATTAATGCGACGCGAAAAGTAGCTGCTCCTCCAACCACCAACTTGTCCCTAATTCGGATGCACGCCACGTGTTTAAGTTGGATGCACGCCATGTGTCCGAGATCCTTCTCCAAGAATTATAAGTTAAATTTAAATGTTTTAATTTCTTTACTTCGGTTTAGTTTAATTTATATTCATAAATTGAATGTATATGCTTAAAATTAAATAGATTAATTGATGAAGTTTACACCGCTAATTATAATTTACTTGTATTTAAGTATATTAATTTAATCTCGTAACCTAATATAAAACTTAAGTTTAAATATACTAATTATATAGTTAAATTTAAATATACGAATTGACAAAAATAAGATACAAAAAAATAAAAATACCAAACAATTAACATGTAAATTTACTTTAAATTAAGTTGCTTAGTAAGATAAACTAAATAATTTCAAAATATAAGTAAATAAATTTAAGTTAAGTTAGGTCAAATAAAACTCAAATCCAACCCTAATTAGATAAGTTAAGTTAAGATAAGTTAATTTGCTCATTTTTTTTTTTATAAATTGCTCCTTTCTTTTCTTTTTTTTTTTAAATCTTAGGTTTCAAAAGAAAAGTTTCCAACTTCATTACTCGTTTAGACTTCTAATATAGGTCAAGTTGTTGTCCCAGGCAATACTATCGAATAAAACTTTTCTTGAGTTAATACCCTTGCAAATATATAGAGTTAAGAGGTTACAATCCCTAATACTCATTTTTTTGATGCCTAATACTCTTTTTTTTTCAAGGTCGTAATTTGTCGTTCATTAGTTGTTCGCGTTGTCCCAATTAAGAATTTCTATGGTCCTTAATGCTTATTTTTTTGGCCCCCAATACTTTTTTTTTTAGGGCCATAATTTGTTATTCATTGGTTATTCGTGATATCTCAATTAAGAATTTCACTATTTTGTTTTTGAGGAGGGAAACTCATAAATGCAGATGATGACGTGGGGTACGATAAACCATTCAAGCATTGTATCAAGGTTAGTACTTATTCTACCTACGCGATGTTACTAACAAAACTATACGAAGCTGTTAATATAGACTCGGATAAGACAATTTTGAGAGTAGTGTGTAGATATCCAATTGTTGGTAGTGCGGGCCAAATACTTCACAGACCTTTAGATATAGTGGACGATGACATAGTTGAGACAATGTTTGCTATTGTTTATAATCTGAATTGTAATCACTATGATCTCTTCTTGGAGTTTCAATCGACTGATCATGCGACGATTGGTAGTGAAACCACCATTACCGAAAATGCTCCCATTGAAAATTTGGTAGGCAGTTACAACAAACTATGCCCTCCTCCCCCATATAATGATCCAAACAACCAGATGGGCACTACTCCTCAACCTACTCCTAACCCTGTCCATGACTACGTGCAACGTATGGACATTTATTGGGATTACGTGGCTAGCTAGACTGACAAATTCAATGGTGCTAGAGGTTCGATTAATGAGGATGACATAGAATTACAACACACGAACATGATGGAGGAGGTAGTTACTAGGGATCTAGCTATCAACGAATACCCTAAAAGTGTAGTTAGACAACTGCATAAGCCGATGTAAAAAAATGTTCATCTCCATTGAATTGGATGACAATGTACTTTCCTGGGCCCTTTCGCTTCACCAGCAGACATGGAACCCAGAGATTGAGGGTCCTTATGTTCGACAACTTTTCAATGACAAAGAGCGTCTAGTCTAGTCTATGAAGTTGTATGCTGTTAAATCAACCAGCTTTATGTAACTTTAAAATCAAATAAGAAATCTTGGGTAGCTGAGTGCCAAAAAAAAAAGAAGGTCAGTGCAAGTGGCAGGTTTGAGTAAGCAAGCTAAGTTCACACAATCTATTCGAAATAACTAAGTACAAAGGCCGGCACATGTGCATCTTTGCATGGCTGAGTGAAGACCATTACCAACTTGACTCGAACTTTCTTTGTAGTATTATCATCCATTTAGTTAAGTCGAAACCTGCTTGTTTTGTTGTCTGACTGCAAGCTAAATTAAAAAATCAGTTCAAATATAGTGTGCCTTACCGAAAAGTGTGAATTGCTAGCAGAAGGCGGTGAAAAAGATATTTGGAGATTGGTACCAGCTGTATTTCTTACTCTCGAAGTTTATGAATGTAGTATAGACCTACAACCTAAGCACGGTAGTTCACTATGAGCATCACTCTTTTATGGGCAGGGCCCATTGCGTTCTCCATTATATGTTCTGAAGCTTCAAGCTTTCAATTGAAGGCTTTGTTCACTGTGTTCCCGTTGTCTCAATCGATGGAACACACTTGTATGGCAAGTATACTGGAAAACTACTGATAGCAACAGCCTAAGATACAAACTTAAAGGTATTTCCCCAAACATTTGCATGGGTAGATGAAGAAGACTATGATAGCTGGATGTACTTTTTAAGGATGCTTTGGAGGCATGTTTGCCCAAATCGACAGTTGTGTCTTATTTCTAACCAGCATAAAGCCATAACTGTCACAGTTGCATCCCCCCAATCTGGTTAGGCCAATGAACACTACTGCTTTTGTTTGAGACATATAGAGGCCAAATTCAAGAAGAAATGGCCTGGCAAACAACTGATTGACCTACTAAAACAAGTAGGAAGAGTCGCTTAAGTTCGCAAGTTCAACGAGGCTATGGAGTTCCTCAAGTCTCTCAACGGAGAAGCATAGAAATATTTAGATGACATCCTAAAGAAGAAATGGACAGTTTGTTATGGTGCATTCATAGATACAGAATCATGACAACCAATATGTCTAAGTGCTTCAATAATATTCTACGCGGTGCTAGAAGCTTACCAATTATTGCAGTAATTTAGCTAACATTCTACAAATTGGTCTTATACTTCTATCAGTGTTATCTAATTGCTATCAATGCAAGTAACAACGGGTGCAAGAGTTGCTCCCTGAGTCCAAAAACTTGTATCAGATTTCCAAAATGAGGCAGTATCTCATCATGTAATGGAGTTCAATCATATCACTAAGGAGTGTCAGGTCGTGATTGGTTCCTATCTAAATAAGGGTAGTAACACGCAAGTTGTTCGATTAAAGAATTAGACTTGCAGCTGTGGCAAGTGGGAGGTCTTAAGCTTACCTTGCTCATATGTTATAGCGGCATGCAATCAAATACGCATGGATTGGAAAAAGTTTTGTGTCAAGTGCATACTCAATGAAGACGTATGTGGACAGTTATATGCTAGAGAAATTATCCCTTTGAACATGAGGACTACTAGCCCATTGTTCAAACCCCAATCTTCATCCCTAACCCAAATCTTTTTCGTAAAAATGGTCGTCCCCCTTTCGAGCAGGTTAAGGAACGAGATGGACAGGTCGGAATGAAACTCCACCCTACATTGCAGCATATGTAAGCAACAAGGACATGATTGACGCAAATGCCTAGCGAGGGCTTCATCGTCATTAGCCACTAGATTATTGCCTTAAATTAAATTAAAGAAGTTAGGAAGATCATGTATTTTTATAAGTTTTATATTAATAAAAGAATATTAGTTTATTTACTCTTTAATATGCTGGTATTCATAAATCATTATCATTCATATGACTGGTACAGCAATATGGTTCATCGACGACATATGTTGGATCCTAGGCCATTGGATCCCATTGTACTTCGCTCTCAGGTCGAGCATCATTTGACAGATACTTGGGAAACCCTAGTCAGGGTACATTTGTAGATTTCAGTTATTTCAATGTTAAATTTTAGTTATGTTTCATTCCTATAAGTATAAAATACTTATTATTATTTTGGTGTTATGTGCAGTTCGAGGAGTACCTACGGGTTCGAATTACGCAGACCCCCTCCGCCAGATATTGGATCCACCTCAGGATCCCCGTGTGCTACAGCAGCTGCATAGGGCTAGGTTTGACGATATATACCGATTGGGAGCTGTTCACCTCTACTGGCCACTTAATACTTCGTTGGTAAAGCAACGGAGATAGGAGACACATACCTTCCACCTGTCCACTTAATACTTCGTTGAAAATGATTTATCATTTCTAATGATAGGTTTGGGCGCGGAAGCAAATGGCACAGTTTTGACTAGTCGTTACACAATCACCTCCCCTACCTAGTGATGACTTGGAGTAGTTTGGACTTCTAAGAGATCCATGGGAGTGCAGATGGAACGGGGTCCTCATAGTAAGCTTGCGAGGCCGCTGAGGAATTGCAAAGAACAGTTTCAACTCATGAAAGAGAAGCAAATGACATGGTGTCTGTACCTTACACTAATTTTGAGCACACTTCTAGCTTACTACTGGGATAAAGAGCCAATGTGATGCTTGACCTGCCCATTAATATGTTTTGAGGTCATTGAGTATCACCTACTGGGACGTGTGATGTGGTAGTTCAGCCTCAATTAGGTGATCCCGAAACAATTAAATATAGATGTTCATTTGCACGAGTTGATTAGGTGTGGTCGGAGGGAGGTTAACTGGCTACAATACCATCAGCGGTATGTGGAGGAGTGGGGCAAACGACAGGAGACGGTGGTCCAAGGTTAGGCTTTTAGCACGCGTCTCTTATTCGACGACCCCTTACATGTAGTAGTACTGTTATATCACACGGAATCACATTGTACCACATTTACATATGCCACCTGTTGGGTCTCAACCAGTGGTAGTTGATATTTCAATTTTGGTATGGAATTTTATCTACAGTTATTTCAATAGGATTTATTTTATTTATTATTTTTAAATTAAACTAAAATAGCTTCTTTGTAATTTGTATGGTACAAATCAAGCAGGTTACCTTTCGGTGATACAGCAGATTATTCATCAAGCAGCACTGATGATTGCAACTATTGATCATGAGGAGAGATTGCGGGCACTCAGTGAGACTACCCAGCCAGGCACCCTCTCTCGAGTCGGACCATCGTGTTCCCCCTATCACGGCCTGCTAATAGATGAGCGCGGGGGCATCTGACCCCATATAGCCTGCACTGTGAGATGATTTTCCCTGATCACATGCATCTGAGTCTGACATCCCAGGTAGTTCCACAGCCTTACCAGCCACTACAATCGTACACGAGCTAGTAGCAAAGACATAGATACCATTTTCGGGGCCGAGTGTCGAGTTTCATACCCCCCATTGTCAGCAATACAGGCGTCGTAGGAGTCTACCGCAACTGATGGCTTTGGCACTAGTGAGACATAGATACCGGTTTCAACTTCAACTATCGAGCTCTAGACCCCACAATTGGATACGCAGGCAACTAGCAGTTCTTATGCTTTACATTAAGAGGTTATGGATGACTTCTGGTTTGTGATTGTGCACATAGAGCCATTTTTTGCATCCCTAACATTCAAATCATCTGATGGCTTTCTCACATTTGATACACAGATGTTCGTGACAGCCTACAGGCACCAGGTAAGCATTATACCCGAAGTAGAGTGCAAGCGACAGATACATCTTCATCGTTACACATTCTTATGGTCCTAAATATAGATCCGTCTACCATCACACCTGTATCAGCTGATGCACATGAGGCACCAGTGGGGAGGAACGTGCAGAGGATGCACCAGCAACAGTAGCCGGGGGGAACATGTTGAGGAAGTACTAGCGGGGGAGCCAGTTGGAGAAGGCACCGGTGCATCAGCAGACATAGCTGGCGATGTGCCATTGCACCCAAATCGACCACTTGTATGCAGAAAAGTCTCGCTATGGCACGGAGTGATCCACTATATTTTTATTTCTTTCTATTGTTACTGCTTTCACTTGGTATATGTAATCGAAAAAATGTTTTGTATGAGTTTATATGTAAACGAAAAGATGCTTTTTTTGTACTCTTGCTATTTTTCAGCTCTATTTGGAAATTATTTTATTAAGTCTTAATTTAGTTTAGTAGTTAAAATATTAAAGTTACATTTTTTGGATTAATAGTTTATTATTTTTAATTATTTTTACTTAGATTTTTTAAATTATTTTTGAGTTACCAGGATTGTTGTATTGTTTTTGGAGTGTAATAGGTTATTGTTTTATTTAGACTTGCGTGGTAGTGCTGTTTGAAATTAGGGAAGGGGACAACAAACAAATTGTGAAGATTGTTGGTGCAGGTGGGTGTCATCACTAGTACTAATGACATGGCATTGATGACTTATAAGGGTGTCGTCGAATGCCATTGATGACACAGAGTCGAGTTTGCAAATAGTCTGGCTTTATCCTATTTTGGTAAAATGTAATATTAATATTAATATATGAATAAAAAAACTCAAGAAAATTAATAGTATTCTTTAATTAGAAAATGGAGATAAAGTAAATAATCTTTTGTTTTTTTTTATTTTTTTTTCAACTTAAACGTTAAAAAAATTAATTGTATTATTCTTTTTAGGTACTGTTTGAAAGTCTAAATTTTAGTAACTTTTGTTATTTTTTTGTTAAGAATTGCTAATTATAATTTTTGGTGTGTTTGGTAATACAAGTAACAATTTTTAGTAATTTTTTAACTTTTTGGCATTTTATAAAATCATTGACAACTTTTAACATTTTTTAGTAATTTTGAGTTGAGCAAATTATTATAATGCATTAAAAAAAGAAAAATTAGTACTTTACCAAACACCTAAGAAATAACTTTTGGTAATTTTCAATTAAAAATCAAGTTGCTAAACGGTGCCTTAGTGATTGTTTAGGAATATAAGTTGGTAGGTCAGCTATCACGTAATAGTTTTTTTTGGGTTTTTCTAAATTAGCAAATTTACTTTTTTACATTTTAAACTTATTTTAAATACTTAAGAGCAAAAATTTCAAATTAACAATAAGCTAAAAAGTTAATTGAAAAAATTAACTTTTTTTCTTTCAATAAAAAACTTTTTTTTTGGTAGCTAGCTTTATTAATCTTTATTTTTTTCTCTTGTAAACTCTCAATGAAATATTAACAAAATTAATTATATTTTTTCTTTTAAACTTCCCAATCCTTATAAATGCATATGGATATCTAATAACAAATATTATATTACATAATTAAAAGTATAAATATCAATTCAATTTCACAATTTATAAAGATAATTAACCAAAAATTCACACATAATCAAGTTTCATGCTTTTCAAAACTGAAACATACAAGAATTCAAATTAATCAAATACAAAAAATTAATTTTTTAATAGTTAGCCATAAATAAAAAAGTTAGTTTTTTCTTCTCAAATTCTATGTGAAATTGAGTTTGGAAAATAAAAAAATAATTTTTTTTATAATTAGCATAGGGTTTGTGGAGCAAAAAAAAACAAAATTTTCATAATTAGTTAGTAATTAATTGCTAAAAATTAGTTTTTTTTATTTAAGATGTGAAAAAGGGTTAACTTTTTAATAAATAATTTTTAGTTTTTATTAATTTAATATTTTTGTTCTTTGTAATTAAAAAAATTAGAAATACAAGTGGGTAAATGCGACGAGTTTGGAAAATTTTGAAAAATTTGGCAACTGAAATCTTATACTATTATTGGGATTGAACTGACATCATCACTATAATCGAATGGGTGAGAAACATGTCAAGGTCAGAGCCCACACTCGTCGTTTTGTTTTTGTTTGTATTAAGAGTAAAACATTTGGTGCAAAATACTGTCCGCGGGAAGTATTATGGAAATGCTGTTAATGAAATTGCGATCTCAGATCGCGATTTTTGGGCTGCGTATTGTGGGAAAAACGCTATTTAGGATAGCAGTTTTTTACAAAAGTGCGAATTCATATAGCGCTTCTTAAAGAAATGTGAATTGAGATCGCGATTGTGTTGGGTTGTCCATGTAGATAAAAGTGTGATTTCACATGGCGCTTCTTCAAAATGCCATCTTAGATGGTGGTTTTTCGATGGCTACTACCCCCACCCATCCAGTTAACCTGCAAGCCCAACAATTCATTCAAACCTGCCAAGCAAAATGGAGTAGAAAAATAATGGAAAGAAAACTCATTAACAGCAACTAGTTCCACTGCTTATGCTTGTGGTCATCATATGGGTAAGCAAGTAGAATCGAGTCCAACTATCCAGCAAATAAGTTCTAAATAAAATATCTTCAGGGAATCAGGCTAATAATTTCAGGAGCTAACAGTCTCCTAAATCACCACTAAAACCAAATTATATCAGTTTTGAAAGAAGATATAAACCTTTATCCCTTCATCGTTATAAGCCATCAAGCTGATTGAGCAACTTTAACATGTCCGGTGAACTTCCCTATCCCCACTAACTTCATTGTTTAAAATTTAAAAGAGAGTAGTTTTTTAATGAGGCAGACCACATAAGAAACAAACTCAAATCAATACAAAACCATAATATCAACTCAGTAAAACCTTAGTCCCAAACTCAACTCAAGATTCAAAAAATAACACTCAGTGAGAACAAAAAATTCAGTTTCCAATTATTAAAACATACTTCAACTCTCCAGGCTAAATCTATTGGTTTTAAAACCACAATTCATGTAACCTGAAATATCCTCAATGTAACATGTGAAATAGTGTATATAATCAATTATTTATTTATTATTTATTTTTTCAATACGTCAAAAGTAGGCCACATAATCGAGTGAAAATAAAATTACACAAAAAATTCAAACAAAATCAAGTTGAGAAGGGAGGTGGGAGGAGGAGCTTATGTGCGTCCTTTGCTGCCTAACGTCGGTTCCTTACGGTGGTCTGCGTGGGGGAGGAAGGAAGCACAAAATGGCAGCCCAACGCCAGTTCAGCTCACCGGCGACTGAGGAATGACGAGAGAGAGAGCCGGAAACGGATGAGAGTTGGAGGAGAGCGACTGAGGGAGCAAACAAGAGACTGAGCGACTGAGGAGCGACTGAGAATTTAACCCACTAAAACCGCGCTCTCAAAGGACGGTTCTTCTTAAAGAAGTGCTCTCTCACATCGCGACTTTTGGGAACTAACTGAGGGGTGCGAGAGTTGTAATCCACTAAAATCGCGTTCTCAAATGGCGGTTCTTCTTAAAAAAGTGCTCTCTCACATCGCGATTTCTTTATAACTGTGCTCTCATATGGCTTTTTCTCTGACCAAAAATCACGATTTGAGATCACAATTTCATTAACATATTTCTATAAATACTCCTCACGCGACAGTATTTACACAAAATGTTTTACTCTTTAGCAGAAAAAAAAAAAAAATCACACTCGTCCCACCCCCATTTCTCTCTCACACTTTCGCTCCATCTCCTGTGTCTCCGTCTCTCTCTGTGCAGAGCTCTCTCCCTTTTCCCGCCTAATACCCTTCCTCTGCAAATGTTTTCTCAAACTCATTTTCTTTCTCTAAACCCCACGTTCCTTCCTCTCTCCTCAAATCCCTCACTCTCTCCATTCCGAGCATTACCGTCCTCTCTCTTTCGCCCTCTCACAACCCTAGGTCTCTATTTCTCGCCACTCCAAATTCACTCCAACAATGATCTCAAACTCGAAAGTCTCAAATCACATCGAGCCGTCAACTCCGTCCCCGAACTCTTCGAGCTCGATCGCTTGCCGAAGTCGGCAACCAGCTCGCCGACGCCGCCGGAGAAGTCATCCGGAAGTACTTCCGCAAAAGTTTCGACATTCTTGATAAAGAAGATTCGAGTAGTTCTAAAGATCCGAACCATTTGTGGAAGGTTTTTTTGCCATGATTGTTCGATATTGTTGTGTATATCTTTGGTATAGGTCCTGTGACGATTGCTGATCGAGCGGCTGAGGAATCCATGGTTTCGATTCTACAAGAGAATTTTCCTTCTCATGCAATGTAAGTGGCATTACTTATTTCAATTACCTAGGACTTGGAGGAAAATTTTATCGGAGAGAATTTTTGGTCACTGCTTCTCAGTTCTACATGTACAAAGAGAGAACTAAATAAAAAACGAAATAAAATTAAGGGTAAATCATTTTAACATCACTGTAAATTTAAAAAATGTTACAACATTGAAGTTCAACCGAAGAATAACAGAACGACGATAAGTTATTAAACCAATTTCGAACATTTTACATGTAAAAAAGGTGAATAAGTTATATTGTGTAAATATTTTAATTATGTTACTATTTCTGATTAATATCAAACAAATATTAATTGTTGGAGCGTCAATGTATAAATATTAAAATGATTTGGGCTTTACTTGTATTTATTCAAAATTTCAGGGGAGTTCCTTATAATTTATGCTAAAAATAATTTGTTGCATAAGCATTCAAGCGACCTTAGAACTTTCCTTTCATCCAGAAGATAGAAGCGTTCAATTTAATCATTATTAGTACTTAAACAGACAGTACACACCATATGTATCTATTTATGTGTTGATCGTCAAATGATCTTGTTAGTGTAACAACCACGGCCCAGGGAGCTCCCCAAAAGGCTAGCCAATGAGGTTACAGTTGAGTTCACTGCTACTGCTTGTGTACCCAAAATCTGCCGCTTACACTACTCATTATGTGATAATCACCACAGGCCACTGTGAGGAAAATGAAATTTGAGTGCTATATCCACATTCCTTTTTGGTTATAGAACTGGGGGAAAAATGGATATAAAATAATTCGTTCATCCAAACATAATCATATATCTAGTTCAGTAGTGTGTGCTTAGTTTCTTGGTTATCATAGATGTTTATTTTCTTTCACTTATTTTTTCCTGATAAATGAAAAGGAGCAATAGTGAAATTAGTGTTAGATCTTATGCATAATGTCAATCTATGAAGCCTTGTAATTTCATTGTTTCTGCTGAAACTGTTAGAGGACACATTTTGCAGTTACGGTGAGGAGAATGGTTGGAGATGCGAAGAGAAATTTGCAGAATATGTCTGGGTCTTAGATCCCATAGATGGAACAAAAAGTTTTATTACCGGTATTTAGTCATTATTATGAGGATAAAGTCAATTAAGTTTGAATCTAAATTATTTGTGTAACTCATTATACCTTTATTGTATTCTAGGAAAACCGGTGTTTGGCACTCTCATTGCCTTGCTACACAATGGGAAACCGGTATGAGTCTTGTGCCATCTTTTTCTCTGCAGAAAATCAAGGAATAATTTGTTTTATTTGTGAATTAAGTTGCAATTTATATGTTAAAATTGGGAAACAAATAATCAATCAATATGTTACTTATCAAATAAAATAACAATAATAATAATCTGTTAAGAAGTCTGGGCTGACACTCTGCCTAGAGCTTGCTACTCCACTGATTGCTCTTAGAGAAAATGTATGTTTGTCTCGTTGGATAATTGACACCTAAACCTTCACTCTATGTGGTAAAAATATATACCATGCAATCTTGTTATGGAATAATTCTTCTGCTCTCTCTCTCTCTTCCATTTGGCATGTACATTAGATTTTTTAATGGGGTCACCATATTTTGTCAAACTTTTTTTTTTGTTGTTTCTTTTCTTTTACAGATTCTTGGTATAATTGATCAACCTATTTTGAGAGAGAGATGGATTGGGATAACTGGAAGGAAAAGTATGTTGAATGGGCAAGAAATCTCCACGCGCAAGTGTGCAAAGCTTTCACAAGCCTATCTGTATGTTTTTGTTTTTTCCTATATGGTCCTTCTGATTAATAAATAGATAAACAAATAAGTCGCAGGAAGGAATACCTTTATTGTTATTTACCCAAAATAATTAATTTCAAAGAACAGTCATCTTTGGAGCTGAGTTAGTTACAAGAGAGTTTGGAATTGTTTCTTACAAGTTTTAATGCATTTTTAAATAGGAAAGAAATGTAAAAAGTAGATTCATTGGGTGAAATGAAATCTTGAGAGTTTCTCTTTTGGGAGGTAGATCACCCTCAAAGTGGATCGAGTTTTCAAGCATTTGTAATTTGTACTTTTAAGCAAATTTCTCAACTACCATAGTTTTTAAAGGGGGCAAGGAATGGTCGATTTTATAGTTCTTCTCCTTTTCTCACTTTTGCTCTTATCTGATCTAGGTACACAACTAGCCCACATCTTTTCAGTGGAGATGCTGAAGTGGCATTTGCTCAAGTTAGGAGTAAGGTCTGTCTAAATCTAAGTTACATTTAGAGAAAGAGAAATTATGAGTAGTTTTGAACTATCAGTTGACATTGAGAAATATGATTCATTGTTGGTGAATGGTGACCTGGACTATGATATCCCCAAAACACATGAAAACTCCATAACTTAGATAACACTGTTACGATTGTATCGGTAACTATTTGTTTCCATTTTCCCTTTCAAAACTCCTCATTGCCACTATGATTAATTTATTCAATCTTTAAGATCTTGTGAAGTCTGAGGATCTTGGTTGTGCTTCATTTTTTGTTTCAGCCATTATAATATTTTTTGGTAAGTTATGGGTGATGATTAATTTTTACAAGTCATGGGTATATATATATATATATTTAAATGAGTCACGGGCATTATAATTTTTTTTAAACAAGTCATGGGCGTTATAATTTTTTAAGAAGTCATGGCATCGTGATTATTTTAACAAGTCATGGGCACTAATATGTTTCAATTGTCTCCTCTTTGTTAGTTCTGTGTAGATCTGCCTTTTGATCTTCTTGATTTGTGAAAAGAATTGGAGGGTGATTTGTTGGATCAATGCTGTTCTATTCAATTTCCTCTTTGAACTATCTGTGTATAATTAAGATACGTTAAGACTTGCCCCCGAAGCATATGGTGTAGTGGCAAAGGCCGTATCTTGCATTCTGCTGGTGCTCCCAATGGCGTGGGTTCGATCCCTAGCTGCTAGATTGCACATCTCGCGATTTACCTCCTCATGTGACTCCAGGGCAAGGGTGGTGGGGGCACTCGCAAGGGAGTGTCATCCCAAGATACGTTGTTAAGACTTGATGAGGTCAACATCTATAGGTGTACTGCTTTAAGCGATTTCTGGTCAAAACAAGAGATCAAAGTCTAACTGAATCTTTTGGGTTACAAAACATTTATTTTGATTCAAAGTAGCCCAGGGGGGGGGGGGGACGGTGCTCTTAAAGCTTAAGATGGTACATAGTTCTCATATCATGAAACTTCAGCATTTCTGGGACAACATTAAATATATATTATTTCAATTTATTTAGTGCTAGTTAAATAGTTCACGTAAATGAATTTTGCTACACAGCTCATCCAAGCAATTTTTTTGCATGTATGGGTTCCCGGGGGGCTGGGGTGGTGTTCTAGTGTAAGAGTAATCTCACTTTATGTGATTAGCGGACTCATTATTATTTTATTTTTGCTTTGTTAATATCAGCATGTGCAAACACCAAGTTATAATTTATCTTGTTCGGTTGTATCATAATTTGCTTGAGAATCCTATTCCCCTTTCAATTTGGATAACAACAATTTTGGTCTATTTGATACATATTATTTTTTTTTTCATCCCTCCTTTATGGTCACAGGTAAAAGTGCCGCTGTATGGCTGTGACTGTTATGCTTATGCTCTTCTAGCCTCGGGTTTTGTGGATCTAGTGATTGAGTCTGGTCTTAAGGTGTGCTTTACTCTTAGTTCTTTGATTATGTCATTATGAGATCAAATGAACCCCAGTCATAGTTGGTTGGGAACTATTGTGCATTGAGAATTTAATTATAAATTCTATTTTGGTTTTGGAATTGAACTTATTAAGAGTTATATTATTCTGAAATCCTTTTTTATATCGCCTGATCTGATTTGCTTTATACAGTGATTATTGGAAAATATTGGATTTGTGAACTCAATTTTTTGTGAAATGTGAGAAATATATATATATATATATATATTTTGGGCATTCAATCCCACTAGTTATGGTAGATAGTTACTTACTAAGGTTTATAGCTTACCCCTTCTTATTACATATTTTCAGATTGTCAAAAATCTGCATTAGTAATCATGGATTATGTACCTGAAACCTTTGATCACTGTTTGCAACTGTGTTAATGAGATATGCTGTTTATACAGCCATATGATTTCCTTTCACTTATACCCGTGATAGAAGGTGCTGGAGGGGTTATAACTGATTGGAAAGGAGATCGTCTTCTGTGGGAAGCTTCTTCAGATGCATGTGCAACAAGTACCATTTTATTTGGCTTACTCTCTATATGTTTATATCTTACTTTGATAGTTGTTTGGTTGCAAAAAAGCTGGGTTTTTTTTTTTTTTGGGTAGCTTTTTTGTCAACTTATATGGTTTTGTTTCCACGAAAATTTGATTTTCTTTTTAGAATATGTAATTTGTAAGCGTATTAATCGCATTCGTAAAAAAAAAATAAAATAAAAAATTTACGTCCGTTTGAGTAAAGTATTTGTTTGGGTAAAAAAATGTTGAAAAAGCTTTTTTTTTTAAGTTTTTATTTAAACGGATTTGAATTTTTTGATTTTTTTAAATGCGATTAACATATCTAAAAGTTATAACTTAAAAAAAAAAAAATTAAATTTTAGTGAAAAAAGTCATATTAGACGAAAAAAAGTTATCCAAAAAAAAAGAAAAGTAAAATGGTTTTTTTGTAGCCGAACGAAGCTGAGTTTTAAGTCTTGACTCGTTCCATACAGATAAAATTGAAGAATCAAGGTGATCAATGAGTCATTAATGTGCCGTACGAATACTTCTTGTTTAGTGGAGTCACAGTAGGTTGTTTTGTTTCCAGGTTTTAATGTGTTGGCAGCTGGAGATGAACAGCTTCACCAACAAGCTCTCAATTCGTTACAATGGCAATAAACATTGGCATTCTACTATGACAGGGGTGTTTGGTTGGTTAAAATTCATCAAAATTTATCAATTTTCGTCAATTTTCATATTTTCTTTCAGTCAAATTTTGCTACCAACCCATGGGGCTTGTCATGTCTCTTGGCAATGTTACTTTGTTGTCTTCCACCCACGTTGTCTCATCACCTTGGGAGAGCATGCCAAGAACACTTGGCGAGTGCTAGGGGGGCGCAGTATGCTCCACGGCTTGCTAGTGTCCCGTGGTGTTGCTCGTGCCAATCCACGGGACTTGTCATACTTCTTGGCAATGCCCTCAAATCTTGTACTTTTATTGTGTTTTTTGGCCAATTTTTTTCAACCAAACACTCCCTTAAGATATAGTACCATCTCCTATTATGGTTAATTTCATGTATTTGTTCTTTGGTGTCAATGGGGCATTGGAGGTAAGGTAGCTTACTGAAGGTGGGAGAAGCAATCAGGCACAATCAATTTTTATCTGCCTACAATATGTATTCAAATAACCATATTTCCAAGGCAGTTTGTCAAATGTAAACCTTTCATTTGCAAGTCTATACCTCTATCTCTAGGTTTTGAGGGAAGAACAAATATTTGGGATAATTCAACTGATGAGCCAATACTAAAACCCAAAGTATGCATTCATATGTGAAAAGAAAGGTTTTATAAATGTCTTAAATTAAATATGCTGTTATGTTAAAATATTCTATTTATAATTGAGAGCCAAAACGTAAAAGATAATATATGTGTAAAAGTATGTCAAGTGTTGGTTTATTTATTTATTTACTTTTTTTGTATTTTTTAAAAGTGAAAGCAATATATTAAAGGAAAACCAAGATATATAACTATCTCTATAAACAATAAGAAATAGTTTAGGAGGAAGATTAACAAAAGAGAAAGGGGGAGGGAGGGAGCCTTTTAAACAATTGGAAGTAAGGAAATCGGCAGTATCATTTGCTTGTCTTTTGTGCCAGGAGAAGGATCATTGCTTAATTTGTTTAGGGTTCGCTTGGATGAGGGTAAAGCATCTCTCCAAAGTTTTTACCTCCTCATAAGGGTGGGTTCATCTCTTTTTCATGCCATGATTTGGCAGCCCATTTCTTTCCCCCTCTTCCCGGTTCGTTTTACCCCTCTTCATTTAGTCTCCGCGGGGGATAATTTTTGAGTTGGGTTGGGGCTAATAAAAAATTATTCTTTTCAAGTGAGTGGATTTTTGACGTTTTAACTCTCGTTAATGGTATTGTTAACTTGATTAAAATAAATATAATACTAATAAAAAAAATAATAGATAGGCTAACAAGTCAAAATAAATATAATTAAAAAAAATTAAATAATAATCAACTATTCAAAAATACATATTTAAAAAAAAAGTTCTTTAAAAAATTTATAAAAAATTAAAATTTCAATGAAATAAATTATATAACTTCAAATTATCTAAAAATAATTAAATAGAGTGGGTTTTGTAATTTAATATTTAATTTAATGGGTAATCAAGTTTGGGACATCGCAAGGGCAAAAGAGTCATTTGATTGATTTTTTTCATCCTTCACCCCCTCTTATTTATAAAACATCTAAATCAAATCAAAAGTTATCCATCTCTATAAATATCTTTTTTTTTTTGGGTTTGTGCCACACATACGGCCCCTCAACATGTATAGCGGTCAATCGCGAACTCGCGTAGCGGCGGGGAGTCGGCACACCCAAGAACTAGATACGGTTTGTCCAGCCAAGGAGGCTCGTCCTACCAACCTTTACTACGCTTTGCGCCCGGGAGGCTGGCCCCAAGTTTTGCTAGAGAGGAGACTTGAACTTGAGACCTTGGGGTGGTAAGCCTAAGTCCCAGCCTCACTGCGTGGGCCCCCTGGGGATGGCGAAGTCGAAGCCGCCTGGCTGGGGCCCAGCCGACACGTACTCTACCAACCCACTGATTTCCCACTTGGGCAAGGAGTACTTCCTATTATCACCGTTTTGGTTATTATTTGATATTTACGGAAATAAAGTGGACGAAAAAGATAAAATAAAATTTTCTTTCCTCTACATTTAATTTTTTTAGATTAATAACAAAAAAAGTAATGATAATATATATATATATATATATGTAATTACTAATATATATAATATAAATTTAAAATATTAATGTGAAGTATAATAATTTGAAGTCCCTAGTATAAAAAAAAGGTTAAAAAAAATAATAAATTAACTAACGTAATTTTTATTAAAAAAAAAGAGACACCATATTATAATATAAATATTTTTTTTATTAACACTAAAGGTATAAAAAAAAATTATAATAATGAGTTGGTTAAAAATTACTTTTTGAATAAAAAAATTTAATGAATGTAATATAAAACCCAAAAGGTGCATATTTACTTATGAAATATGTGGAGTTTAAGCGCACAAAATTAAAAACACATATATGTGTCGCTGCATGACATAAATTAAACTGGATCAAAATAGTACCTCAAATTTACTAAAAAATAATGCTGTGTAATTAAAATTCTTTATAAAAAAAAATTAGAATGATGTGATTCTCTGGAGTCAATCATTTTAAATAACAAACTCTATAAATATATATATATATTACATGAGTGTTATTGACGTGTCATTATGACAAACTTTAAAAAAAAAAAATGCTAATGAAAAATCATCTCCCAAAACGACATGGTTTTCAGCCATGCATTTTCCCTTTGTCCCATAGCATTTTTTCCTTGGCAATATATACTAAAGCAATAGGCTAAAAATGCATGCTATATATGTAACAAGGGCATCAGTGTTTACCATCGAGATATGGAGGGCTAGCAGCGGAAGCAAAGCCGTTGTAGAGACAGGATGTGAACATAAAGCAAAGAGAGAGAAACAAAGCCATTCTTTCAACAAAGCCATTCTTTTGCAAATTGCAACAAATAGGGAAAGACTCCAGAGAGCTCAAAAGAAAGCTTTCGAGTGTTGATGATGAAAGAGATGCTAAGAAGACTACATATATATATATATATATATTATATGGTGATGTTGAATAAAGAAGAGAAGAGATGCCATGCATGTTCAGTGCCTCTAAATAAGCCGCTAGACTTGTCTGGTTGTCTCTTACTTTCTTCTAAAGAAATTTGGATAATAGTATGTGTATAATTATTGTGCCCACCACACCACCTGATTTGTTGACTTGATGATTTGCTCTGTTCCTCCTCGAATTCTTGATTTCTCCGAAGCTTCATTTTGTTTAATTCCACTTCCCAAAAAAAAAAAAAAAAAAAAACTTAATCTAGATCTTGGTCACATGCATCGTGCTTACTTGTAGGTTAGAGACAAGCAATTAATTGTTTGGAGTAGAATAAAAGTAACTAAATTCAACATTTATTTTAAATATGGCTGATGACGGTGGTTCGAGCAATGGCTAATGGTGGAGGGGTATTTAGATCGAAAAATAACCTTGAATTAATCGTAAAAATCGTAAAATAGTATTGTGATAATAATTTTTAAAAAATAATAACTGTCGATAATATATTACTTAAACTTGATCGAGATAATACTCAGAATCACATCATGACCACAATTATATAAAATAATAACGATTGCGTAATAATATAAAAAATAACGATTATGTAATATTTTGACTAATATAACCATAAATTTGTAAAAATTTAAATGCAAAATTAAATATATATAATTTTGAATAGTTTAATTTGATTATTTGTTTTTTATTCAGACAATTCAATTTTTTATTAAAAGAATCGAAACAATTCAAATAATTCGAGTAAAACTAAATTACTGAACTGAAAATACAAAATAATCATCTCATAGTAATTAAGTAAAATATAATACATTATCACCTGATAACACGTGCCTTACAAATATCATTTTATATATCAATTTATGAATAAATATTGAATACAAACATAATCTTATACTAAGAAGAGAAATTTAAAATTTGAAAAAAATTAAATCCACAACCCTAGTGATCATTAGATTTAATGTATTCATACGTCTCTATTTAATTAATTTGCACGGAATATTTTCTATAATTGAGCATCTCCTAATGTCCAACTCCCAGTTCAATTTTAATTGAGTTCAAAAAATATTTAAAACTAGATAAATCTTACAACACGACTTGAATTTAATCACACGATAAATAGCGAGAAGAGCTTTGACATATACCCTTATTATCGAAGAAACAACTAAGTTGATGTTCAAAAAATGGATACCAAAATATTTTTAAATTATATAACTGAATATTTACACGTACCTCCGTCACAATGATAGGAAGATAAATAAAATAAAATACATTAATCACAATTGACTGTTTACTCAAATGGGATAAAAATGAAAGAAAGAAAAAACTGTGCACTGCCTCAACTTCATACTGCCTCTTGGGAATTCTGAAATATGCCTCCTTAATGCAGAGTCTTGCACAAGTGAATGTTGTGAAGGGGGTAAGAAAATAAATGAATAAAGAATCCTATTTGAAGAAGTATTATAACAAACTCAAGGTCTTGATCGCGACGCTGAAGTTGTTCACCTGAATGCCAACAGCAGAAGGGGTTTCTGAAAGCAAGGTCAATATCATGCAGAAAAAATCTCCATGGAAGGCAGGAAAGCTAGCTAGCCAAATGAAACGAATAACATATTCTTGTATATATATGGTTCATGAAGGTATTTGAATTTGGGTACTTCTCTAGATCAACATCCAGCTGCTTTCAAGAAGATATCGTATGGACTCGATGCAGGTAGCCTGAAGGATTGAGGGTGATGCTGGTACTCGGTTGCACACTTCATAGGAGCAGCATCCGCAGATGATTTGTTCGTGTCGGCAGCCAAGTTCTCGTCCATGAAGGGATTTCCACCCTGATTTTCAATTTGTTTGGGTATCAGATTGCCAGGAAGAACATGCACAATCAACATAGCGTTTTAACGTTGAAGAAACTAGAACCACATTAGTGTTTTGATTATTTTAACTCCGCCTATGTTTTTTTCATGGCCGGTCCCAAGTCCGGATAAAGGAGGAGGGTTGTGTTAAGTAGTCGACAACCAGCGTAAAACTTTGTCGAATTTTTTTATGGATTTTATGACACCTTTGGCGTCCAGCAGGCACCTGTTAGAAGGTGTGAAAGTATGGAGATTGTCAAGAGTAGGAGAGGTAGAGGAAGACCCAAGAGAAGCTGGAAAGAAACCATTAAACATGACCTAATCTACCTAGATTTATCGGAGGACATGTCCCTAAACAGATCAAATTGGCGTCGACAAATCCATATAGCCGACCCCACCTAGTGGGAAAAGGCTTGGTTTGGTTTGGTTTTATGTATGTATTTGTGTATAGTGAAGTTTATGTATTTGTGTATAGTGAAGTTTCTGATAGAAGCATACACAAAGGCCCATCTGACACCAAAATACCTGAAACCGAAATGAAAAGGCACCTAAAACGGGCCTTTGTGTATGCTTAATTTGTATCATAACATTCACTATATAACAAGTACATACATAGAGAACTATATTTTCAAAATAATCAAATGTGAAGAGGCGACAGAACATGTTGGGCACCAGACTCTAAAGAGGACCGATGAGAGATGAAGTAACCCTGGTTTGAGTAAAAAGATGATAGAACTACCTAATATTGAAGGGTGCAATTCTATTTATAGAAGGGGGCACATATACAGTATGTCTGTGACTTTCTCAAGACCGTTAGGGAAAGGTTTCATTAGCAACCTTTTGGCGGAAAATAATCCCATTTTATTGTTAAGGGAACAAAACTTCTAGATGGTTTTAAAAGATATCCCATATAGAGCTGTGTGCGCAACTAATCCCCTAGAACTCCTAACCAGTACCCCAAAAAATAAAATAAAATAAAGTAATTGGAGCTCCGTTTGTGTTTGTGTGTTGGATTTGACCCAAGGTAGTTACATCTTAAAGCGCGAATTGCACGAGGTAGTCAGGTTCCTACACCAATTCGCTTTTAAGTGATGCAAGTATCCACTTTGCTCCTTCCTTAGTTATTTTCAAAAAGATTAGACGAAAGGGGGCAAAGTGGGATGCTTTAGAGTACAAGGGCCAAAGTAAGATTGGAGGTAAAGTACACGAGTGCTAGGTTTAATTTACTGTTCATATAACTAAGCATTCTATGCTTAGTTAAAAATCTACAACATGGTAAAGTAAACATTGTTCAAGGATATACTGTAAATATTATGCGATGGTTGAAGTGTAATAAATAAAGTACCCCTTGGAAATTGCCATCATGATGAGCATGAGATAGTTTCTCTTCATCATGATTTTGTGAATTTATGCTAGGCAACTTTTCCTGCCTCTGCTGGGTGCTCATCAAATAGGACATCTTCTGTTGCTTTCCCATCAAAAGTGCTTCACAGTGACCAGCCATTTCTTTGAAAGACACATCAGGTGCGGTGCACACAGAAAGTCTCCCAACTTGGCGTGCTGTATCCAAAACCTGGTGCATTCAAATACTCAAATCAGTAATTGTCTACCGTAACTGTTCAGCACGAGCAATTGAAGACCATCATTACAAGAATTCAGCTAGCTAAAGGGATTGACATGTCTGATAGTACATATGATTCAGTCCAAAGGTCAGGCACAGGCATTGCCATATCTGATAGTGTTAATTGTATTTTTATGCAAGCATTTATTTTAGAGTAAGAGACAAACATTTAATAACTTGCAAGTTGATCAAGTACAAGCCAAATTAACTTCTTTGATAGAATAGTAGATAGGTTAGTGTGCAAATATTGTAGGTTATTGTTAAGTTATCAAATGTCCCAAAAGCTTAAACTGTTAGGAAAGGCCTAACAATATATATCAAGTTATTTCAACACTCTCCCTCACGTGCAACCCCCAGTTTGCACGTGGAATAGAGGTAAGCAAACCAAATCAAACAAGTTGTACCAATACATACAGACAAAGTACACAATAATAAATAGAGAATGAAAAATTCAAACCCAGGATCTCCTGGAACCAAATCTCTAATATCAAGTTGAGTCACTAATTGTCTCAAAAGCTTAAACTAATAGGAAATGAGTCCAACGATATATATCAAGCTATTTCAACATTTTATCACGTGAATAACATCAAAACAAAAACTATGATACAAGACATTAAAGTTAAGGACCAACCTAATAAACAAAACCCAACCGAAATCCTAGAAATTAGATGGTGGAATCTAAAAGGAAAAATTTAAATGTTCAAAAATAAAATCGTAAAAGAAGTTAGTTGGAATTTAAACATGTGTTAGAAAACATACCGATTCCAGAAGTTGATTGACACTCAAAAGATCAAAGGTCTCGGTGGCCTGAGCTGAATTATGCTTGGCTTGACTTTGAAATGAATCTGGAAGGGTATCATCATCCATAGAAAAAACAGAGCCAACCTGCAGATTAAAGAAGAAGAATAATCAAATGAACTGCTCAATTTCAAATGGAAATTTTTAGAGGTGATCCGCAGTAATTACCTCCTCCATATATTTATGGTCATTCCGAAGCAAAGTGATGTACTGTTCGCGAGCGTCCATGATCTGGGCTCCCAGAGGACACACATCATCAGGCAAAAATTCATTGAGCATTGCTCCCTTATGGTGGACAACTGAGACTGGTAGAAAAGAAATTCAAGTCATTAAAAGATTTATGTAAATTTATGCGTTCATTGAAGATGACCTGCAGGTTTAAATTGTCAATTTAGATATTTACATCTGATGATTTTTCCAAATTCTGCACAATCACAGATGCCAAGGATTCTTACTCTGGTCCTCTGCAATTTCTATTCCTGAAAGGGATTTTAAAGCAAAACCATCATCTTCTTCAGAACCATAAACACTTTGAGATGCTGAGATTCATTGTTTATAGCCTGTAACTTGCAGTCTTCAACTAATGCAGAAATGATCCACCTGACAAAATGTAGACAAATTAAGCATTTAAGAATATACTTGGTGATGTGAATGAAAATGAGGGAACCAAAAGGAATTCATTTTAGCAGCATTGATTTCCTTAAAAAGTATCTCACATTTAAAACCATGAAATTAAAAAAAAAAACTCTCTTGCTGCTAAACTTTTATGTCAAAATCGTCGTCAGTAAATGACAAGCAAATGCAGTAAAACCTTGTAAGAAATGAGCCACCAACCGTTTTATCTGTAAGTGTAGCCTTGACACGTGGAACAAGGGGAAGGATATTGTACGCTTTTGAAAGAAAAGATAATCATAGAAGTCGCCAATGTAAAGAGCGATCTGCGACGTGATGGTGACAGTGACCCTGCGGAAACAACAGGATTATGTCCTAAGTTTGCATGGTTGATGTCCCATGAGGTGAAACTTATTTGTTATACAATACCATGGCATCAATTAAGCAAGGAAAAAAGGGAAAAAAAAAAAAGAAAAATTAAGGACCTATAAAGAAAGTGCATAGAATCCAGGAACTTCTTAAGAACCCATATCTTTGTGTCCTCTACACCTGAATCTCTTAGAAACATTATTACAGCATGAATTCCTCCATAACTTGTTTCATTGGGGTAAATTGATTTATGATTCTCAGAAAGTTTTCAAATACAACTTCATTTAAACCACCATAATAAGATAGAAATTCAACAAAATAAGGTAAAATACCAAACCATTTATATTATGATTTCAATTTAGTGTCCAACACTATCTTATGAGGTTCAATCAAGAATCAGTATCCCATATTGGACATCCAGCTCATGATATACTGAACGCAACCAATCTTGACCACCAGTGTAAGGATGAATCTATCTTGCACAAAGGCCAAATTTTCATCCAGAGCTCCCTTTAAAGAGTCTTGTATACTGCTTTCATGTGTGCATTTGTGTTTATGTTCCAATGGGAAGACGCCATTGGAGTTCAAAAATCATGCAATGACACCAGCTTTTCTGGGAGCAGACAAATTAATCAAATCTCCTTCAATGTGTTTACAATTCAAACCCATGGTCTAACTAAAGTTCTATACAGAAGATGTCCCTTGTGACAATTGTATGCTTTGTAGATAAACATAATAGCAAGAACAAGTGTTAAAATTTTGTTTCAGTAGGTTATTTAGATTCGAACAGAAACATTTCAGAAATATATTGAAAACATTTCAAAGGCAGCCCAACAATATGAAAATTCGCAAAATATTTAGAAGTATAAATTGAAATCTATCTAAATGAATCAAGCCTATTATTAAATTAATTAAACAAGTGACTATTTGGTAAAATTTGTTGTTTTTGGTGTGTTTTACTACCATGAAAATTAGTGTTCCCTATTTGTTTTGTTTCAGTATCTTGGGAAGCTAAAACATTTTATTGTTTTGAGGAAAATAACAAAATTTATTCCTCGGTAGGATTAACAAAAATTTGACACTATTCTCTGTTTAATATTTAGGACTGAGATCTTGAGATAGCCTCTGAAATCTCAACCCATTCCTTGATGATGTAACATCACTTTTCTTTCTTTTGTCTGGAAAAGGGTTCATAAACTGTGGTTTATTGAAAAGACAATAGACATGGAAGCATGTAATCAATGTCAATTACCATTTCATATTTCTAAGAGAAGTGGTAATTTCTTTTGACCCAAAAAAAGCCCCCCAAAAAAATAAATGAATGAATAAAATAAATAAAAAATAAAATAAAATAAATCCCAGCCCTAAATGAAAAGGAAAAAAGAAGTGAGGCACTGTATAAAAAAATTGGATGCATTTCCATCTAACCAACAAACTTGGCAGCATGATTTTAAGTTTGACTGCTAACCTCCTTTCATGAGAGAAATGCTGCGCAAGGAAAAGGCTAGCTGAAAACTTCGGACTAAAACCTCTTGACTGGAGTTCTGAAGACATGATGAGCTGTGATAATAAGAAACAGCCCACAAAGAGAGAGAGAGAGAGAGAGAGAGAGAGAGCAATAAAACAGTGTAGCTTACAACAGATAATAGTGCATATTATAATCCATTGACCAATTTACCAAAACCAAATACCCTAGACTACCAAAGTACTAAGTCCTGGAAAATCTGATTTGCATGACCGATTCAGTTAAATAATTGCAAAATCATATTCTTATGGGTATTTATACCTCATAAAGAAGGTTCCACGGTGGCCTAGAAAACTGCAGAAGCACTCCTATGCTGGCAACCACCCATCAACAGATAAAAATACTCAATAAACTACATGTCATCCATTGTGGTCAAGATGAGGACCTTTGCTCAATGTTAGAATGGAATCATCATATCCCAGTTTCAGGTCATCCTATCTCCTTGCAGATTTATCTCATCTTTCCATCTTGGATTTGTTTTTGTTGGCTTTTTTCATTTTAATCATTTAGTATCCCCCCCCTTTTTTTTGACAAGTTGAAGTGTTGTATTAAAAGGAGGTAGCAAAGGGATATCACCCTGTACAAGCACCATCAAATGCTTGATTAGATCTCAGAACAATCAACAAAAGTCAAAAAACTTTGTAGACATGGGTTTTGCCACCTAGACAACCAACTAAACAAAGTAGCCAAAAAATTGCTTCCAATTCTTAAGAAAGAAGGATTTTTTTTTTTTACCATAATAGAAACCTTCCTCCTGATATTTACCAAAATAAAATTATAGAAGACAGATTAGGGTAAAAAATGTCAAAACAATTGACATTTTCAGGTTCCAAAACCCAAAGCAAAGCAAAGCAAGCACAGGGAAGGAAACCCATTAACAATTCTTTCTATACAACTCTGTTTTGCCCTGCCTTTCAAGATTTTGAGAAAGAAAAAGATAGTAAAATTAGCTATCATGACTGACAAACAAGCCTTCAAGTTCAAATTTCACGCAGCAAGACAATTGACAAGAAAGAGCTCGCAAGCTTTCCTATATGAAGAGGAAGGACTTTATTAAGAAGAAGATTACGGAGCTCTCTATGCTATGCGGCATCAAAGCTTGTTTGGTCAATTGTGGGCCACAGGGGGAGGTAGAAACATGGCCAGAGAAGTCAAGTAAGGTGAGATCTGTGATTGAAATGTACAGAGTATGGAAAGGACAACCGAGGTAAAAAGGGTTGGCCAATCTTCTGGTGGTTTATGTGAGAGAATTAAAATGACAAAGAGGAAGAGTGTGGGTTTTGTATGTTGCAGTAGAAGTTATCAGTAGTATTGATGCCTTCTGCTAAAAATGTCAACACTGCTTACGTTTTTCCTTAATTTTTTAGGACATTGAAAACATTAATGCTAATGACACTTTCATTAAAATGAAAACGTCAATAGCAATGATGACTTTGGCCCTAGTTTGGTAAAAAAGTTTTTTATGATTTTATTTGCGTAAACATTGGAGGGGAGGTCTTTATTATGGTAAATAACTTTTAATGAAAGTAGCATTAGTATTAATATTTTCAGGGTCCAAAAAGTTAAGGAAATGTGCTAGTAGTATTGATGTTTTTAACAAAAGGCGTCAATACTACTGACGACTTTTACTGTAACATACAAACCCACTTTTCCTCTTTGTTATTGCAATTATCTCAAAGAAACCACCAGAAGATTGGCCAACGCTTTTACCTTGGTCGTCCTTTCCATACTCTCTGTACATCTCAATCATAGATCTCACCTTGCTCGGCTCCTTTGGCCATGTTTCTACCTCCCCATTTGGCCCACAATAGACCAAACAAGCTTTGATGCTGTATAGTATAGGGAGCTCCATAATCTTCTTCTTAATGGAGTCCCTTATCTTCATATAGGAAAGCTTGCGAGCTCTTTTGTTGTCAGTTGTCCTCCGTGACAGCTAATTTCATCGTCTTCTCTTTCTCAAAATCTTGAAAGGCAGAGCAAAAGAGAGCAGTGTAAAGAGAATTGTATGGGTTTCCTTCTCTGTGCTTGCGTTGCTTTGCTTTGGGTTTTGGAACTTGAAAACGTCAATTATATTGGCGTTTTTTACCCTAATCTAGTAAATAAGTACTTACCAAAAAAAAAAATCTAGTAAATAAGTCTTTTATAATTTTATTTGGGTAAATATTGGGAGGAAGGTTTCTATTATGGTAAAAAACTCAAAAAGAGGACTCCACTCCTTGGAAAGTTCTTCTATTTTTCTCACCACATATTAACCACTTAATGCAAAGATTAATTTTCATCCTTTTCTCTTGCTACTAGGGATCCTGGCACTCAAGATTTAGACACTTTATTAGCTTCCTTTGGGAAAATCCATGGCATATTAAATTGCGTCAAAGCACTCTTCCACAATTCCTTGGTCCACTAACAATGAACAAGAAAATGATTAGTGGATTTTCTAACTTCCTTGTAGGGATAGCACCCATTAATCATGACTTGACCTCCCCTGATTATTCGGGCTTGAGTCTAACTACACAATAGGTATTAGCAGTATTAGAAGCAAATGTGCGTCTTTAGAAATGGAAGAGAAGGAATAGAGGAAATATACTTTCAAGAACTAAACAGTGCAACCTAAAAGGAGAAAAACAAGTGGCTGTTAAGGATAAAATGCTTAAGACAAATGAAATTTATGATGTAAATATCACGTGGAATGAAATGAAATGATTAGAAGTATTAAAGAGTGTTTGTAAAGATATCAGGTATATCTAAAAGAAAAGGACCATCCTCAAAGGAGATTCAGTGTTGTAATAAGGATGTACAAGTGGCAATTAAGGCTAAGAGAGAGTACTATAAAATTTCACCTAAGTATAAGGACGAAGCAACATGCAAAAAGTACAGATTGGCTAAAAAAATAAACTAAATGAGAAAATAGAGAAGCTAGATATAAAACTTTCAATGGACTATATAACAAGTTAGGGACAAAAGATGGGGAGAAAGATATCTACAAATTGGCTATGATAAGAGAGAGGAATGGTAAGGAGCATCAGATTAAGTGTATAAAAAATGAAAACCAAATAGTTTAGGTAAAAGAAGAGGATATTAAAGATTTTCACATCTTATTGACTTTGAGAAAACATAAGATCCCAAGAGAAAATTTTTGGTCAATGTTGGAGAAGAAAAGAGTTACTATAAAATATATCAAAATGATCAAGGACATGTTGCTGGAGCATTTACTAACATAAGAGATGTTGGAAGTGGTATAAATGATTTTCTAATTACAATTACTCCACACCAAGGATCTGCTTTAAAAATTTTTTCACTTAGGTTAGCGAGCTCACTAAACATATTTAAGACAATATAACTTTTGTTGTACATTGTTCATAGATGATATTGTATTGATAGATGAAGCTAGGTCTGGAATTATGTAAGTTAGAGTAAATAGGACTAAAATGAAGTATATACTTTGGCAAATTTAGTAAAATTAAAACTATGAACGAGGGCATAGTGAAAATTGAGCATAAAGAAATGCCACTTTTCAAAAAAAAAAGAGAATAAAGAAATGCCAAAAAGTGATCATTTTCGATATCTTGGATTAATTATTCAAGCAAACGGAGGGATTGAAAATGATATTATCTATAGGAATTGAACCGAGTGGTTGTAATGGAAGTGCCTCATGTTTTTTAGGTGACAGGAGAATATTTTTCAATTTGAAAGGGAAATTTTATTTTATTTTTGACAAGTGAAGTTCAAAGAAAAAGTTTATAGGACGGTTATAACACCAACTATGCTTTATGGTATAGAGTGTTGTGCAATTAAGATGCAACACTCTCATAAGATGATGTAACAGAAATGAGAATGTCAAAACGGATATTTGGTAATTGATATTAGAATAATCTATTCTGTATTTCTTAAATGAATTGAATATACAAGCTATAAACCTCTATTTATAATACAAGGCGAGTATGAGGAGAAAAGGTGGTTAAAATCAATCACGTGATTAGAAGTACCAGAGTCAATAATCTAAAGAGTCTTAGTTTGAAAAGTGGTACTTAAGCCTCTCAAAAAATTATTTCTGTAGGCTAACAAACCGGAAGGAGTGTTCGTGGAAGACTAACCAGATATTTGGAGGTTAGAAAAAATTTTGTCGAGTTGCTCTAACTGTTCAGGTTAAAATGCATTGCTTGAAGTGGGATTGTTGCTTCTTTCCTCTTGAGGTTTCATGGCCCGATGGTCAACATCAACCTGGTAGCTAGTCCTAAGAACCATGGATACGGATACGGATATGATATGGATACGACAATTTTTAAAAAAATAAGGATACGGACGCGATGGAGATACGTCCAAAAAATATAAATTTTGTATGTTTTATTTAACTATGCGTATAAATATAACATCCACAGCAAGCTAATTTAATATATAATTCAATATACAAAATATAACAAATATAAGTTATAAGGTTTTATAATTTTAAGAGTTTCAGCTACTCAAACCTAGATTTGTCCTAATCATATATTTTAATAAAAATGATAAAATAATAGGACACGTCACATAGCGTGTCCGACACGTATTTTGGAGTGTCTATAGAGTGTGTGTTCGATACACGTCGGATATAGATACAACACCCATTTTGAAGTGTCTGTGCTTCGTAGGTAGCTACGATTTCTATTGTTCTGCCTTGGTTTCCAATAACTTTCTATGAATCTCTCAACAACTATCCTTTGTGTGTCTAGGTTTACAGCAAAGATCTCAGGCCCAGCAGACCCAATAGAAACATTCTCCTTGAGCATCACATTACGCATATTTTCTCCTCACCTCACTTTTGAAAAAACCTTCTCATGTTGAAGGTAGAGGACATTGGCCAATAATTCATCTCACCACTAATTACTCTAGATGAATTAGGATTTCAATAGTAATACAGAAAAGATAGGGAAAAAATGAATATATTCGAAAGAAAATTGATGTGGCACCGATAGAAGAGAATGTATTAGTAAAGAATAGTGAGTAGATCCAAGTAGAAGAGGTAAAGACTAAAGAGGACAAAAGGTAAAACAAAGTTTACATAGACTGAAGTTGTGAATAAATACCTCACAGAAAACATAACCTATAATAGATATGGAAGACGAGGATTCATATAGCCAACCCCAACTAGTTTAGGACATTTAGACTATCATATAGCTCATTTTTTCTTATGTGATTGCATCCTAACAGTGCTGTTATATAGTTCAGTTATTTTAGATAGATTCAAGGCCTTTCTTATAGTCTTAATTGGGAACAACAATATTGTTGGGTTTCTTTATTATTGAGCTATCTAAATTTAGGGGACTTCACCTTCCCAATTGAACAGAGCCATGGCTTTTTTCTTATTGTTGTGTAAGCAGTGTAACTCAAGAATGGCAATGGATTGCAGATATTGTTTCTTCTTCTTCTCTCAGAGTTCATACTTTAGGTGCATTAAGTTATGAAGATGGGCTGCATGAGTACGAGTCCTTCTGGCAGGATGTATTGTGATGGAGGCCAAGTGGTTGGAAACACTCTACAGTGAGCTGAAAACTGATGGGACAGATCTAGAACTTAACACTCAATCTGAAAGGACTAAATGAGCTGTATGGTGCAACATTTAGACTCAAGTAGAAGGTAAAAGGAACTCTGAATGGGCAAAGGGGAGACCAAATAAATCCAGAAAACTTGAATCAGTGAATTAGAATTATAATAGAAATTGTGCTATAGATGTGCTATGAACATAAATGGCACTTTCATGAGCCAAGTAGTAATCCAGGGGAAAAAAAAAAGGAAAAAAAACAAAGAAAGAATCATTACACCAAAAGAACACTATTATCCTTGATATCAGAAAAGACTGCATAGTCAAGCACAAATAAACAATTACCTTGCCTCGAGAAAACAGCAACACTAGGCTATATGTATGAGCAATTGCTTCATAGTTTTGAGGCAAATTTGCGGGGGAGATGGATTGCGCCCAAATTGATGACAGCAAGAGGCTAATCTGGCAGCTACTCAGCCTAAGAGAAACTGCTTCCTGGTGTTTAATTAACAAAAGTACAGTCAAAGTTGACAATCCAAAGAATAAGTTACTTGATGAAAATAAAGAGTCTCAACTGGGGCCAAAGAAAGGTCTTAAACCTCTTGAGATGTACATGGATCAAGACCATGCCTTTTCCTGGCCTATAATTTATATGCTGATACCTAGCCCCAGGATCAGTATATCTTAGATAGCAGAGTATGTCCCGGCCCTATAGTCATATAATTGATTTCAATAATTTTCATATATGTGGTAACCTGAATTCCTACCTCATTAGTCTGCAAACTGTATTGCTTAATCTCAAAACTAGTGTAGTACGAAAAAACCACATAAAGATATCTAAGGCCTGGAGTCCAATCTGAAAAATAGATTGTGTCACCAAAACAGGCCTGAGATTGGATTTTGACGTGATACCATAAACCAGATCAGAGTTGTGTCGGTGCGGCATGAAAGCAACAAAGCTAGGACTGTTAATAAATGAAGCCCCTAATAAAGTGAAGGGCCCTAAGATGGTATAGAAAATGTCCAACCCTACCAATTCCTTATGTGAATTTTTCATAGAATCTCCATCTCCAGCTGAATTTTTGATGCTATACACTCGACTTGAAGTTGACTTGAATCTGCTCAGCATGCCACTATTGCTTGGTTGCCCATGAGTAATAAGCTTATCTATTTCATCCAGAGTACTTTCCCTTGAGGAGGACCTCTCATTTCTCAGCTTCTCAAAAAGGGCAGCTGAGGAAGAAAATACAGAAACAGTTCTAGAGAGAGTTCTTGTAAAATCAGCAGCATTCTTTGACTCAGTAGCAGCTGAGCTTGTGCGAGGGAAAACCGAAGATGGCACAAGAACCACAGAAAAGACACGATGAGCTCCAACTCGTGTTTCATGGTCTTGATGGACCATAGCTAGCAGTAACTGATGAAATAATGACTCAGGAAATGCCTGATCGAGAAAAGTCAATCTCAGCTGCAAGGCTGGACAATATGCTATAGTAACAACTTGAAGTAACATAATCATTAAACGATTAAAATATTACTTCCTTGCCTTGTTTTTATGTGATAAATTTGGAATAGAGGCAACAATTTGAGCAGTACGAAAAACAGAAGCAATCGTAGTTCTTGCTGTAACTGTAATACCAGAAATGTTCTCCAGCATCACAGCCATCGTGTCAAGAATTGGGCCTGCATCTCCAACCTGTTGTCAATGGAGATTTCAGAATCAATTTTTTCCAAAAACTAAATGTAGTGACAAAATTCAGTTTACTGTTTGGGTACTTAGAACCAATAAAGTACTTAAAATTCAAATGCAACTTAAAATTAAAATGTGGTATCTGCATTGCAAATATTTCCAGCTCAATATCACTTTAACTTTTCAAGTATATTTGGGAATGTTTGGAGATAAATGACACCTTATGTACTAACTCCACAAGGCACTCATCTACTGCTTCCTGAAATTTTCTGTTCCTTTTGTTAATTTCAGCTCCTAAAGTTGAATCATCAAGTGAATAATGGATACTTTTCCGTAGATGCCTCATGATATCTGTTATTGCACCCATTATAGCTATTGAAGACTGGAGCTTTGCCCGTCGAGCAAGGGAGGTGGTAACCTTAACAATGTCGAGCTGCATATCAGGTACTTTAAGGACATTTCTGTGATCAATATGTTTGATTAAGGTTGAAACCAAAAAGTCTGCATTTTCGCCTGCAAAAAGGATAATGAAGAGGGACACATGGTCATCATATTATCAGAGTACAACCCCAATTAGGGGAACAGAAAAGGGATAGCATCAATGGTGAGAACTGCAGAAATGGAGTCTAAAAAGTAACAATAATACCAGAATCACCCATGAAAAACTGCATATCCTTCAAGACAGGAAAAGCAAGCCCATTTTCAGCTGGCCATAAATTTCCATTATCAAAATAGCGGAACAATGATTCTAGAACACGTCGTATGGTTGTAGCCTCTTTGGCTAGCTTGGCCATATTATGCAAGCATACTCTCGACCAAAAGGTGGGGTCCTTCGCATCTTCCCTGTGGGAAATAAAAAGATAAACTTTATGATAAGATACATAATATAAACGTATATGAATTATAAGGAATTTGTGTCTAGCAATTACATTGGCACATTTACTTCGCCTTTATCGTTCACAATCATGTCCCAAGAAGGAACTGTTGCCATCACCTCTGGTGAAGGAGATACATGACCCTCATTTTTAACCACTTCTTTCACCCATCGATTCGCGTTGGGCTCCATGGGCCATTTATTCGGTCCTCCATAATTTTCCAAAACTACTGAAACAATCTATTAATAAAAAGAATGTCAAAAGGATCAAAGTGGAAGCTGCTATTCAAGCAGCAAACATAGAGATTTTCAATAAATTTTAACAGCACAAACAATTTCAACAAAATATACAAGGACATAATCAGACGGAATAGCTAGAGATGACTGAGCAAACTAAGAAAATACCCCAACAGCAGCAGTTATTTAATAATGTATGATGCCCAAAAAGAATCACACCATGAAGGCTTGATACATAATTACAATACATGTCCATGATTAGATTGATTTATAGTTAGTAAGAAGCCCACCAAGTATCTACAGGTTCACAATCCATGAGAGCAATGGTGTATATCCAATTCATTTCAACCATATGTCCACTGAGGCAAACACATTGTGTCAGACTTATGGGCCTATTTCCATCTTTTGGGGAACATGTAGGTCTTTCTGGTCTTGCAACAGCCTACACTGGTGGTGTTGAACAAAAAAACCCAGAGTCTCTATTTCCAGCAAGAAGCAATCTTCCAGTAAATAAGACTCTTCAGTTAAAGCAACGTGATAGTTTAATGTGGGAAATTTGTGTTACGAGTTGGAATAGAGAAAAAGGGCAATCCAATGCACAACACGAATACAAATTTTTGATAGTTTGAGAACAGAATGTTATTAATATAATTTTCCTCCAACACCTTTCATTGATAACACAAAATGTTTATTGTGAATTTTCCTGATTTCTTCCTTAACACCATCGAAGGGTTTAACCTTCCCCCGCCCCCCTTTGGATTGAATTAGGGATGATTGATAAATTATCTTCACTTTTTGATGTTATGATTAATTTTATGATAAAACTACATTTTTTAGATGATGTATTGATTAAGTTTTTATTTTATTTTATTTTATTTTAATACAAGGTAATTGTCATTTGAATGATGTTACGGCAAGGTATAGAGGACATGTTTTTTTTTTTTTTAAACTTATAACTAGTGTTTTCTTGCATTTTCTATCATCTTTGAATAAAATATTTATATATATGACATAAAAATGAATAAAAATAAGTTTTTTATGTGCCCTTGCCATGTCATGTGTTGGTGTCCACGTTATGTAATAAGTTTTTTTAGATGCTTATATAGTTCTATACCAAATTCAAAAACAGCACCCAATCTTTAGTTTCCCAAAAACCAATGGAAAGATACAACACGCACAAACACAGATATAGGCATTTGGACAACAAGGTCAATATTGATGAGATAAACGAGCAGAATAAAAATAAAATTGACATTACAATATCAAGTGAAGCAACAAACTCGCTTTAAAAGGAAAATTCAACGAGCTGTAATATGCTTACATTGTCAAACTCAACCGAAATATGTGAGTTTTGACCCATGAACCAAACCTAAACAGCAACAAAAACATAGATTAAGATGAAAATAATGATAAACTGATTGTGATACCGGTGTGTAGGTATTTCCGAAATAATTTAGCATAAATGATAATAATTGAGAAAAAGAACAAACATGTGTTTCTAATGAAAGCTGGATTATTCTAGTTTTAGGCATCAACCTCAACAAATCACCAACAGAAATTCATGAACATTTAGATTGGGTGCACCCATATCTGAGAATGGTCAATTGACAATTATGAAGACATAGGTGAAACTTGGGGTAGAATAATTAAAAAAATAAATAAATTTAACTTGATTAAATGGTCCTTTTGGGACCGGAATGGCTAGCTCAAGTGGAAAAGGTACCCCCACCCAAACCAAAGGTCATATGTTTGAGTCATCCCAATCCCTTTCCCTTGATAAATAATATTTTTATTGTCAAAAATAAATAAATAAAAATAACTAGTCCTTTTGGCAGTGAGGCTTGGTTTGTGAAGGAAAATAGGTGGCCTTTTTTTATGTTTGGGAAGGGAAAAAAAGGTAGTTTTTTTTTTTAGGTGGCTTTTCAGTTTTGGTTAATTTGACATTTTTGCCCTTGACGGTTTAAAAGAAAATTAAATTGTAAGAGGGTAAATTTGGTCATTTTACAAATAAGCAAATAAGCCAATTAGTCTATAAGCCGATCAGCCAGTGCTTCCCAAACAGCCAGTGCCTTCCCAAACGATACCTGAGTCCTTCGATCTTCCTCAGGCAGTTAGTTAGATAAGCATTTTGAAATAATAATAATAATAATAATAATAATAATAATAATAATAATAATATGTTTGGTCTATCACAAGATTGCAAAAATAATGGATTCCTCTTTTTAAAAGTAAGGCATCTTTCTATGCAAACTCAACATTGAGTTTAATTAAAAATAGTATATATACCATCATTGAAAATGGTGGGGGGGCAGATTAGAGGGAAGAAATCAGCGCATATTTTTTTAACAATGCTAGGAGGCTTTTGCCCAATGCTCCAGCCAAATGTAAAAATCTCTAACGCTTTCAAAATGAAAAAGTATTCCCTAACCCATGCATCAGGTGAATACGTCATTCCAAATGACATATTCAACGTAATTTTTGCTAGAATCTATATTTCCTAACAATGTAGTCACTGATTTTTTTTTTATTATTATTTTTTCCAGCAAATCTGTTGTTTCAAACAATGTATTTGACTAACAACAATGTATTTGACTAACCTGAGCCTTGCCCAAATCAGTCATCTACAATAACGTATTCATTGATATATATATATATATATATATATATTTTTTTTTGTCTCTGAACCTGTCTTTTAAAACAATGCATACTTGACTTGCCTTGGTTAATATGAATATGTCTTTATAAACGACGTATTTAACCTGCCGTCATTGCTTTTGTAATGCAAACTACTTGAAACTTCAAATGCTTTTCGAAGATTCAAAACTTTGCACGCCGTTCTGATTTTGCTTTAAATTCAAAAGTATAATCCTGCTCTTGAGTTTGAGCAGAGAGTTTGGGCCGTCAAGATAGGATGGCATTGTCTGGAGATTCCACGAGGATTAATGGTCTTTATTTTGTTGGAATGAAAGAGAGAATTGGGTCCCTGGTCGATGTAGGGAATGGCAGGTTAGGTAAAAGTAGTGAAAGTAAGAATGTGAAGGAGGATGTTTCAAAAAAATTGGAGGTGCTGTGATGATGGTTATGGGAGTAAGACTGTCAAGGATGATCATGCAAAAGAGATGATTAGGCCTGATGGACGGCCACTCTGGTGACTTCTGTTTTTGCCCAATAATCCTTGTTTGAGCGCAAACTTTATACATCAGTTAAATGATGTATTTCAAAAATTTATGGTTGAGTCAAACATATCGTTTCAAATGACAGATTTAGAAGGAAAAAAATAATAAAAAAAATTCAGTACGTCATTACGCAAAAGGATTCTAGTGAAAATTAAGTTAAATATTTCATTTAAAATGACATATTCACCAGATGCATGGGTTAGGGAATATTTTTTCTTTGTGAATGCATTGGAGATTTTTAGTCTTTGGTTGAATGTATTGGTCGAAAGCCTCCTCTGCTAGTCCCTCAAAAACCTATACCAGCCTACCTTGCAATTGGGTCCACATTGTTGATGTCCCATTAAAAGCTATATAACATTCTAGTAATGGCTTCATTCTTAATACTGGAAGTTTACAAACTACTACTTTCTTCGCTTAACTTCTTCTTCGCTTGAGAACTAACTAGAAGTAATAGCAGTCAAATTTTTCTATATATGAGAGGGGTAATAAACAACTGTCACCAATGGCTTTGGAAGAGAACAATTCTTCTCTTTTTTTCCCTCTCTTTTTGCTAGGTAGGAAAGAAAAGTAGAACTTGTGTAAAAGTCAACTCCATAGACATTATAGGATGTTGTGCGAGGGGCAAGAGTGAAATTGTTAATGATTTATAGAATGTATCTTCATGCATCACTTATAAGAGGATTTTGCTTGCCAACATTACCTAGATCCATGCATTATTATTGATGCCAAAAGCCATGTAACAGTACTAGTTTTAAATTTATAGATAAAATTTTGTTTATTTCCCTTTTCTTTAATAGATACCATTGAAGCAAGGGTTTGCAGCCCAGCTGAACGAAGATGCTTCGCTCTCTCCTCTTCTCCTACTTCTTGAGCTAGTTGACAGAGTTTTGGAATAAATCCTTCTAAGTTAAAGATGTAACTCCCTTCTGTCTGCAAAATACAGAAGACAGGTAACAAAATCCTATGTAGGCAGCAGAGTCTACAAGCTTGAGATACAGTTCACAATTATATAATTAATGTACAAGTGAAAAAAAAGAAAAAAAAAAAAAAAAAACCAAGGCATAGACATTACACCAACCTGGTTATTTACGAAGTCAAAAAGTGTCTGGCATCCTATAATTCGCATATCATCCTGTCTTGTTTGATCCAGCAAAGTGTGAATGATGCTTAGTAAACAACTTGCGAAGAGAGGCCTGCCAAATGGTCACATATCATAATGCAGATAATTGGGAAAAATATCTGACAGAATAAGAGCAAATGGTACACATCAAATTGTGTTAACCATTAACAATTGTCCTGTTTGCTCTCCACTTTTTACCAATTGAAGTCTCAACTCTACAAGTAGCAATGCAATAGATTTAGAAGAATGTAATCATGCACACACCAAGACCAAATTTTCAATCCACAGACAAACTTCCTCCATAATTAATTGCAAAATGCAGATAAAAGAGCAAGAAGTTATGACTAATAATGTCTTCAAGAAATTCTAGAAACAGCACCTTACACAAAATATTTAATGAAAGCATAGGAAATTATATCAATAGGAATGAACTCACATTTGCTCCTTACAAGTAATTAACAACTTCCTGTAAATGCACATGACAACTTTTGCTGACTGAAAATTCTCAATTCTCAATTCCTTGTAGCATCTTTGCTCAAGTGAACTTGTTATCTGTTGATCAGAATCAGAAATTGAATTAATGAAGCAATAATAATAATTTGCATGGAAGCTTCCCTTGAAATGGTTCCTCGATTCATTTATCAAATCTATTTGTGTTGCATAAACAGTAACCACAACATAAAGTATTCGATTATAATAACCAAAATGTTACAACAGAGAATGAGATTTAGGCTATAGAAGCTCCAGCATCTAGTGTTTTCCAGATGATTAAAAAAAAAAAAAAAACAAACAAACAAACAAAAAAACTATATGAATAATTTAATGTGCTCTGACAGAGGTCTGAATGGTAAGGGAATTAAGATTTCTGGGCCCATACTTCCTTAGTCCAATCACAATGAATTAGAATGTGGTCAATCGTCTCCTCCCTGGTTCTTACACAAACTGCATCTATTAACCAACGCATTACCCCTCTTTTGTAAGTTATCCATGGTAAATATATTTCCATGTAATACGCACCAAGCAAAGAAAGCCACCATAAGAATCACATCCATCGCCCATAACTTTCTGCAGGGGAAGTTAGAAGCTCCGTTCCCGCAAAGGATTCTGTACTAAGAATTGACCTCAAACTTTCCTGATTTTGTATCCATCCAGCGGACCTCATCACCTGCTCCCCCCAGCTTTCGAGATTGAATCATTTCCAACATCTCATCATATCTGGCTATCTCCTAATCATTTAGATTTTTACGAAGAACTAAATCCCATCCCATGTCTAGATCACTTGGAATTATACAATCTGCCACTATAGCTTCCTTGTTGGTTGACAAATTAAAGAGTTCAGGGAATAGTGTCTCCAGTTTATCTTCCAGATTTCACTTATGCTTCCAATTTCCTAGCTACCATCTGCTATGATCCTAGAAAATTTGCCACTCTCTTCTAATGCTAGACCAAGAATTTGAACCGATAATTACCAAAAAAAAAGAATTTGAACCGATTGGTCAGTCCTCAGAGTTTTATTCCTCTCTCCCCAATCCCCCTCCCTCAAATTTATGAGTGATGGTCTTCCATCACAATTTGTCTTTCTCACGAGTGCATCTCCATAGTCATTTTCTCAATAGAGCTTCATTGAACTACTTTAGATTTTTTATTGCAGTATCTCCTTCGTGAATGGGAAGACACACTGTCTACCATCTCACCAAGTGGTATTTGTGGCCCTCTTCACCTTTCCCTCATAAAAAATCCCTTTAAATTTTATCTATCTTCTTGATCATAAAAAAGGCAGGGGCTCTGAACAACAATATGAAATAAACTGGCAAGCTAGAAAGCAAGCTCTTTATCAACGTTACCTTTGCCCTTGTAGACAGATACTTTTCGTTTCCACCGAGTTAATTTCTTTTGCATCCTCTCCAACACGCCATCCCAAACTCCTTTGGCCTTGAATGGAGCCTCCAACATAGCCTTAGGTACATCGAAGGTAATGAACAATCTTCCTTCATCCCAGAACGAAAGCAAGATCCTCCACATTATCCACATTTTCAATTGAAATAATTTCTAACTTGTTGAAATGGATTTTTAGACTTGACACTACCTCTAATAGAAGAAAACACCAAATATGGCCGACATATGTCAAATTTGCTTGATAAAAAGACCACCAAGTCATCTGCAAAGAGGAGACAAGATACGTCAAGCTACCTCGAGATGCATTTCCCACTAAGAATTCCTTTAATAACCCCTTGTCCTTAGCTTCTCAATCATTCTGTTGACAACTTCCATCACAATAACAAAAAGATATAGGGATAGAAGATCCCCCCATTTCTTTTTTTTTTCAATCCTCTGGAAGCCTAGAAGAATCTAGGAGGAGTGCCATTAACCAAAACTAAGAATCGTACACAGTGGATATATACCATTTAATCCATTTCTTTCATTTTTCTCCCAAATCAATAGAGGACTCCCTGTCTCAATCCTTCAGAAACCCATAAGAACCTACCTGGAGTACCATTAACCAAAATTGAGAACCATACAGTGGATATACTCCATTTCATACATTTCCTTCATTTTTTCCCAAATCCCATCCTCTCCAAGAGATACAATAGGACTTCTCAATTGACATGATCATAAGGTTTTTCCCAGAGACTTTACTCTTCAACCTGGAATCAACTGTCTCATTCACAATTAAGGCAGCATCAAGGATTTATTTTCCCTCTGCAAAGGCATTTTTGGCTTCTGATACCACAAAGCTAATAACCTTCTTTAGCCTACTAGCTAAAACTTTTGCCAGGACTATGTATAAGCTACCAATGAGACTAATTTGCCTAAAGTCTCTAATATTTGATACTCTACTCTTGTTAGGAATTGTAGAATTGGTACTTTTCAACATATTATCTTAACTCTAATCCAAGGTACAAAGAATATATACGAGTACAAGAATAATAGAATACACCGAGACTCAAAAACTATTCTAAATTCTAAACTCTACTCCATTTACACAAATAACCCTATTTATACTTTACAATACTCCCCCTCAAGATGAAGCATATATGTCTCTCATGCCCATCTTGCATACAGGAGATTTAAAAACTTTACTACTAAAACCTTTAGTAAGAATATCTGCAAGTTGCTCACTAGACTTAACAAATAGTATGCAGATTTGGCCATTCCTTAGCTTTTCTTTGATGAAGTGGCAATCAATCTCTATGTGTTTTATTCTATCATGTTGAACTGAATTGTGAGCGATACTGATAGATGCATGCACTTATGAAGATACATTTTGTCATGAAAATTAATAACATTGCATAACTAAGAGAAACTTATATTTTTTAGACTCCAACATGAACCAAAGTACCTTGGGTATACGCAAAGGATTTTTGGCAGCATATTCACAAAGTTTTCCAATCTTCCGATCATTTGGTTCTTCTTCCTATGAAAATAGCAAAACATTTGCAATGTGTTATAAAACCTGTGTATCTACATGGCACAAGATGTAATATGTCTCGAGTGTTTAATAAGCATATAGCATATACTTGATTTGATTATATATCGGTACACTTACAAGTTAACCTGACTTCTTGAATTCTGAACATGCACAGAATGTAATTCTGAATTTTAGTCTCAACTGAAATCTTTATACTTAATTACTAATAAACTCTGCAAATTCAGCTTCTTAAAGTCTTCAAGTCACTAATTAAGTGTTGACGTGATCAAGAATCCATTTTTCAATTTTGTCAAACAGCGCCTTTGGAAGTTAAATGTTCCATAAGCATATAACTGCAGAGTAGGGATCCAAAGTAAATGCTAGGATGGTAAAGCTTATGTCCACTTAGTAATTAAATAAAACAAAATAACATTTTTCTAGAAGTGACGGCAAAATGTATTCCAATCTTAATAATTGTTGGGGGAGGAGGAATAACCATCATAATCTCAATGGCTTACCGTAATAAAAGCAAGGAAAGAATAACAAAAAATAAAAAATAGCTAAAGTTCCAGAGAGCTTTGCTGCATAAGATTTCTGAATTCCATGCAAGGTTTCAAGTAGGTTTGATAAACGAACCAAACAACTCAAGTTCGATTCATGTTCAGCTCATTAAAACCTGTTTGAGATTAGCTCATTATGAAATCAAACAAGCTTAAACACAATTTTAGTTCACACTCAATTCGCACTCGGTAAGATTAAGTGTGTAAAATAATCAAGGTACTTGAGCTCAGCTTGTTTAAAGCTTGACTGGAAAGTTTAAGAAACCAAACTTGAACATGATTTCAAGCTTAATAAGGTTTTCAAACCAAGCTTTGACAATCTACAAATCGGCCCAACTTGTTTGCAGCCTAGTTTCAAGAATAAAGTCCATAGCATTTCAATACAAATCATAACTTTGCACGCAAGTTTGGAGTAGTATAAATTAGTAAAAGTTACAATCTTATAATTCATGCAATTAGTAAAAAATTTAAATTTTATAGAGATTTGTAGAGGTTTGTGTTATTTTGTTGAGCCCCAAACGGGATTATGTGGATAGAAGATATCGAAGTAGCTATGATGATTCAATAATATTTTGACTCCAATTTGAAGTTCTTAGTTACTTTGACAGTTGATGTTGCAAAAGTTGAAGACAACCGCAATATACTACCATCTATTCAGAATCAAGCAACCAGCATACATGAATTGGTCTTTTAACAAAAAGAGGAAGCAAATAAAGTAAACATTGCACAAAACTAACCTGTGATCGAGGAAAAATATCTGCAATCAACTTCTTGTATCGCTTCACGGGCTGCCTAGACCTTGCCCGCATTCCAGGGCACATAAAGCAAAGGTTACCGCATGCTGGCAAAACTTGTCTCGAAATTACTCCGGAAACAGCACTCATTTTAAACAACTCCAATTATACCCAGATCATAAATTTTCTTGATTTCAATTTTTGCCTTCTTTCCCCCGCTTTAACCATCCAAAACCCTCAAATTTTGAAAACCAGAATTAGAAAGGAAAGAGAAGCTGTGTAGATCAAATGTGTGCTTGTTGAATTCAGGGACCAGCCTACAAACCAACAATTTGAGGCCATCAAACATTGAAATCCCAATAAACCATTTCAAAACATTGAGAATACAAAATGCAGGGCTAGAAATGGGGGAGAAAGAAATCTTAAGAACACGGGATTGAATTTGGTTATTTATACATCATTCAAAAGATTGATTTATATATATACATATTAAACCCTGTATGATTTGGGCAATGAATTTTGGGATGCAAGTACCTTCAGGTCGATGTCTGAAGCAGCGGACCAGAAGCTGGTAATCCGTCAAACCCTTTCAACCATGCACCGAAGCCCCCAGCATTTGTCCACCGCGTTGATAACTCTCTCTCTCCCTCTCCTCTATATAGCTACTACCCTCATTTTCTCTCTCTAAAACACTATCTCTCTCTACACATACAATATTCAATTGCATAAATATGATACACATATATATATATATATGTATATGTATACACCCACTCCGGGCTGCAATAAATGATGGAACATGTCCACGACTCGTAGCAGAGGGTTACGGGGTCCACGTTGAAATGACTAAAAAGGAATTGGATTAGGTTCCAAATCACAGTTGGACCATTTGTTTGTAATTTTTTATTCGTCCAGAAATTGTAATCCTAGCCGTCGACTTTTGGTCGTCAAGATCTGACGTCGCTTTCCCATTTTCTTTCTGACAGGTGGTTATTTTACCGTTGCTGAGTCATATGGGATGCAACAAAAATTCAAAACTCGGTTACGTCAAGGAAACTGATGGCCAAATTGGATCGAATTACGAGAGAGAAGTTATGTCAAATGATTATGAAACGGTTTACATGATTTTAGTAATTAAGATAGTTACAAGATTGTTTTACCTGTAAATTTATTTTACAATAATAAAATATATAATTATTTTTTAATTATAGAATAATTAAAAAAACCATCAATTTTTAGTCGTAGGTTGAATGTTCTTTTTAATTTATAAAATGTTATATTCACAGTGTAATCTCAATCATTCATTCGTGTCAATCTTAATGGGTAGACTTAAAAATTTATAGTTAATAAGGTAAAATTATATTTTTTAAATAAATAAAAATAAAAGTAAAAATACAATTAAAGTAAAACCTTAATAATAATAAAAAATATAATTTATAAGAAAAAAAAAGTAACAGTGTAGGTCACCAAATTAGTAATAATTGTTTCTAGTGAGTCTTTAATGGGCCTGTCCATATGAGTCTCCTTTTAACTTCTCTCAAATTTATATTTAGAATTAATAAATATTAATCATATATTTTAATTTGACCGGTACTTCAAATTTGTAGAGTTTAACCAAATAAATTTCCTTTTAAAATTTATTCTCACACAGTTGATTGTGTGTTTAGAATTTGAATTTATGAAGAAGAAATGTAGAGAAGTAAAATGAAAAAAATATATTTTAAATTTAATTTTTTTGATTGAATAAGAAAAATGAGAGTAAATATACATTTATTTAAAAAATAATATTTCGTTTGATTAATCACAGGAAAATACATATGAGTGATTTCATTACCATTTCATTATCGTATACGATTTTATATACAACAATTAAATTTTTTAATTTTAAAATTATATTTTTAATAAATTAAAAATAATATATTTTGTCTTCATAAGTTTTTATTTTTCTTTAGTCCTCTTACTCTTTCTCCTATCTTTGTTTGAGGGTTATTTTTTACTTGTAGAAGGGCAAATGAATCCTTGATCATGTTAATAAATGTTATTTTACCTTTCTATTCTTTTTTTCTTTTTTTTTTGGGTTAAAATTGTCAATAATCACACTTTAATCATTTATATTATTATATAAATGAAGAACCAATTTTGATGTTTTTCTAAGTGTGTAATCGGCTCATAAATTTAAATTTCACTAATACTTTTTTAACTTTATCTTCTTAACTTATATATATATATATATATATAAGGTTAATTAAATAGATCAGACGTGTTAAATGAAATCTGAAATCAAAATAATTTCATTGAAGTTAAAAGTGCAATACTAGTATTGTTTTTCATTAAAATTAAAAATATAAAATTGGTACTATTTGATCTTTCATTCCGAATGACGATAACTTAAGAGTTGGTACTCTTTAATTTTTCCTTCCAAATGACAATGACTTACTCATGAGATGACAATGACTTAAAATTTAGTATTCTTTAGTTCTTCCCTCTATCCTCCAAATGACAATAACTTAAGAATTAGTATAAAAAGGAGAGACTGATATTGCTGATAACTGTAAGATCAAAGTCCCTTGGACAACAAATCGCTCAAGCATTGAAAAGGAAAGTTTTCATTTTCAACCTATGTTTCATCATTTTTTTTTTCTTTTAGTAATTAACCTCTGTTTCATCACGGTTCTTTGCCACTCCCTTGGAAGGGATTTCTTCCCCTCAAGCCCATCCCATCATCCCATTAAGTACTCTTTATCACTATGTCAAGATATTTATTTTAAAAAAGAATAAAATAATATTGTAAAAAAAAATACGCGCAAATAATGTAGCAATAATAATATTATAATTAAATAAATTTATTGTTTTAGAGGAGGGAGAGAGCGAGGGAGAGGGAGAGGGAGAGGGAGATTGACAATAGATCTCTCTCTCTCTCTAAATGAATTCATAAGGCTCCTCCGTCCATTTTGGTGGCCAATGAGCTTCCAAAGTAATAGTCTTTTAGCATATCCCACCAGAAGGCAAAGTCCAAAATTTGACCTACCTATATTCATAAACGACCCAACAGTTTGATTTAGGCAACTTCGTTCCAATATATAGAAGTTTGACACAATAAGGCGTTCTTTTACAAGGTTAAGTTGGCATTCATATCTACCGCCATTTTGTTTGTCAAGAGCAGCTCCCAATTGTTTTTTTTTTTGGGGGTCAAAGTTGAGAGTCCCCAGCTAATTTTATTTTTAGTTACTTGATTGAAAGAAAACAATATATTTTTTAATAAAATTAGTTTTTTTTAAATACAATTATATACGGTGTGTTTGGAGTCTCAAAAAAATCAAAAAAAAAAATCAATGGATAGATTGATGTGATGTAAAAATGATAAGTGATAAAATATGATCGGAGAGATTTGAAAACTTTTGAAATTTTTTAAAATTTTTTGATTTTTTTTTGTAACTTCAAACAAGCCCATAATAATCTAATAAAAATTGCAAGGGTAATTTTTAAAAATTAAATTAAATTTTTGTTGACAGGAGCAGTGGACTGCTTTTGTACATGTGCGTCATGTGATGTGAAGTGTGGACAGTGAAAATAAAGTACTATTTTTTTTTTTTCTATTCAACTAAAAAACAATGAAGAATCTTAAGTGCAATTTTAGTGGATCAACCTCCAGATGGAAAAAGTGATTTCATCGTAGGTAATCATAAAATAAACTTATTAACTAGGTAAAATCAAATAATATATATATATATATATATATTAAACGGTCAAAAAGCTTTTGTTTCTTAAAATGTCAAAATATAAAAAAAAATGAAATAATAATTCTACTGTTTTGTATCAAAACATACGAGCGTAATGAACCACAATACAACATGATATATTAAATTTACATATATATAAGATGTATTTGGAGTGATAAAAAGTGAAAAAAATGAGATAAAATGAGAAAAGTTATAAGTTCGTAATACGTGCAGTAAAATAAAAAAATTGATGTTATAGAAGTTTTTAGAAGTTTTTAATTTTTTTTTTATTTTTTGTAGATACCAAACGATACCATAATTATCAAAAAAAAATTATATATATATATATATATTTTTTTGTGCCACTTTGAAAATGTTTATGCTTCCATAATAATCAAAGCAACCTACAAAAACAAAATTCTTACTCAGACAATTTGCTCAACTCCATTTTCCTTTTCTTTTCTTTCTTTGGGTTGCTTAATTTTACAGGTAATAACTTACACAGAGATAAGTGTATGGGGACCAGGCAATGTTGTCACGTAACCCTTTATGCATGGAGCTACTCAATTGTCTCCCACCTACTTCAACAAGGCAATGAATATGTGCGTGACAGAGAGACAAAAGTTGTCATAAATAGTACTTCAGTTTGTCCGTATTTTGTTCCTCCCCTGCATTGTATTCCAGCAAGGCTTATCGCAGGTTGTTCGATTGCATTCCAGTTGTTAAGTCCAAAAGCTTAAAAAGAGTCGCTTCACAAGAAAGAGCGAAGGAAAGCTCCAAAAAGGTACTCGAGTTGGTTCGGATGACGGGTTGAAGGGTCTGGAACTAATAAGTTTCGGATTCGACTTCTCTTGGGGACAGTCCTTCCTCTAATTGTGGAGGGTCATCTAACAGCCTTCTCGACTGAACCGATCAGTCAAGACTTGCCTAAACTGGTTTATCTTCTCGTGATTCTTTACCGATTAGGACCACGGGACGGGGTTCATCCAGTGTGCACCTATGAGTAGCGACTGCAGACTTCTCCCTGACCCAGAAGAATGAAAGAAAATTGACAGTAACAAAATGAATAAATAAATAAATATATTTATGTTTGACTATTCTGAAACCTTGATATGTTCATAAGCTGTTTGAGCACAATTTACGAGTGTTATTACAAGGCGTCTGGAGTTTAAAAGAAATTAAAAAAATTTCAAAAATCTTCAAAGTTCTAATTTTTTTTTAAATTTAAAAATATTACAATTTTTTTAAACTTCAAAAAATTACAATTTTTTTAAAAAATTTGTCAAAATCTGTTGGAACAAACCATTATAATACGTTCCAACGAATTTTGATGGATTTTTTAAAAAATTGGACTAACATTTGTACTAAAAAATTTTATAAAACTCCAAAAGTTTTCAAAATTTTTTACTAAAATTTTGTCACATATCATTTTATATAATTTTTAACAATTTTATATCAAATTAACCACAAACATCCAATCATTATTTTAAAATAATTTTTTACACTCCAAACTTTTAAAAAAATTCACTTCTGTTAACTTTTGAATTTTTTTTTACTCCAAATGGCCTCGAAATGCTTGACTAGCAAACCAACAGAATATAATAATATACATTTATAATATTTTCATCAAAATAATATTATTTTATAATATGATATCGTTTTGATCTAATTAAATTATTCATTGCTCCATAATATATTTTAAATTAAAATAACATAATTTTGACTAATCAATTTATTTGTAAATTATCGATTTTATATCTAAATTATTTTTATTAAGGGGACGTTTGGAATTCCAAAAAAATAAAAAAAAATTAATGGATATGATTGATGTGATGTAAAAATGATAAGTGGTAAAATGTGATTGGAAAGATTTGAAAACTTTTGAAATTTTTTGATTTTTTTTAGAATCTTTTGGGACTCCAAACGAGCCCTAAGTTGAGGTTCAACTCATAAAATTCGACCGTTGACTTTTGTAAAATTCGAGAGAAACATACATGCCAACGGCTAAAATAGGTTAGTTCCACCAAACCAAAACGCAAATAAATGCAAATAACTTCCCCGACTCAAAAAAAAAAAAAGTACTCTATAGCATCTAAAAGGGTTTTCGGGAACTATTAACAGCTTTCATGTTTTCACAAATACGACGTGACCGAGCTGAAAAGTTTCTCCATAAATAAATCCAAAATAAAGATTGAGAAGTTGAGAGCAAAACAGAGGAAAGAAAAGTGGATCACAGATTCGCAGATGAATGTCCTACACACCCCACAGCTGTGCTGTGTTTTTAACATGAGATTATGTGACAGCTGCAATTTACATGGGAATGTATATATATATATATATATATAAAACGTCAAAATAGCACATCTTGTGGACTTAACCAACCCATGTCATATGCTTGTAGTTGCAGGTATTGAACAAAGAATACGCAATCTGGCATTTAAAAAAAAAAAAAAAAGAATAGTTTTTTTTCGGTCCGTTTAGCCTACCAAAGTTTACTAAAACTCACCAATTTCTAACTACTTTTTGTACTTTTTTCCAATTAAATTTTAACACTTATCACCTTTATGTTATATTTTTTCATTTTTACTGTACTTTTTAGCCAAAATTTAGCTAACCAAACGGGCAGTGTAGTCAATAACAAGAATCAGCCCCCACGGCCTGACACACTAATTGGTGGGTTTGCTTCTCACACAGCTGATTGTTGGTTTGAATCCGCTATGGTTATAGCTACCTTGTCATATCATTCAGTTTCACCCAAAAAAAAAAAAAAAATTCAAGAAAGGCAAAAAATAAAATAAAAAATAATAGCTGCAGGGAGATGGAAAACCTAACTTCCTATCCCGGAGTAATTCTAACATTTCTACATATCCTACAACACATTTGTGCTGGGACTCTGTCATCTTAAAAGTCAGTGAACTAATACTTTAAAATGCTTTTGAATTTGAACAAACCCGAAAGTAATGAATCCTGGCCTTCGAAAGAAACATTCTTACTTAGCTTTCGAAATGCCTCAATGGTCCCTCTCAACATGCTCCACAAGGGAGACAGGATCACGAAAGCCTCTACTGCAGATGGGGCAGACATCAATCGTATCATTCATCTGATTGTCGATCCTTTCGTGTACTTTATCAACATGCTCCACCAGAGCTGTAACTGAAGAAAAAGTCACATTACATCGTGGACACTGCTCCGCCTGCCCACCAGCACCACCACTGCCACTGCCACTGCCACTCTTCTGCCCTAGTCTATCCCTTGCAGTCTGAAACTTTTGGCTGAGTTCACTGTTCAACTTTGCCATTCCCGCTTCAGCTGTCGCTCTGAAGCTTGAGGCTGCATTGAGGAAGCTTGTCACCCATTTGGACGAAGATGTGGCCGGAGTCTGGCTGGGCTTTGACTTTTCTTTTCTACTCCTATTTAAAAAACCCATGTACCGAAATGCTTGGCTGGGTTTTGTGGGTCCAGGACAACTGTGGTCGGTTCCAAATCGATGCTTCAAGCAATGTTCTATGATACAATCCGGGCACTTAATTGTGTTTGAGAATGTTAGGATCTCTCTGCAGCCACGAACAGGACATTTTCTTTTTTTCGTTGCTTTATTGTAGTTTGATGGGTCACAATCAGTATTAACATGCAACTCCCAAGTAATGTTCGGGTCTTCATCAACAATCAGGCCAACTCCATTTGTGCAGAGTGGGCAAAGAACAACAGTTACATCCCGTTTGTTGGCTTTTGGGCATTGGTGTTTAATGTAGCTCCGGTGCTCCAAACAGAATACCTGTGAGAAAACAGGCAAATATCTTTAACGGGAAGAATAAGGGATGCTTGTAAGATAACCAACAAAATTATTTGCAGGTTAGGAGGTCAAAAAAAGATGAGATAAATCCACAATTATGCAGTACAGGGAAACATCAATACATATATTTCATGAGTGTGTGTTTGTGTGTGTTTACTGGTAAAAATCATAAATCCACCATCAAGCTCCAGAGCGAAACCATTACCATCGCCATCAACATTGAAAAATCTTAAAACTGGTAAGACAAAAAAGCGAACTAAAAGAAAGGTGAAAAGCTACTCCTTAAAGGGAAAACTTGAAAAACACAGTAAATTCACAAAAAGAAAAAGAAGAAAACTGGGGCTTGTTTGCAAAACATCGAGTAGCCAACCAGGTAATGCAGCTTTGAGACTTGAAGAAAAAACTCTCCGATCAACGATGCACCAGCATAGGCATGTTAAATTGATAAATCATATAAAGTAAAAAGATTAAATTGGAATAATCTCCAAAATTGCATGTTGTTCGATTTTCAGGATTAACACAAATAAAAGGCTTAAACAGAAGCTAATTTATGGACTTATTTATCAAATTGATTGTGATGTAGGACATGTGACAGTAGAATTTGAAAAGTATTAGGATCCACACAGGTGGAAAAGGCATCGCAAATAATCAGAATTAAAATTATCAATTTAGGAAATTTGTGTTATGTAGGATTTCTAGTGTCCAAATTTGGCATTAACTAATATTCAGTAATCTTCCTATTCATTAGAACTGCCTCTTTGGTTAGGATTTTATATTTTTCTAGATTATTATTTTGCTATATCTCCTATTTTAAATAGAAAATCTTATTTCAATTGGGAGTCTCGTCATAATTAGAAGTAATACTTTAGAATTTATTTTGGTCTACAAGTAAAAATGTAATCTACATAATAACTAGAATTCACTCATTAATAATATTTCAATTTTATTTCCATCAGAACGGTATTTAGTCTCTCATCCCAAGTAGTATTAGAGCGAGACTTCTTATTTTGTTTTTCTATCTTCCATTGTTAAAGAGACAAGGTTTTTCCTTATTTTAAACCTTCAATGGATGATCAATGAACCGCTACTATTAATCGAGACTGCAATTCAATTTGCAAAACTTGTAAAAGTTACAGTTGCATTGTTTACCAATAACTAAAACCGCACCAGTTGCTGCAGCCTGAATGCCAGCAGTTCTTGTCCGTGAGGCCTGAGAGTACCTCAAATACATAGTTGCATGAAGTACAATCAAGTTTTTGATGATTCATCCGATAAGAAGGCAGTAGTTGTGTTCATGCCGCACAACCAATTGAACATCCAAGGTTGTGCTTGTATTATCCTTCTTTTTATTTGTTGTGCCATCATCTTTGAAGGGCCTTCGCTTGTATCTGGATAATTTTCTACTATTTCCTCTTCATATATTGCATTAGATTCTGAAATTATCCCTTTATTACTATGTCCATATAGGTTTCGTGTAATAGCATAATTGAATGATATGGTAGAAGCAAAATTTTGGAAAGATTGGATGTTCAATTGTTTGTGTGGCATGAACACAACTCTTGCCTACTTATCAAAATGAATTATCGAGAACTTGATTGCGCTTTATCCTTTATGTGACCATGTATTTGATGTACTCGGGCCTCACAGACAAGAACTGCTGTGTTCAGGCTGCAACTGCTGGTGCAGCTCGGTTGTTGATAGATAGTGCAACCATCAACTCTCAAAGTTCTACAAACTGAGTTGAACCCTGCTATCAGTTGTTGGCCGAACAACATCAATTACTCAATCACCACTGGGGCTTTGTTGATCGTAAAATAAGGAAAAACCTTGTCTCTTTATCAATGGAGGATAGAAAAACAAAACAAGGAAAAGACTCGCTCTAATACCACTTAACGAAACAGTGGGCATTAGCAAGAAATCTTATCGAGATGAGAAATTAGATATTGTTCTAGTAGACAGACAACAACCCCCAAACAAAAAAAAAAAAAAAAAAAAAAAAAAAGAAGAAAGAAAAAAGGAAAACATGACGGAGTTTCCTAACTAAATGAAAATAAGAAAATTTCTCTAAATAGCAAATAATAATACTAAAATTAGATCCTAAATATCAACTTTAAACCACTTCTTCCAGTGTTCTACGTCAAATTGGTAGGGGATCAGGGATACAGCTCCAGATTGATTAAAGCTCGATCAGGGCAAGTTTTAGAGCTGGAATCAAAGATCTCTGGGGCTGTGAACAGTAATCTAAAAACAGTAAAACCTAATAATCAAGTGCCAATTTTTCCAAATTTCAATCCTATTCTCAACCAGAAATTTTTTTAAAATGTGAACCACATATGATACATATTGTATCCAGCTATAAAATCAAGTAGTAACTAAACCACGCAAATTATAACAAGTATGTTAGAGAGAGAAATTCAGTAAGTTTTAGAGAGAAGGGGGGGGGAACCTGCTGGCAGCAATCGCAGGTGAAGGGCAAGAAGTCAATCTGGTTGCAGTCTTGGACGGAGCAATGCTTTCCGATGTGTGGGAAAGCCGGAGTTCCCATTGGAATTCTAGAGAAACAAACAGAGAGATGGTTCAAGAGAATTCAGAAAGACAAAATTATATCTGAAATCTGAGTTTTATTAGGTGTCTAGTCAGCTAAATCTGTGCCGGAGACTGGGGAGTAGTATAATAAAAATTCTGCACTCTCAGAAGAAGAAGAAGCGTTGAATTGATTTCCGCGTTGAAGTTTCCGTGGAACGGACGGGGACAAAAGAAATAGACTTTAACGAGTCGACCTCTGTTTGGAATTTTGAAACGGTGAAAAAAACAAATAAACAATTCTAGTAGAAAATGAATGTTTGAACGGCAAATTTGTAGCTTCGTTTGGATTACCAGCTTTTATCAACAAAATTATTATTTTTTTATTTTTTTTACAATAAAAAAATTCTTACTTTTACAAAATTTTCCTAATTTTGGTAATTTTTACCACATTTTTTTAATTTTTACAAAATTTTACCAAATACATAATTTTTTTTCAAAAATAACATGTGACAGCATTAGAACGAAAATTATAAAAAATTTCACTTTTTTGGTTTATCAAACACGCTCTAAATGTACACAGGTAATTTATATTTTCTTATTCATCGAGATAACACGAAATTTTATATAAATTTATTATTATTGTAGATTTTTTGATGTGAACTTAAGCCTATTTTTCTCCAAAATACCAAATAGTTTGGATATGAAATTTCAAATTTTCAGTCTAAAAATTTATTTTTTTAATATTTTTCTTAAAAAATAGAGAAATATTTTAAAAATTATTTATTATTCTCTGTTTTGATTTATGAAGAACTCAAAAGTAAAAATGATTTTCAAATTTTTAAAGAAACAATAAAAAGTAATAGAATTTTAGTTTTAATTCTTCGTCGAAGAAAATATTAATTAGTTTAATTCATAATATTAAACTCGACGTTTTTGTTTTGTCGGTTCCCTTTTCAACTGGGCCTGAACTAGTTGCTCGTGTAGAAATTTCATTTTATTTATTTATTTATTAATTTTTTAACAATGACTCAAGCGTAGAGCTTGATCAAATTTGTGTTAAGGTCGGATTTTTATAGAAATATGAGGCATTTTATGAGCTTGGCTTGCCTCAAACACTCCATTTTAAAATTTTATTTGGAGGTGTTTAGTCGGCAGAAATTTGACAAAATAGTATAATAAAAGTATAAATATTTGATGTTAAAGTGATATGTGATAAAATTTAATTGAAAGAAAGTATAAAAAATTAGTAAAAATTAATAAATTTTGGTTGATTTTAACCAACCAAACACCCCTTAAGCTTTCATCACATATAATATATATTAATTTTAGTTTTAAAAATTTGTGCCTATCAAACTAAACTAGCCAAATTTATAGTACCAATTTTAAGCTCTACCTAACATTTACGTCGAGCTAATTTTTTTTTTTTTCTTTTTCAAGCCTGTCCAGCAAGTCTAATATTTATTAGTTGGAATTCATCCAAAATGCGAATTCAACATCCAAAAAGGGGTATAAATTGTCTAAAAAATAATGGACTTTTGTACAAGAATTTTTACTGCATGTTAGCCAAAAATAGTTGCTTTTTATTGAAATAAATTATATTTATTTATACATCAAAATTTATTTGTTTATTTATTTATTTTTTTACTCCTTCTGGGGTCGGGGAGAAACCTGCAGCCGCTACCCATGGGTGCGCACTGAGTGAAACCCACCCCGTGACCCTAACTGGCAAAGAATCACGAGGAGGTAAATCAACCTAGGCAAGCCCTGGTTGACCGGCTCAGCCGAGAAGGCTGTTAGATGACCTTCCACAATTAGAGGAAAGACTGCCTCCAAGAAGAGTCGAACCCGAGACCTATTGGTCTCAGACCCTTTAGCCCGCCATCCGAACCAACTCGACTACTCTTTTCGGAGCATTTATTTTTATTTATGTTTTTACTCTTTGCTATTACCTCTTGTTTTTCATGGCAAACTTGATTATAAAAATCAATTACTTTGTTAAAAACTGTATAAATTATTTTGAACAAATATGGGGGTTGTTTGGAGTAAGAAAAAATTAGATAAATTGTGGTTTGGGGAGAGTTCGTAATGCGTGCAGTGAGAGAAAAAAATTGATGTGATATAAAGTTAATAAAGATTTATAAAAATTTTTAAAATTTTTTCTCAAATCATTACAAATCAAACGGGACCGTGATAGGGAAAAGTAAATTCAAATATTCGAATTCTACGAAGACTAGCGATGTAAAATGAGTTGGACCGGGCCTGACTTGACTCTGATCCGGCCGCGGGTTAGCCAGCCTTCCATCTCTTTAATTTTTTAAATATTTTAATGGCTGGGTGCGAGAAAGGAACGGGAGTGGGTTGGGTCGGACTAGGACCGAGATAAGATAGCCCAAATCTTGGTCGGGTTAGACTGATTAACACAGACATTTAAAAGGTGGAGTCACAAGTTAACCCGATCCATTCTCATCACCAATGAAGGTCATCATATCTTGACAACCAACCCAATTCCGATTCCTCTGGCCTCGTTTGGCCTACGAAGTTTATCAAAACTTACTAATTTTTAATTATTTTTAATTAAATTTTAACATTTATCACATTTATGTCAAATCTTTTTATTTTTATTTTATATTGTGGCCAAAATTTAACCAATCAAATGAATCTTTCCCTGGTCAGTTAGTACCGAAAATAACTTATATTATAGCATCCGATTTAGTTAGATACAATGGAGTACTAAAATATTAATTGTCCTACTCAATATAGCTAAACAAAAATCTCCTTAGGCAAAAGCAACTGCATATTTAAGTAAAATAAAAAAAATACATAATTTTAACTTAATTTGGAGTTCTAAATTTTATCCAAAAAAATATTAAAAAAATATAAAAATTATTTACTTTTTATTTCACAACACAAATTATAAATTTTTAACTTTCATCAAATTTTATAATTTTTTGTCACTCTAAATGCTCATTTATATGCTTTGTTTTGTTTGTTTGGTTTTTTTTTTTTGGTTTCTTACATCAATTCTAGCTGTCACTTCCTTTTAAGGGAAGTCGCAAAGGTTTTGTTTGGTTAGGAAAAGAAGAGTGAAAAAATAAATAAATAAAAATAAAAAGGAAAATAGACAAAAATTGAGAAAAATAAGAGAGAATACAAGTTTAATTTCCTTCTAATATTTTTTTTTAATTTTTTTTCCAAACCCAATACCAAACAAGGTGGAGTGATTTGATTTTTTTTTCTTTTTTATTACGGAAAAATTTGGATTTGACAAGTGGAAGATTTCTTTGGTCAAACTGCATAAGCAGCCACTCAACCACTGAGCTTGTTAATAAATCAATTGAGGAACATCCTCCGTTACCTTATTAACCAAGGTAAACCAATTGACAGAAAATTATCAAGTAAACAAATCCAAAAGGAAACAGGGAGTTATACGTTTATGATATTTCATTGCCAAAGTAACCACACAAATGGAGTAGGTAGTGTTTGAATGATTAAAAATAATTAAAAAAATTAATATAAAAATAATACGTGATAAAATTTAATTAAAAAAAATTTTAAAAATTATAATTTTTTATAATTTTTTGTAAGCCCAGCTCAATTATGCGATCTGAAAACATAAATTACACACCAATACACTAATTATTTTGACATAAAAATAGGAATAAATTAGCAGTCAATTCCCCCCCCCCCCAAAAAAAAGAGAAAATTCTCTAAATAATTTTAGTTCTGACAAATTTAATTAAATTTGAACAAAATTTATCAAATTTACACATCAACATGTCCAAGAACGTGTTTCTAGTACGCATTGAATACGAATTCTAACACACTCCTCTTGAAACTATCAGTACTCCATAGATCCAAAACAGTCCATTGCACACCACCACCACCACCACTGATGAAAGACGACCAAATTATTACCAACATCAACTTACTCCAAAATAATAAAAGATGCAACTCGCTACCATCCTCCATTATAATTCACAATATGATCCAAGCAAAGGGACATTTAAATCAAAATAAGTACCTGTCCAACACTTCAGATAAAGCAGTATTTTTCAAAACTGGAGATAATGACACTTTTAACCAGTAAACTCTATATATATATATATATATATAAAAGGAAAGAAGAAAGAAAGAAAGGTCCTAGAAACATTCCTCGCTCTCTTGTCAAAACCATGAGCCGATTATGCATCAACCCTTTCTGGGACATCTTCAACATAAGTCATCTTGGTGGTGGGCTTCGCCAACAGATCTGTGTATTCTTGGTATGGAGATTTTGAGAACCGTGTCTCCTTCCAGAAGTCTGGAGTAAGGAACCCGTAAGTCTTCAGCAGACAATCGAAAGTTGCCTGCAAATGTTACATACATTGTATACCATGTAAATTTTCGGAAAAAAAAAAAAAAAAAAACAAAAGAATAACTCTGGTATGAAGCAAGCAAATGCATAAATATGAAATCAGCCGATGGGCCTCTAATGTAGTTTCTTGGTTTATAACAATAGGGTTTTTGTTTATTTTACAACAAAATCTCATCAGGATTAGCTACTGTGCACAAGCTCAACAAATGAAGATTTACTAAACAGTTACCTGACAAAGCCAAAACATATGACCTAGAGAAAAACAGATAGAAGTGAACTGAAAAAACACATTCCCTCACCTCTCCCATTCACAAAGGGAAACCTTTTTTACATTGCAAATTTGAAAAATATTATATCTCAGGTATATTGGTGTTAACACATTCATACTGAAGCTCTAAAACACAACTCCAAATCATAGGGCTGCAACAATCACTCAAGGAATTAGAGCCACTCTTCAGGGCACCACAATTTGATGTGTATGATTTCAGGAGACACTCAAACATCATAAAAAGTACATGGAAAATTCAGGTTTTCATTATACAAAGCACTAGGAAACCTAAAGAAATGTAACACATGAGAACTGCAACCAAACAACTAGCCACAATATACCCCCCCCCCCCCAAAAAAAAAGAAAAGCTGCAAACGACAATTTCAGATAATTAGAAGCATTAGAGGCACTAAATAATTAATAAAAAAACACAAACATACATGGAGAATCCATTTACCAATCAGACAATAAAATAGGAGTGATAAATATATTTTTTCCACGACTAAAGCAGGAGGATAATATTTCCACAGTATCGGAAATGTAGGGATAATATATTGGAAGTTGAAGACCACCAAATGATGGGGGCATATTCTACATCACAGAACTAAATAAACGAGGTCCCGTCCGATAGCACTAGAAAACTAAAATCTCGATTTGAACATCAAAATATCCACAGTACCAAGACAAGCATAGAAGTCCACAAATTGTAAGTAATAACTGAACAGCTACACAAGTCAAACTTCAAAACTTTGGTAGAGTTCTAATGTTTTCAGGTCACATAAATTACACACTAATACACTTAAGTAACAACTTTGAACCAAAGCATGCTTCTCAAATTACCAGAACATAGAGCTGAAAGAACCTACCCGAAGCATTATAATTTACAAAGCATCTGCGCTGATAAATACCAGATGGTTCAACAAGTAGAAATTAGAAACAAAGTCAACCTCCAACTTAAACAGTTGAAATGAAAATTAATGTTTAAAACTTTAAGCATGAGTTAAATGCATATAAATACCTACAAGATTATCAAAAAGAAATGTTCTAAAATGTAATAAGTAAATAAATTTGCAAGTATGAAGCAGGAAGAAGTAAGATTAGTCCTGCCACAATTAACGTTACCAACCTGAAAAAGAAACCATACCAAAAAAATTCCCGCCTCCCAAACAAGTGAAAAATAACAACATGCAGCAGTCCCCAAAAGAGTAATTTTTCAAATAAATCAATGAACATTTAACAAATCAGTTAATAGCACATTACCAACTATTTTTAGTATTGCAATCATCCAATGTAACATATTTAAGAAGTCATCAGAGAATATAAACACTTCCAAGGATCGAAACAAGTTCTTCAGCCAGAACAAAGAATCCAAAATATCTCAATCCAAATTGTAATCAACAATCCGAAGGAAACAAATTAACATTCCACAAAAGTGAACATTAAGATATGATGAGATGATCCTGCAATAAAAAAATTGATGGCCTATTATACAATGAAAACATTTGTTAAAAACTATTACAATTCAACCCATTACCAAATGCCAAAATAACATCAGTCCATCAATAATTATCACGCACACAACCAATTAAGTAAATACCATGCTTTTAATACAAATTCTTTTCACTCTACTAATTCACCATGACTACTACATAGTATTTCAATATACACACACAAAGGGCTTCCATACTAAAATGAAGAATGTGGGCAGAGTGCCATATTCAAATATAAAGTATATTCAAATTTGACTTAACGCTCAAGAAACAATGAAGTAAAAAACAGATCATCTTATAGAACTAACCTTGACGAAATTGCCGAGAGTTTTTGTCGACCCACGAGAAGAAGTGAACACATCTTCGATTCCAGCAAACTGAAGCACCTTCTTCGGCACCCTTGCCGCCACTATACCAGCACCACGGGGAGCAGGGACCATCCGCACAGTGACAGACCCACATTTCCCAGTGACCTTACAAGGCACAGTGTGGGGCTTTCCGATCTTATTACCCCAGTACCCTCTCCTCACCGGAATCACCGACAGTTTCGCCAGTATAATCGCGCCGCGAATCGCAGTGGCGACTTCCTTGCTGCACTTGACGCCGAGCCCGACGTGGCCGTTCCCGTCCCCGACGACGACAAAGGCCTTGAACCGGGTCCTCTGACCGGCCCGGGTCTGCTTCTGGACCGGCATGATCTTCATCACCTCGTCCTTCAATGAAGGACCAACCAAGGTATCGATTATCTGGTACTCCTTGATGGGAAGAGAATGCAGATAGATCTGCTCAAGGCTTCGAATCCTGCCATCCTTCACCAGTCGGCCGAGCTTGGTCACCGGAACCCACTTCTCCTCCTCCTCGCGGCGGGGATTGCGGCGGCGTCCTCTCCCGCGGTCTCCGCCTCTTCCGCCGCGCCCGAAGCCTCGCCCAAAACCGCCGCGGTCTCCGCCTCTCTCGGCCATGTTGGCAGCTAGGGTTAGTGATAGGGATAAGACAAATGAAAGCTTGGAGACAGATGTGGTATGGAGACTGAAACCCTAATTAGGTTAACGATTTTTACATGCGATGTGCTGGTAGAGAAAGTAAGGTTTTGGATGGTTTTGGGGACCTGTTTGGCTGGGGGTTTGAATAGAGGTTAAGAGGGTTTTGGTTTGGTTCTGCTCTGGACAGGACTAACCCGGAATAGGGTTTAAACATTTCTTTTACCAATTAAATTATTAATAAAGTTGCTAGCATTAATTAAATTATTTTGTTTTGAATTCGTTAATTCAATAGTTATATAAGTACTTAATATAAGTTTATCAGTTTCTCAATTAACTTAAATAAATATTTATTTCAAAAGGTTTTAGAAAAATAAATTTTAATATAACTTGAGAACGAATTTAATCATCTAATAAATTATTTAACAACAAAATTAATTAATTCATAAGTAAAAAATTTAAATTTCATTCATGCAAATTATTTTTCTTTTTATTATTTTATGTAAAACAAATTGTTTTATTTTCTATTGTTAAATTCAAAATCTATCAATCAATAATTCCAATTTTGTAATTAATTAATGGATTTACATGATTATGGGTTTTTTGAAGGGTATTTAAGTCATTTTACAATTGCAACTTGTTTTATTTTTTTATTTTTATTTTTGACATTTTGTGAATGACATTAATTTACCGTTAAAATATGATTAAGATTGTTATGTCCACTAAATTATCTTTTTTTTTAATCGGTTGACAAAATATAAAAATTAAAAATTAAAAAAACAAAAACAAAAGTATCCAATGACCGTACCCCGACAAACATGCCTGTCCCAATCCGCGGACTTGTAAATTTTGACACATTGGGCTCGTTTAGACCCACAAAAAAAATCAAAAAATTTTAAAAGTTTTCAAATCCCTTCAATCATATTTTGTCACTTATCATTTTTACATTATATTAATTCCATCCATTGATTTTTTTTAATTTTTTTAAGACTCCAAACGCACCCATTATTTTTAGTTGTCAAATCCATGAGTGTGGATTAAGCCTTGGCCCATCCAATGGGCATCCACAATGGAAGTCCATGGAATAGAGTCAGGTGCTTTAGGCCCAAGAAATATGTATATATATATATATATATATGCACACTCTTGAGATTACGCTCCATTGGCACAGTGCCTCACTAACCTCGTCCTGAGCCAACATGAGGGAAATAAATCACGGGATATACGACACAGCAATTAGGAATCAAATTCGTGTCTTGCCACTGCGCCATGCTCCCCAAGGGCTGTATATGTCTTCATTTACCCTTTGTCGACCATGGATATGGCCAACTTGAACGTTACCCAACATCAATTCTGTAGGCTCCATTTGGAAGTGGAGAAAAATACACATAATTTATTTTTCTTCTTATTCTCCTATATTTCCTAGGCTGGAAGGAGGGAATAGAAATACAAGGGGCAAAGAAAAAAATAATAATTTTTTTTTTTTACATTTTCTTTTGTTGGAGTTTTAAATTAAAAGTACAAAAATAAAATAGACAAAAATTGATAAGAATTAACAAAAAAATTAAAGAACAACGTATACTTGGGAACTTCCAAGGAAGAGAAGCTGCCATATGGTGTTACGTTCAAAGTCGTTTTTTAATCTACAGCTTCTTTAACAATGTCTAAAATTATTTTTTTACCAAATTTTACATTAAATTATATCACTTATTTTATTTCATATCTTATTAAATAAGAGGTTGTTTGACACCATAAAAAAAAGTGTAGCTTTTTTGTGAAAATATGATATATAGTTAATTCGAAGAACAGAATAATGAAAATATGATACATAATTAATTTTTATGCGAAATTATATTTTTTAATATTTAGAGAGTGTTTGACACACTAATTTTTGCAAGAAATATAAATTTTTATCAAAAATTTTCAACTTTTTTTTTTTAATTTTCACAACTAAACACATTTTTAATTTTAACCAACTTTCTCCAATTTATTTTTAGACTTTTACTAGTTTTTAATAACTTTATCTAACTTTTACAATTTTTTACTAAATACCTAACCAAAATCTAGCTTGATTGAAAAAAAATTATATTTTGTTAAAAGTTATAGTCTTTGAATTAATTCAAAGACTGTTTGGAGCTCATCAAAAAATCACAAAATTTGATAAAATTTTAACTTTTTTTAATTTTTAATAACTTTTTATACCTAGACAGTCAAGGACAGGAGTGCAGGCGTTACCTAGTGTGAAAAAAAATAAGATACAGTTTAGAAAGCAAAAAAAAAAAAACTAACTTTTTAGTAGTTAGTTTTTTAATTTTCTTAACTTGACTTTTTGTCTTTTATAATTTAAAAGAAATTTGAAATATAAGAAGTTAAGTTTGGTGATTTAAAAGAAAAAGGCTAAAAATCTAATACTAAAAATTAACTTTTAACCACCAGTTCCCAAGTGATAAGTGAGGTTGTGGACTATAAATGAGGAATGAAATTTATGTCAAGTTATATAGGGGCGATTCGGAGTGTCAAATTTTGTTTATTTTTCAAAATTTTATATTATTAATTATTTGGTGTGTTTTTAAAAAGTTGAAGAAAGTTAGAATTTATTGAAAGATTTTTTTTATTTTTGGGCACACCAAATAACTCCATTGTGAATGGAGTAGGAAAAATTTATAGAGAGAGAGAGAGAGAAATGGAGTAGGGAAAATGTATAGAGAGAGAGAGAGAGAGGAGGGGGGGAGGAGAGTGGAAAAGGAAAATAGGATACCGAGGGAGTGGGCCTTGGTAACTTTTTTGACATTGGATCTTCTGCGTGCTATTATCTCTCTCCCATCTTTTTCTTTATCTACTTTGGTTTTTCTACTCAAATTAGTCTGGTGCCATCTGTTTTAGGTGCAAGACAGCGGTGTTTGGTTGAAAAAAATGAAGTAAAAAATACAATAAAAGTAAAAAGATATGATATAAAAGTAAAATATAAAAAATTTTAATTAAAAAAAGTATAACAAATAATTAAAATTAATAAATTTTAATAAATTTTGACGACACCAAATAAGACATGATTGTAAGTCAAAAAATGTCCTTTGAATCCCTTAATAATTTGTTGGACTACAGTTGGAATTAAAAGCTGCTTCTAGCACGTGAGGGATGAGCTTTGAATTGCCCCTGTGATCTCCAAGTGAGAACTTTTGACCTTTTTCCCCACTTTTGCCCATAGTGATGTCACATGATTTTAGGTACGTTTGAAATGGTAAAATATGATAAAATTTGATAAAAATTGTGAGTTAATAATTTATATAATAAGATAAAAAATAAATAATTTTAAAAAATTTTTAATATTTTTTAATAATTTTTAACATTTTTTAACGCTCCAAATAAATTTTTTTTTAAAAGAGATTAGAGCATTAGGTCCAGTTGGCTATTTTGTAATTATGTAATAATTTTCATAGAAGTGACCAGCAAGGAGAGAGACATATATACCTGCTGGGTCCGCCTACTACACGTTTTCATCTACTCTTCATGATTTTTCCTCTACTACTAATACTCATTTTTTCTCCATCTCTCTGGTCTAGTACATTTTTCTCATTCCATTCCTTTTTTCATTTTCCCCCCACCACCATACATGGTTCCTCTTTTTCTCACCTAGCCAGGCTGATCTGCGAATCATTTTCCATTGTAGTTTCTGGGATTCAGTAGAAACTCCTCCTCTCCCAGTGAAGCTGTGCAGTTTCTGTGCTTCATTCTCATTCCACAGTCAAACATAACGCTTTGTTTGGTTTGGGGAGGAAGAAAGAAGTGGAAAAGACTTATTTGGTTGGGTCTGGGGAGGAAAGGAAGAGAAACTCAAACAAGAAATTGCATCACATTTTTTCCCGTTTTACCTTCTATTTCCCGTTCCCCTTTTTCTCCTTTTCTCTTCTCTAGATTCCAAACAAAGCCTAAGTCTCTTTTATTGGTCATGGTCGTGGTCATGTCTGCAAGGACTCTGGTGGAGAAGTTGGAAAGACAGCTACCACCGCTGGTGGAGGCGCCGCCTGGGGCGGCGGCGGAGCCAAACCACTCCACAATCCGATCAATCGAGACACTGGTGGTGGTGTTAGCAGTGATCACAATAGTTGCTGTCATTGCAGGGCTCATTGCTCGGCTTTGTGGCGGACAACATTTTGGCGGCAGTGGGGATCAAGAAGGATGGGTGGAAAGGAACTGCAGGAGTTGCATTGACGGCGGAGTTCCGGCTGCACCGCCGCCGCCACCGGAAGAACCTCCAAAGCCGGTAACAGAAGAAGCAAAGAAGTGAGTACTTTTAGAGAGAATGGTTGGCTAGCAAAAGTAAGCACCATTGCAGTTCACTTAGATCATTCAACTGGCTAGGATAAGTCTGATTTGGTGGTGTATAGTAGAAAATGAGCTTGGATTTGAGTAGGGATTGAGATCATATATATATATATATATATAAGCGTATATTACAATCTGCACCTATACACTTTTACCACTAATTTTACTTTGTTTTATGCACTTTATTATCTTATTTTGCTCTTTATATTCTAAAATCATCCTACTTTATTCATTTTTTTGGGTTAAATTTATTTAAAAAAATTACATGTCGATTTTGCGCATAAATACGTGATATTTTCCGTTATAATTTTTTAATAATAACTTACAAAATGGGAGCAAGATGGGACGATTTGTGAGTATATAAGGTAAAGTAGAACGACCTATAATATAAGCGAAAGGGTGAGATTAATGACGAAATATAAAATGCTTGAAGTATAAATTGCACTTAAAAAAACATATATATATATATATATATAGAGAGAGAGAGAGAGAGAGAGAGAGAGAGAGAGAGAGCACCGTTTTCCACCATTTTGTTGCAGTGAATGTAGTAATTGACTCTCCACTAGAGTTTAATATATATGTTATAATATTTTTATAATTTTAATAATCTTTTATTTATTATATTTTAAACCAAAATATCCGTTTAATTTAATTGAGTTTTCTTTATTAAGCTAAGTTTAAGTTTATATAAATGCTCTAATCTAATATAAATAACTTGAATTGAGTTGAATAAATTAAAGTACAACTCAGCTCATTTTCATTCCAAATTAATGGAGTAGAATCTGAACAGAAAAATTAAATTCATTTAATAAATTAATCAAATCTAAATAGTAGGACTCAATTCGTAAAGAGTTAGAATTTCTTTAATATTTATATATAATTAAATAATATACGTGTCAAAATATTTTGTTCATTTGAACTTTTTTAGTAGTGATTGTTTGTATAATATATTGTAATTGTGCTAATTTTGAGTTGACTTCTGTACTTACATTTCTATTTTTTCGTTGTTTATGTAATTTGATGGAATTTTATATAGCCTAAAAACTGGTTTATTGAGGTCTTGTTTAACAAAATTTTCATTTTTTAGTTTTCAATTTTCATTTTTTTTAATAAAAATTGAACCTAAAATTGGGTTTGAGGATACTGCAGTGAATTTTACACTGCAGGGGCTACATTGCAGTATTTACAGTTCAAGATTTAATCAAAATTTATTGATTTTATCAAACGATATTTATTACAACATTTATTAAATCTTTTGATTAAATCTTGATCTTTGAATGTTTCACTGCAACTCCTACAATGTAAAATTCACTGCAACATCCTGGAACCCTCTAAAATCTTGTTTAAAAGCATAAAAAAATGTTTTCTTAAATTTTCATTTTCCTCCATTGCCAGTTACAAATATTACTCCCTGCCAACTATTATTGTTCACTACCCATCTTTTATTACACCATCAAATCAAAAAAAAATTACATATAAGAGTCCCCATTTGGGGGTAAAAATTAGTTAAAAAAGTACAAAAAGTTACTCGATTAGATGTTTAACAAAACACTAATTCTTGACACTTTTACTTTACAGTAACAATGAAGTTACTAAAATTTTTGAGAGTTATATAATCACCATTTTAGCTGATTTTAGCACAATACACATCGCATCAAGAAAATAACCAAATCAAAGTGAATCAAAGAAAATTACCATATTAAACGTCTCCAGCAAATCAAAGAAAATTACCAAATCGAAGCATAAGGATTTTAGCACACTACACACCGCATCAAGAAAAAACACCCCCCCCCTTTTTTAATCAAAATTGTCCAAAAGACAAAAGTGTTATTAGTAAAAAAAATAACTTTACTGTTTACCATCCAGCTTTCGATGCTTTTGCGCGCCTTAACAAATTACCAAAAAAAAAAAAAAAAAAAGAGAGAGAGAGAAAAAGAAAAAAGTTAGAAAGCATGTTTCAAATCAACTTTCGGCGCTCGTGATTCTACAGTTCAAGCCTCGCGATTGACGAATCGGAGCCGTTTGGAGCTAAAAGCAGTTTCGAACCCCCCCGGCCGCTCCCAAAAAAAAAACTTATAAAAAATTTTAAAATTTTCAAAAGAATTTGTTTAAATCTATTAGAATAAATCATTATAACCCGTTCTAACAAATTTTACTAGATTTTTTAAAAAAATTAGGCTAACATTTATATTAAAAATTTCACAAAAACTATAAAAATTTTCAAGATTGATAATTAAAATTTTATCATATGTCACTTTATATAATTTTCAACAATTTTATATTAAATCAAATACAAATATCTCACAATCATTTCAAAACAATAATTTAAGAAATTTTACTTTTGTTAACTTTCAATTTTTTTTTAAACCAAGGCTTTAAACCCTATTTGGTAGTACCAAAATTTACCAACTTTAACTAACTTTTATATTTTCCTCTAATCAAAATTTTCTACATATTACTTTTACGTTACATCCTTTCACTTTTATTATACTTTTTACCAATTTTTTATGCCACCAAACAAGGTAAAAGCTCTCTGCAGAGGATCACTTAAAATACCCCCGGGGGAATCTTTGTATCGTCAACCAAAGAGGGAGTGGATACAAGAAGTAATATGAAAAAATTAAATTTTTATTTATTACCCTTTAAAATATTCTTTTACACCCTCATAAAAATTTAGACAAAACTCTTCTATAAATATTGTTATAATAAATATTGTAAAATAATAATTTACTTAATCAAAATAATATCTAATAAACAATCATTTATTATTAAAATGTTTTATTTTATTTTATCATACTAATACTATTAAATTAGTAATTTATGACCAAATTATTTATTTTCTAATTAAAAATCTTTAATAAATGATTACTTATTAAAATAATTTATTTTATTAAAAAGTTTTATTAAATAAAAATTATATTCCATAAATAATAATTTACTAGAATATATATTGTATTTATATAGTTTATCAAAATTGATAATTTATTTAAATAAACTAAACTTAGTTGTTTTATTAAATTATTTTATCAAAATAAAAATAAATTTTAACGAATAATAATTCATTATTAAAACTAATTACTATTGAAATATTAATCTATAATAAAATTATTTTTTATAATTAATATTTTATTAAAATTAATTATTGTTAAAATAAAAAAATATAACGATGATTTATTTTAAAAGAACGTATGTCCAGGGGGCCATGAATCGACACAAGAAGTTGGAGGCTGGCAGCGCAAAGCCGCGATAGGCAGAGTGAAGCAGTGCCCAAAGGGCATAATTTTAGACTGTGTGTGTGTATGTGTAAGAATTTGGGGGATGTTGGAAGAGATGAAAGCAAAATGACAATTTTTACCTCACTCTAATTACGTTATATAATTGGGCGTTAAGAATTTGACCAAAACTATTAAAATTTGCCTGTCACAATTAAAATATAAAGAACTAAAGTAACATTGAGTGAAAATTGTAAAAGTAATTTTTATACTTTACCCTCCTTTTTATTTTTACACTCAATTCTCACTTACAATATAAATACTTACAATATAAATATATATATATTGAATATGAGTGATCACCACTTTCCGCCAACAATACCATTAAGGCACGTAGATAATGTACAGATCAATGCCTGCATGGATGGAGAAATATTATCCCTCCACCCTTCTGTAGATAATGATCACCCATGCATTTCTAGAACTTTTGCTTCCAACTGCAGGCCTCCAAAGTAACAACAAAAATTTCCGAGGAAAATTAATTGTATAGACGGAAAGTTTCATAATACACGAAACTGTGATGAATTGAATTCAAAAAGAAGCAATTACCAACAACCATAATACATTGAAATATATAATTACCGGAGTAGCAAAAGATTTTAAAGGTAAAAGGGTAGAAAAAGATCACAGAAATTCACACCACTGCCGTTCTTAACACCCAGAAATGAAATTGAATAGCCCGCAAGACTTTTGGATGGAGGGAATAGAACACTTGAAGTGAAAGCAACATAATTTTTTAAAAAATATGTAGCATGCCAAAGGAACTACAAAACTAGAACAGGTCATTGATATAAACATTTGTTATCGCTTATGAACAGGACATGGATACCATAAACATTCTACCGATAAGGAAAATGTTCAATATAAAAACTATGCTCCTCCTAAACTTCATCAATCAATTCCTCACAGGATCAGTAATCAGGGATGCTTCCAGTATGCAATTGATCAAGTATGTTGCGGTCAACACAGCTTCTGCCCAAACGCAAGCCATAGATCTTATCTATAATTTTCAACCAAAGTAACTCTTGCCTGTTTATATACCCATTAGAAGAGGGGGGGGGGGGGGGAAGGTCTTTTTATTCATTTAATTACTTTTACCCAAATCATGACAAGCATCTGGGTTTGATATTTCTTTTTTTTTCTTTTTTTTTTGGGGGGGGGGGGGAGGAGGTTTGGAAATCTGCTCTTTGAGCATTGATCCAAAGTACCGAGAATGATTATCGTTTGGCATTTCCTAATCCTCAATTTTCAATATGCCCTCATTTATAGTTTCAATTCCACTGAAATTGCAATGCATATATTTTATCTTACCTCTACTTACCTTAAAATCTTTGTACTTTAAGTGTGCTTTCAAAGTTCTAATTTATGATTTATCTCAAATCTAGTTTCATCTATCAATATGATATCATATGCGAATAATGATTATTTTTTAATCATTTTTTACCAGTTCTAGCTAATTTTATAGATTGTTACTCTGTTTTTGAGGATGACTGCACTAGACTGGGTTCTGTTTAGTGTTGTGATTTCAAGTTTAGTTGATCAAGTTAACATAATTAATGACCAAGTTGTGAAATTCATGAGAAGAACCACTCGGTAGAGGTCCCAGACAAGCAACGAAGGAATATTGGAATGAATTTGGAGCAAGAGAGTTCATTAGAGTCTAAAATTTGGAAACGCAACACATTTAGGTTCCAAACTGATATGCATAGGTCTGATACAAAGTTCGTAGTCTATTCAGGTTCCAACCCAAATTACTCTGGTTCGAACCTTGTCAATGCTCCATCACAGATGGACTCTCGATAAATTCAGGCTCCAACTCGAATAACTTTGGTTTGAACCTGGTAGCCATTTCTGAATTCTAAAATTAAATTCCAAACTCTGTTTGGACTCTAAATCATTCCCAACTTGACCTAGGGTTGGTGTAACCCTATAAATAAGAATTACAATCACATGCAGTGTTGTTGGTCATATTATTACGTTCTACCTTCCCTGTTCTCTTTCAATCCTAGGATTTGGTTTTCAAGTGTTGTAATAGCTAGAAACTAATCCCTAGCTTTGGGTAGGATGAAAACCGTTGGGATCCATCAGTCTCAGACTAATTGGGGTTGGATATTTGAATTTTCTTCCACCACTTCGAGGAGAGATTTACATTAATATAAATAAAAAATTAACTATGTACAAAAATAAGTAGCGGCAGAAGTATTTCCAAAAATCGACTCGGCGTTGGCAGTGCTACCGACGACATCATATCGTCAGTAAAATTGACGACACAGTACACAGCTAACTTGTAGAGACTCAGCCATGTAGTAAGTGGCACGCAGCCATGTCGTAAGTGGCATTGACGAGATACTCATGTCGTCACTACCAGTGATGACACAATCCGAGCTTTACTCTCCCGTGCAACACACGGCTTCCATCGGCTTCCAAAACACGGCTTCCATCGGCCTCCAAAAATAGAATGAAAATCATTCAAGAGACAGTTGCACGAACTTAAATTTAACAGCATGAACATCACAATTCACAAATCAAGAAACAAAATTGGCCAAAATGGTAAAGGAGTCAATTTACTAACCAAGTAAACATTTCAAGTTCGACAAGATCACATACACAAATACTTGTATGAAGATATATACAAACACGCACATGTACATATATATATATATAGAGAGAGAGAGAGAGTAGTTATAGAAGGAAGTTGATCGATTTGGTTTGGGGTTCCGAAGTCTTGGGCCGTTTGAAAAAATAAATAAAAAATATACAAAATGAAAAAAATATAAAAATTTGCTTCTTGAGTGTGTTTGAGTTGCAAAATGTTTGAGTAGCCTGGGAGGAAGGGGTGCAGAGTGTCGTCACTGCTAGTGACGACATGCTGTGGTATCACTTTCCCACTTACGACATGGGGTTCTAGCTGGTGCCAAGATCCTCATGTGTCGTCACTACTATTGACGAGATGGTGTCGTCGGTACCACTGCCGACACTAGGTCGATTTTTGGAAATACTTCTGCCGTTGCTTATTTTTGTACATAGTTAATTTTTTAATTATACTATTGTAAATCTCTCACTTATTTTTGTTATGTGTTATATTTTCCATGAGATTATACAAAATTAGATATTTCCTTACAATTTCAGTTCATGTAATCTTAGATTTAACTGTTGTGCTTTTTATCTCTTCTACTTGAATTAACTCACTCTTCCGTATTGGTACGTAATTAAGATCACGTGAGGCAAGCTATACCCTAGAAGTTAGTATATCATAAATTTGGTTTGATCTATGAGAAGAAACTTGCACATTCCGGTAAATAAAAAATAGAGGAGTCCACAATGACATGATGAAGGTATGACATCGTAAGGAAACAAATATGTTAGGAATGCAACTATAATGTGTTTAAAGATAAAACAAAAGGCAAAAATGTAAGGAAATGTGGTAACCTGGCATGATTCACCCTCAGCTCATTCATTCCCTTACTCAGGCTCCTTGTGTAGTCCCCGAATGCCTCCAGCCAAAGGAAACTTATAAAGGAGGGGGGGAACCTTTCTGTTAATGAAGCACTAGAAAATCATTATATATGAGATAGAAACAGGACAAGACAACCCATACATGCCATAGCCTTTAAGTTCAGCAAAAAACAAGATTCCACAATGTTGGCTAGTAATCTTAAGGAACTCTAAGGTAAGTTATTCTACTAAAAAGATGGACAGATCAGTAATTTTTTGCTGCTTTCTATTTCTTTTATATTTAAATTCTAAGGAATTCCCATTTTCTTTGCATAACCAAATTCCCTACTTAGTCAAAGTAGAGTAACTGATAGCATAGAAATAAGTTTAGGCACATAAAAGATTATAGAGAAAGAAAACTTTAAGTACCTGAGATCTATGGTGCAACAAAATGGAGGGATTGATACTGATGTAAGTCACAAGATTCAGACTGGGTGGGCCAAATAGAGGAGTGCTTCGGGAGTCTTGTGCGATCGAAAAGTCCCCCTCAAGTTGAAAGGAAAGTATTATAAGATGGCAGTAAGACCAACGTTACTATATAGATCAGAGTGTTGGATAGTAAAGCATAATCATGTTCAGAAGATGGCAGTTGCGGAGATGAGAATGATAAGATGGATGTGCGGGATTACAATGAGAGATAGGATTAGGAACGAGGAAATTAGGGATAAAGTAGAAATATCACCGATTGAAGATAAAATGAAAGAAAATCGATTAAGATGGTTCGGCCATACTAGAAGGCGTCCAATGGAGACACCTGTTAGAAGGTGTGAAAGTATAGAGATTGCCAGAGTAGGAGAGGAAGAGGAAGACCCAAGAGAAGTTGGAAAGAAATTATTAACCATGACCTTACCTACCTGGATCTAACAGAGGACATGACCCTAAACCGATTTGATTGGTGTCGTTAAATCCATATAACCGACCCCAACTAATGGGAAAATGCTTGGTTTGGTTTAATTTGGTTTGGTTTGGTTAACCAAATTCCCCACTTCTCACAGAAGGCCATGTACACAACCATCAGTGCACTCCACTCAGAAGTCCTACACTAAAATGAAACTCAAATCCCCTTCTCTACTTCTTTTACTTTTCTTGTTCTCTTCCTCCTCAATACTTCCCAATTGCAATTAATCCCCTATGATGGAAAACTGTCTATCGTTTCATTTCTCATTTCATTAAACTTTTAACATGCAATTCAGAACTGCACTTACTGATGGACTTGTAAACCAACGGTACATGATCGTTTTAAAGCCCAAGCTCTAAACAAAGCGGCATAAAATGTTTCAATTGCTTTAATAAAAGGCTATGATGATGATTGCCTTAAAACAACGCTAAGGTGTAAATAAAGCATCATTAACTACATCAAAAATCAAAATCAAATGTTTTAAATTTCTGCTCAAACTTGATAGCTCACTTTTGAGGGAAAAAATGGCAACTCATTCAAACCATTACCTATATCCATTAAAGGCAAGACTCCCTAGGATCAACCCAAAAAAAAACAAAACCGTTGGATATTCCCCCAAAATTTTCACAAGTGATTCCACCCACCAAGCATCATAAAAGTGCCATAACTAGGGTATAAAAAAGAAGGCACAAAATTTAGGTAAATACTACCATATTATCTATCTAGAACATGGTCCAACATATCAACCATCTTGGCCAAGATATCGGCATCTTATGTTAGTGTCGGAAGAAAGACCGAGACAAGATTTCCCGGTACACCAACCCAAAGTGATCTAGCCATGTCTCGTATGATGTCAGGTGATATATTGGAAAGATACCACAACACAACGAATCATCAGCCTAATTTGATACCATACCGGGCAATATATTAACGAGACATCAATAGACAATGAGATATCGAGCCAAGTTTCCATTAAACCATTTTAAGCCTCTAATTAGCTAATCATTAGCTATTGCCTGATACCGCACTGCGACAGCGACAACTTTGAATCATGATGTAGCAAGAAAGTTTAAAAGGCATCAAATTTAATCAAGCCCTTCTACAATGTGCAAATGGAATATAATCAACCCAACATAAGTTAGTTCAATACTATTTGAAATATGTAGTTGATAAAAGAAAAAGCCATAAATTCTCGGCGGTCAAGTTATACTCTTACAAGTCCGCGGAACTCCAACATCATCCATAAGAGTAAACTTCATGATTCGTATCACTTCTATTTCTACAACAGAGGCTGCTTGGATAAGGAGACGAAACTAACACAAACTGACAGAATCAGACAGAAAAGAACTTCGATTCATAATATAATCAACAAGGGTTTTCCTAGATTGCATATAAATATATAATTTGGGGATCAATGAAGATTAACAATGACATACACGTTCTAAAAGGAACAGCGATCCTGAAGCTAAAGATGTTAGCAGAAAATCAGGGGATTAGGGTTTTGGATTGAAAGAAATGAAAACAAACATCCCAACCGACTTAGGGTTTCCAAGAGCACCGACTCACCGAAACTCGCCGAAATCCGAAAGCCGCCCGGAAGACGACAACGAATCAATCGCCGATCATTTCCGTTTCGTTCTCAAACTCAGACAAATGAAGTTCGAATCGCCGGCTGGTATCATTTCCACGAGACCGAGGGAGAATCACAACCCTGACAAATGAGAGAAGCACTGTGCTCCCTCCCGTAGACGAAAATGGGAAGCTCGGAAGAAACATGTAATATGTACATATATGTTTTACGCAAGTATGGTTTGGGTTACTTTTTATATGCCATTGCTTATAAAAGGGGCGTGCAGAATCGGTTTGGTTCTGGGTTTTGTTTTAAGGAGAGGGGAGATTCACGCATTTGTCAGGATTGTAATTCTCCTTCAATTCGACGTAAAAATAATATCAATCGTCGACCCGACTCATTGCATCTGTGCAAGAGAAGGAAACGAAAAAGATCGCAATCAAATTGCGTTTGCCCTACCCAGTGCAAATCCAATTTATATTCGATTACATGAATTTTTTTGCAAAATTTGTATGATTACATCATATTCACGCAATTGTGATGTGGACAAGTAATAAATTTAAAATATGATACTAGAAAGTATAATCACAGTGGTTTAGTTAGATGTTCATTAAAGATAGAGCATCTAATTAAAAAAAGATGTTCATTAAAAAATTAAATGAATTTATTCTTAGAATAGACCGAAGAATAAAGAGCTCCAAGCCAAAAAGGTAAATCCTAACCCTTTCATGGCTCTAAATAAGCACTGATAATATCTTCAATTTGTGGAGAGAGAAGTGAATTTTGTTCTATTTTCTTCTTTTTTTCGCTTGTTATTGTATTCAAAGAAAGAATAGAGAAAATTAATTTTTTTATTTTTTTTAACTTAAACCGATAGCTTCTATCAAAATCAATATAAAATTTTTAATTTTTTTAATGTAATTAATGCGCCTAAAAATTATAATTTAAAAAAAAACTGAGAAATATCCCAACAGAGATATTAAAGTACTGTAAATTCGAAGGTCATATGCGTGTGATGGGTCCTCACCCATGGTTACGGGAGAGAGAGAGAGAGACCCAAGGGGTTCCTCACTTGCCCCTTTCATTCAAGTACAGCTACGAGGAGCCATCCGTTTTGTGGCTGTACTGATTCTTTAGTTATTACTCTTTATTTCCCTTTTTGAATAAATGACTAAGTAAAAGATGTGGTGTGGGGAAGACAGAGAAAAAAGATACAATAGACAGCGAGGTGAGGGAAAGATGTACACACACAGTGTGTAAGAATATTTCTATAATTTAGATAATCTAGAGAGAGAGAGTGTGAGAGATTTTGTATTCGCATAATTAATATATTGGAGTGATTTTTGATCTCTTCTATGAATGTAAACAAAGTTCAACCACGTTAAAAATCTTCTGTACTTTGCTCGATCTGCTCAATTTTTCTTTTGATATTAACAACGTGGCATTTTTTCTAGAGGTTAAGTTATAAGTGACTTATTTTTTATGGACCTTTTAATTTTAACATAAATGATTTATTTTTATTGATTCTAAAAATTAATAGATTTTAACTAATGGATAATATGTTGAAAAAGTGGAGGTTGACATTTGTCAAATTGTTAACTCGGTAACAACTGAGTCATGAGTCGTTAAATTAAAATTTAATAATTTAAATACATTTATATTATTTTTAAATTAAAAATATGTGAATCTCACAACTCGGTGATAACTGAGTTAACTACTCTCTAATATTAATATATATTATAGTTCAAATAAAATTTGAACCAAAAGGCACTAGCCTTTTAAATTTTAAAATAATTATAACAATCTGCTTATTTCTAAAGCCCTTATTGCAAGATTTAGTTTGAAAAAAAAGTTAATACATATATATGTTTTTGTAAATGTTACTAGCTAATTTGTATTTGTGTGTGTGTGTGTGTGTGTGAAGGAAAAAAAAAAGTTAACTTTTTAACTTTTTATTAATTTGATATTTTTACCTTTCCAGATTTAAAAGAAATTTAAAATATTAGAAGATAAATTCAGTCATTTTAAAAAAAAAAAGTTAAAAAACTAGTAATTAAAAACTATATCATCCAAAAAATTAGTAACTAGAAATTATGTTGATCGAATTCAAGTACAGGTGTCGAACTTGGATACATATTCGAATGTTAAATTTGTCTATTTAGGATAATTCGGTTAAAAAAATGTTCAAATTGTAATGCAAATACAAGGATATGGAGGTATAACTTATATATATACAACTTATGTGTTATATAAACCATAAATCATAAAAGCATGTGACTAATTGAAATTAGGATGAATTTTTTATTAAAAAATTATCAAACCAATTATAATTATTAAGGCTAATTTGATCTATTCAAGTGATTCGCTCTCTATATTTAATAAATTAATAGAGAGTAAAAATCTTACACAGGAAATTAATCATGTTAGTATAATAAATTTATTTGCTTGGGATTGCTTGGGATATGTCACTTATCTGTAATTGTGTAATATGCATACATAGAAGATAAAAGGTTGAAACCAATTGATTTTTGCTTGCTTGGGATTACTTGGGGCATATTACTTGTATGTAATAGTGTAATAGGATTCCAGGGATGCAGTGCAATAATAAATAGTTGAGATAAGATTTTAGTGTTTCTCAAATAATTTAATAATTTTGATTCAACTTGATTTTTTTAAATGATTTTAATGATTATTTATTGGTGTAGTATCTTAATCCTTCATTTTTACACTGTACTCTTATGGTGCATTTATTCACTACAATCCTCTAGAACCGAGAAAATAATTTAATCAATTATATTTGTGAAATTAATTTACTTATTGGACCTATGACTTGTATATTATATACGGGTTTCAGGGGTTGCAGTGAAGAAATCTACTGCAGGAGCTGCAGTGAAAAATCAAAGGTTGAGATTTAATTATTTTTAATCGTATGGTTCTAATTTAATTTAATTAAAATTATTTTTAAAATAAAAATAAAAATTAAAAAATCTAATTAGAAGACAATTAATGCAGATTGTAAAAAATCACGCGTCATTAAAATGAGAATAAATCTCAACCCTTTATTTCTTTACTACAGTTCCTGCAGTAAATTTATTCGTTGCAGCCATCTGGAACCCATTATACACATACACAGAAGACAAAACATTGGACCAGTGGTTCGCCTTGAAAGTGAAGTCTCTCTGCCTTCGTCATCTGTTTCTATCTTTTTGAAACTGAAGCGTCATCTTCGTCTTCATATTTTTCATTTGAAACTCTTCCTTTTTTGAAATTGAAGAATCTGTCTTTATTTTTCTCATTGGAAACTGAAACAAAATGTTGAACTATTGGTTCACCTTGAAAGTGAGGTCTGTCCGTCACTCATCGCCTGTTTGGTAAAATCAAAATTTATCAAAATTTATTAATTTAAACTAATTTTTATATTTTTTTATTAAATTTTTTTATATATCACATTTATGTCATATTTTTCTACTATTGTTGAACTTTTTACCAATTTTTTTATTTCATCAAACAGGCCAATTTGAAACTGAAACGTCATCTCTGTCTTCATATTTTGTATTTGAAACTCTTCCTTGTTTGAAACTGAAGAGTCTGTATATTAGTTTTTTTCCTTGGAAACTAAAGTCTCTTCACTCTGCTCAAGAATGATCAAATAATAGTTCAAACTCACTCTCCTCAACAATGATGGCAATAGTGGCTTCAGGGGGCTACAATGAAAAAATTTACGGTAACAGTTGTAGTAAAAAAATTAAAGGTTAGATTTGTATACATTTTAATGATATGTGACCTTTCACATTTGTATTGACTGTAGTCTAATAAGAATATTTTAACTTTTAAATTTATTTTAAAAATAATTTTAATTAAATTAAATTGAAACTATTGGATTAAATATAAATAAATTTTAACCCTCGATTTTTTACTCTAGCCTCTACAATGAATTTTTTCACTTAGCCCTTACAATAAATTTTTTCACTGCAGTCTCTTGGAATCCTGAAAATAATAAGCCAAGCATTACTTTGTTTAATCATGGTAGAATAAAAGACTAACCCCTGTTAACTTTTAGTAAAGCTGTATCCTAACTATAAACTCTATGTCGGACGTAGATCCTGTATCAGTATTAAAATTCTGTCACATTAACACAGGTATTTTCCAAAACGAAAGGGCTCGAGTAACTCATACTAAAAGTTGAGTTATTAGTTTTTTTTTTCTTTCCCAAGCGATCACTAAATTTAAATTTGGTGAGAGATCTATATATATTTGATATATTAAATTATTATAAAATAATGCAAAATTTTAAATACATTGGTGGAGGAAGTTGGTCTAGTGGGTTTCTAGTCACAGAACACCGTAGTTGAATGCATGACGAATTTTAATACGGTGTGATTTGACAATTTCGAATGATAATTACGGCGGAATATTTAGACTTCTGAGAAAATAATACACTATATTATCTTATATTTCACTTAAAAGATTACTTCTAATTATAAAAATTAAATTACTGTACTTTTAGTTTGTTACAACGTAAACGTCTTGTTGTAAATATTTATTTGAATTTTTTTTTTATTAATTGGACACACGACCATTAAAAATGTAAAATCACATGTTAAAAAAAATCCTAATTTTTTATGTATTTATTATATATGTATATGTGGAAAGTTTTGAGAAGATATTTCATTACAGAATCAATTAAAATTTGAACATATTATTTACCATATCATTTATATTGTGAATAAAATAAATTTTTTTTTCCAGAGTAAAAAGGCAAACATTTGCCTTAATAAAAAGAAAAAAAAAAGAAAAAAAAAACATGTTGGGCTTTCAAATATTAAGTTTTTGTATCGAGTGGGCTTGCAGTCCAAGCGCATAGATTTACCAAATATAGTTAGCAGGCCATGTGGCCCAACTAGAAATAGAAGGGGCCAGCTGCCATTTGTATATTCAACAAGCTGTTTGGCAACCATGCGTCTTAGTGGTTTTTTTTTTTTTTTTTTCAAAATTCATGTTTGGAAACTCAATTTGATGCGGCTAATTTTAATAATAAATTATTGGAACTGCTTTGTGATTTTTCATTTATTTATTTTAACAATATATCATTTTAGTAGTGTGATCTTGTTTTTATCTTAATATTAATTGTCATAAAGAAAGTCATTTAAATAAGAAATTATTGTTTATTTTCATATTAATTAGTAAAATATTTAATAAATAAATTATAATTCGTTTTAATATAGTAAATCATTATCCTACTAATTAACTCTAACTTAAAAAAAAAAAAAATTAATCCATGCAAAACTCAAGGACCAGCATAAATATCAAACATGCTTCCAAATTTTTGTTTATAAAAAAAAATTGAAATATGCCAAATAGTAAACATTAAAACTGAAAAAAAGAACACTTTATTGAAGCACATCGCTTATTATTAATTGGACTATATATATATGATCAACAACCATGTATAAAGCATATATATCTAAGAATAATAATACAATCATTGAATTGCACATAATAATCTTGATCAGGCCAATTAAGGGCAGCGCGGTGAAACCATTCCTATTTCGTTGAATCTGACATTTTTGCACAGAGCTTTAGCTTTTGAACCACCTTCTCCCTGTATGTTAATGTTCTGGAGAGTAATCCCCTGGCATGGAAAGTTCTTGCTGCAATCGAATTTGATGGTGATCTCGGACGCACTTGTTCCTTTGATGTTCTCGTAAGTCACATCTTTCACTTGAACTGCCGAGCCCTGCATGTCCTCAAACACACAAGTTATAATTTGTATTTGTTACCTTTTCTTTTTTCTTTTCTAATAATTTGGTAAGCTACACTTAAGACCTCTATAATTTATGTTTAGGGGTCATTTGATGCCACAAAGAAAAAAAACAATTAAAAAAGTGTAACTTTACACTTATAACTAAAACATGTCACTTAGTGATTAATTGGGTCCTTAGTAAGAAATTGTAAAAATTAGAGAAAGCTAGTAAAAGTAAAAAAGTAAGTAAAAGTTGATTTTGTGTTTGGTTGAGAGAGTTGAAGAAAATTGATAATTTTTTTTTTGTTCTTTTTAGTGCACCAAATGGTCTCTTAATTTTTTTTTTTCGGTATTTTAAGTCATCTCTTATTGCTCCTCTACTTTTAAATCGTCATATTTTACCTTTCTACCATTAATTTTTTTAACAAACTATATCACTATGTCTATTTATTGTGTGATGTACTATAAATACGAGAAATCTTTTTTTATCAATTTTTTGACACTAATTAATAGAAGAAATAAAGTAAGATAATTTAAAAGTTTACAGAGTAAATAAGAATAATTTGAAATATATGTTCTGAACGGAGTCAGTTGTTATTAATAATTTTTTTTTTTATTAAATCATGGGGTTGGAGTTATTTGTTACCTGTTCTCTGCAGGGTATACGTTGATCACAGTAAATTTGGTCTATGATGATAGGGTTGGCCACATTATGCATTTCCAAATTTTTAAACTTGATATTGATTGCATTGCCTGATCCTCCCTGCACACATACACAGACATATATATATATATATATATATATGCACACACACACACAATTAGAGGCTAATTTTCAAGCATATATGTATGTGAAAAACATTAAAGCATAATTTGTTAACTACGTAATTTAAGACATTAACAAGTCAGCATAGCAAGACACGCATGCATGCATTTACGTGTCACATGAAGACAGATAGGCATGTGCATGCATTATCTACTAAATTGCTAATTATAAATATAAACCTCGCATACTCACCTGCCATGTCTTGATCCTGGCTCCATTTGTAGTTCCGAAAAACCTAGCTCCATTCACCAAAACATCTGAAACAAAAGCTTTCGATTTTCCAGATCCCAAGCTTCCAATGCTGTGGTTCCATGACCATCCAGAAAAGAGAAAAAATAAACAGAAAACATCAAATTCTGTGTTACTAAAACAGAAAAAACGAGAAATCTATGGAAGTGATTGGTTAAAAAGAACCACGGCTTTGAACAAGCGATCACCTGATTCCATGACCTGGACCACAGGTTATATCTGTGGCTTGCACCTTCTGAGATCCACTTACAATTGAAATACAATCATCACCTTCAATACACACACACACACACAAAGGAAATGCATAAGTTAAATATATATATATATATATCTAGTAAAAAAAAAGTCATATAATTAAAACTAAAAATGTAGCCGCCACCAACCCCCCCCCCCCCCCCAAAAAAAAAAGAAAAAGCAACAACTTTAAAGCAGGAAACCCAGTTTGCCAAGCGGCAATTAGGATATAGATAATATCTACTTTTGATTATATATGCATGAGATTTATATATACATATATATATACCTGTTCCTATAACAGAGCTAGAAATCTGGATGTTTCGGGTGCCTGTGACATGAATTCCATCAGTGTTGGGGCTCTTCTTTGGTGCAGTCACCACCAGATTGGATGCCTGAACATTCACGCATTCCTCGAATGAAACATGAATTTGCTGTGCGTTTTGGATCTTCAAACTCTTTACTACGAGGTTCTCGCACTTATAGAAGGTTAATGCCTGCTCAAACCACCCCCCCCCCAAAAAAAAAGGTTCATGTCAAATCTACTAAATAATCCGAAAATTAATTCAAAAGCTGAAAAATATTTCGATTATTATTTTGTTTAAGAAAAAATGTATCTCTCAATTAGCAATAATGTTATCTCAAATTTAGAGTATTATTGTAATTATTTTATTAATAAAAAAATATATATATATTTTTTATTTTTTAACTCCCCTATCTTTTATCATTACTTTGTTTTGAAGCTTTAACCTCTGCGCTTTAAGCGCAATATATAACTATAATATAAATTAATTTTTTTAATTATATATATATTACCGTTAAGAATTTTGATCAATATAAAATATATTTATTAGACTGCTGATTAATGAATAAAAAAAGAAAAAAAAATAACGTGGAAATTATTGAACAAATATAATTAAGAGTTTGCACATACCGTTGGCGCGCTCTTGCAAGGCTGCAAATGAGGGAAAATGTAGAAATTATCAGTAAATCATTGGTTTAATTAAGCAATGAGGAACCAGATGGAAAAATAATAATAATAAAAAATTGATAAAAAAATAATAGTAACAATAAAAGAAAAAAGTGAAGAAGGAGGAGGAGGAGAAGAAATTGAAGGGTACGAAATTTTTATGACTTACAAGAGCTTTATTGATCTTGCAAGAATTTTTCCACCATACCATCCCATTTCCATGGATGGTTCCACCACCCTCAACCATTAAATTCTCAACTCTATCAAACACAAGCCAATGCCTCTGATCTTCGTTGTAGTCAGCTCGATTATGAGATGCGTCAACTGTTCCATAAACCTGAAATTCATACAAAATATGGTTATTTTTTTTATTAACTATATAATTCCTCAAATACACAGAATATCTAAATAGCCTCAAAATCAAACTGACCCCACAACTTTAACTTGATTAGAATCGGTTTTATTTTATTGGAGGATCAATTTAGTTCTGGGTCTCAATTGCGTCAATCCAATTGATATGTATAGGGTCTCAATTAGTCTATTTCAAGATCCGAACTGATTTGAATGGAGCTAACTCAATTATTTGTGGTGTAATATAATATAAACCTTATAAAGTCAACTATTATATACCTGCACTGTAAGACCAGACTTGCAAGGGCCTGAGAATTTGATTGGTTTAACAAGATAGTTCTTTTGTGGTACCAAAAGAACAGCACCGGTAGACGAACAAGCTTTCTTCCATGCCTTCTTAAATGCCTGAAGATATTATAATTAAGACAAACAAAAAATTATGTCCAAATCATATTATATAAGACAACAGCCAATGTGAGATCTCACTGGAGTGTTACCAAGAAAACACATGGTACACACGCACACATATTTATATATCAAAGGTTCTGGTTGAGTAATTTCAAGTTCTTTCTTCTAATGGATAACATTTACTTCTCTAGTATATAAAGAAAGATTTTGCTTTGATGTCACCCTATTTATGAAGCCAGTGTCACAATTTTAAATTAGTTAAATATCCCTTGTTTGTTTGTTTTTTTTTTTTTTGTCCTTTTTCTTTTTTGTTTGAAAGTAACTGACAATAACTGTTTAGATTTGAACAATATTTAAATGGAGAGAAGTAGAGGATGAGATGAAAATGAAAGAACCAATAAAACACATAAGTGGAGGAAGGAGATAAATTGAGAGAAGAAAATTTTAGAAGTACAATAGTGCGTGCAACTCCACCTCTAATAAGGTGGAGTGTCTCATCCATTTTGTTGCTAATCACATCCCTTTGACAAGCCTTGCATGTTCCCATATACATTTTTTTTTTTCTGATAAAAATTTGCAGCATTTTCTTTTATAATAACCATTTCTTTGCAGAGAATGTGACTCTATCAGAAGTTTTTTAATCAAAAAAAGTATGAAAGAACAATATGTTAATGACATCTATGTAATAAAATTTCACTTTAGTGGATAGTTATTTAAAAATAATTGACCACAATGCATATCAAAGTGGTACCTCAGTGTCGTCACTTCGTCCATCACCTTTAGCTCCAAAGTCATCGACATTGACAGTAAGAGATGAAGTTAAAAGCCTATGCACGCCATTGATCTTCTCCAACCTTGAGATTTCATTTGCATGGTTGAAGGAGTAGTCAAAGCCATCATCGACTTGATCTTCAGTGGTGTTGATATATGAAAGGTTTGCTTGAGAGCGATAACCGGATGGTTCAAGACTATAATAATCATGATGTGGGTCCTCGCCAGGAGAGGTGTAGCCAGCTGATGATACATTAATGAAAGAAATAAAGATGATAAATGGGAGGAGGAGATATTTTTGAGGTGCCATTATAAAAGACAAGATGATACAAAAGGGGTGTGTGTGTGTATCTATGGAAGGTTACTGATGATCAAAATGGAGAATGATAAAGAGTTAATTAATAAACTATGCAATGTAATGATATATGTCTTGTATATATATAGAAGAGAAAAGAGTTTGGTTGGGTGGGACCTTCAGGGGTTGAGTCCTGCTTATACATGACTTCCTGGATATGGGCAAGAGATATGAGAGAATTAGACGAAAGGATTTCTTGGAGTATTGCTTATTTTGCTCCAAACATAGGCATAGATAGATATACATTCATGCATGTGCGTGGAACTCTTTATGGAAGTATAGCAATATCTGCGTAATTCATTTATTTACACACACAAATATGTGCTTTATTATCCCTTGCATTATATGACAACACAGAGAAGTAAATAAAATATCACAATAATAAACAAAGTACAAAGAAGGAAAAATAAAATGGGAAAGAGAATAATTAAAATTAGTAAATACTGTAATGGTATACTTAGAACACTGATTTGCGAAGAAAAATTAAAATCATTAGTTCATCTTATTTTGTTACATATGCTTAATTAAGTAATAATTAGTTTTTCATGACAAATATTTATTGATTATCTTATTGTTTTTCTAACTCAAAAAATGAAATAATTTTAACTTTTTTTTTAACTTCATTTTATTTTTTTATAATTTTTTTATGTTTGTTTTCCCTTCATGAATCCTCAAACATGGCCTAATTACAAACTTATTTTTCATGATTAATCAAATAAATATTAACCTTTTTATGGATATTTATTTATTTTTTTCCTAATTTGTCTAATAATCCAACTAAGAAATTAAAATAAATTTAACTTTGTCATCTCATTTTATTTTTCTACTACTTTCCTTGAATTTTTTTTTTTTAACCGTGAAGCCATGATCCAAACATACTTATACTCAGATGGGAAATATTTTAATACCTGAAAAGTATATTGCCTTTCTGAGTTTTGAGGCGTAAATAATAGAGTAAAGTGTATATGCATACAAAGATACACACATATACATATATATATATATATATATATATATATATATATATATATATATATATATTCTTTTATATATGCAGCCCGCAATCTTGCATATATTGTAATAATATAAAGGCTAGTTCAACTATGCAACTGCGATGCCTACAAGACATCATACGTATATATGCAATTAATATGTGCCTGCACACACCAACACGAACCATTTGATATGGTCCGTGTAGGAATTTCTCTACATGGGATGGGAAAAAAATTATATTTTTGGCCTTCTAATTCAGGAAATGGTCAGTGCATTTGATAATCGATGCCCCAATAGTTCAAGTAAAATTTTCATACCTATCCACTACTTTATTGATCAATGTGAGGTACATGAACCATCAACGTCGGAGCTCATGATGTCAACGGTAATACGTTTGATATTAGGATTGAAAAACTAATCAAAAATTAATCGAAAGATGCTCGAATTTGATTTGATAATAAATTTACTTAAACTTTACTTAATATAAATAAAAATATGAAATATTTTTAAACTTGTTATATTATTAAATTTAATCAATTTTTTTTGTACTAAATAAATATGTTTTAAAATATCAAATTATTAAGTGTTCGGTTGGCGCACCAAAAATCACAAAAACTTATTAAAAATTTTCAACTTCTTTTAACTTTTTAAAATTTTTTTTCACACAAAAAATTTATAACTTTTTTTAATTTTCTCTAATTTTTATCAAAATTTTCTAACATTCCTTGACTTTTATTAACATTTTTTAACTTTTTGTGTAACACATCAAACTTTCTCTAATTTGATTACTTTTTATTTTTTTTAACTCTTTTTGTTCTCCAAACAGACACTAAAACTGAACTGGAGATTGATTTTGTCTTTAAAATAATAAGCAAATTGAAGGTTTTTAGAAATTTGTGGATTTTTCATAATTCTTTGTTTATTTATTTAAAATTAATTTATGGTTAGAAAGTTGAATTAAGTTAGAAAGATAATTGAGCTCACGACTTGGTATTGAGAAAGTGAATTTTGACTAGCTAGAATAATGTTCTGGGTTAATTCATTCCTATTGGAACAACTGAGGCCCATTCGGTAAATTTATCAGTTTTCAGTTTTTGTGTTTAATTTTTATGTTTAGTTTTTAATTTTTGTATTCAATTTTTAATTTTGTGTTTCAATTTACATAGTAGGGAAAAAAAAAAAAAACTTAAAAATATGTTTGGTAACGATAATTGTTAGTTAAGTAGTTATAGTTGTTAATTAATTAAATTCAATAAATTTAATTATTTTAAATATATTAATTACTAAAATAATTTAATTTAATAAAAATAAAATATATTAAACATAATTTATTATAATTATTTTTAAAAACAATTTAATAGAATATATTTCCTATTAATTAAAGTAATTAATTTAATTAACTTAATTTAATTTAATTACTTAAATTAATTTGATTTAATTAATTAATTAAATTTAATTATTTTAATTATATTATTTTTTCAAAATAATTTGATTCAATAAAAATAAAATATATTCAATATAATTTAATTATATTATTTATTAAAAATAATTTATTATTAAATTATTTTTATTATTAATTTAATTAATTAAATTTAATTATATAATTAATTTAATTTAAATTAATTAAACATATTTATTTTAATTATTTTTTATTAAAAATAATTTAATTCAATAAAAATAAAATATATTAAATATAATTTATTATATTATTAATTAAAAATAATTTAATAAAATAATTTTATATTAATTTAACAAATTAAATTCAATTATAATTAATATAATTTAGTTAATTAATATATTTAATATAATTTATGTAATTAATATATTTAATATATTAAATTAATTGTTGATAAAATTAATTATTAATTAAATTATATTTAATATATGTTTTCGTAAATAAAAATAATATATTATTAATATAATATATTAATTAAATATTTTATATTAAATAATAATATATTTACGGTGACCGGATATAAGTTGAAGATAGTGGCGGTGGTGGTCAAATATTGGTAATAACTAGTGGGTGAAGGTAATTGATGATTATAACTGGTGATAATTATATAAACAATCGTTTCAAATTAATTTCTATCTATGGGTTTGTTTGGAGTAAGAAAAAATGAGATAAATTAAGATAAATTGTGGTTTGGGGAGAGTTCGTAATGCGTGCAGTGAGATAAAAAATTGATGTGATATAAAGTTAACAGAGATTTATAGAGATTTTTAAAAATTTTCAACAAAATTTTGCACGCCAAACGCAGCCTATGTAATTAAAATGCTGTTGGCTAGAGTAGGATACTTGTCATTTTGGGATTCAATTTTGAAAGCGTGTCTGGCACTCCGAATGCTAGCATCACGAAGAGAGCTGCCGTAGAAGCTCGTTAACTTTATTGAAAGGTGGCTAGGTATAGGGATGGGTTTTGGAGTAGACATGCTGTTGACTTAATTCTCCAAGGTTTTGTTTTCGTATCTCTGGCTCTCTCTCTCTCTCTCTCTCTCATTATATGATTATCAGGTCCCATGATCTTAATTGAGAGATTAAGAAACCAAATTGATTTGGGAGACCTTATGTCAATTGAAGATTATGTTCTTTTGGGTCCATTCTGTAACCTAACCCTAGCTACCTCGTTCATAAGTAGCAAATCGTTAGGCCAATAATTTAAATGTGTTATGTATATATATATATATATCGATAGTATAATAGTAAAATAATGTTTTTTTCTCTCTCTCCGTCTCTTTCGCTCCAATCTCAAGTGGTTTGCCTCTCTAATCTTCATTTTATTTTTTTTATATTTTAATAGAATTTTGAGCTATTTTTTAATTTTCTTTCTTCCCTCTTCTTCTCTTCCTTTTTTTTTAATTTGTTTCTTTATTCACATCATCAAAAGATTATAATTTTACTTTTTCTTGACTTATAAAAATACTAGAGTTGTAGCATGTGATTTTAATAAATATAAATCAATTCATAAATTTTAAAAAGAGACTCACTTTCTTGAGTTTTGAAAAGAGAATCCACTCGCTTGCAAATTTCATATGATTGAACTGATAGGTTTTAAAAGAGGACCCACTTATTTATAAATTTAATATAGTTGTAAAGTTTATATATTTCAAAAAATTAGTAATTACATTAAATATATAAATAAAAGTAGAATTAAATTAAAAAACATAAATAGAAAAAACTTGAATAATAATTAAATTATTTCTCTCATAACAACTCTTAATATTTTTAAAATTTAAAAGTACAAAAAATATTGAATGTTAATTATGTCAAATCCTATGTGGTACACTCTATATTCATCATTTTACTTATTTTATTTTCACAAATTTTTGAATAAAATTAGTCTTGAGGGAGTGATTTTTTTTTCTTAATTCTAAGTTTAAAATTTAAATTTGTAAGGTTGATTATATTTATTTTATAAAGCACAACGTATGGTTAATAATAATATTTTTAATTTAAGTCATTTTTATAAAATTAATAAAAAATGATTACTAAATTTTGTGTAGCACTTTCTATATTTACTACTCTATTTTTCTGTTTTTACAAATGTTTGAATTTAATATAATTTTTTATTTTATTTTTATTTTTTTGTTTTTATTTACAAAACTCTTATTTCTTTTTATCCCATATTACTAGATGACTATAACTTTATTTTGTTCTTTGTTTATAAAACCATTATAGTGCACGTCAACAATTTTTAATTAATTAATAATACTCAATATTTTAGCTATTTTAATAAATTTATATTATTTTTTATCTATCTATCTATCTATCTATCTATTTATAATACTAAAATAATGTATTTTCTCTCTTCTCTTCTCTTTCACTCCAATCTCACATGGTATGCCAATCCATTTTTTTATTTTTTTTATAAATTTTTGAATTATTTTTGAAATTCATTAATTCCCTCTTCTTGTCTTCTCTTTTTTTATTCATGAAATCTTTATTTATTTGTCTCACAGCACTAAAAACAACTTTACTTTTCCTTTTGCCTATAAAGGCATTAGAGTTAAGGTATATAATTTTAATAAATGTAAAAGAGTTCATGAATTATTAAAAAGACCCACTTACGTAGGTTTGGAAAAAAAAAGATGCACTTGCTTATAAATTTTTAATATTTATATATAAACTTGATTATAATTAATTCTATCGACTCACTAATATTAACACAAATAAAAAATATAAATATAAAAAAATAACTAACTATTTTGTGAAATTATGCCATTGTGTTCTAAAAAATATTATTCAATTCTGTGCATTACACGGATCAACACTTTGCTTTCCATTTCCAAATATCACTACAATAACAGAGGCTCAAACAAATTTTTACCTAATTCTTCAATTTTAGCCATTTAAATAGCCTTAGAATTTTCGTTTTTTTTTTTTATGAAAATTTAAAACAATACCCACTTTCTGTTTCTTGAATGGATCCTTCGATTTGTTAATTATTCAATTTTTTTGTATTAATTTAATGTCATAAATAAAAAATATGAGAACTCCCTACTTGCATTTCCGATGTAACAATTAAGTTAATAGCTTTATATACATCTATGTATATTTATTTATTTATTCAGCCTTGAAGAATGTGGTGATCCAAAATGGTATTAAGAAATTAATAATTTGAGAAAATAGATAAATTGGTGCAACTAATATTTTGCTTCTGAATGATTTTTATTACCATGGTGTTGGGTTACCATATTTGATTTTGAAAGTTTTGGATCATTGAATTATACTTTTAAAAGGCAATTTAGGCTTTTAAACAATTATCAGTAAGTGGGTTTACTTGGGCTTAGCAGTAGTTTTAAGCCCATTAAGTAAATAAATATATAGAAGTGCGTTTCTTGGACTTACTATTTTACATACCCCAAAGGCAAATTTTTCTTCCTTCTTTTTTTTTTTAAAACTCAGTTTGGGGTGTAATGGGTGTAAAACGAAATGACTTAATTAATTAATTATTTATTTATCTATCTAGTCCAAGGTATATGGGCTTTAACTACCAAATGGTTTGGGCGGAGTGATCTGATGAAAATGACGTGATCCTGGGAGGGCATTCAACGGGTTATGGATTAATTTGATCTACCTCTTGTAAGATGGATTGGGACCGCATTGTGGCATTTACAATTATGAGGGTGTTTGGTAACTCAAAAATTAGTAAAAAAATACCAAAAGTTAATTTTTGTGTGTTTGATAAAATCACAAATTTTGTCACTTTTTTGATTTGCTACAGTAAAAAGTACCACTCCATAATTACAACTTTTTTGATTTGCTACAGTAAAAAATATACCAAACACCCAAAAGTTACAACTTTTTTACTTTGCTACAGTAAAAAATTTACCAAACACCCAAAAGTTACTAAAAAAATACTAAAAATTCCACTTAGTTCAACCAAGCACACAAAAAAGTGCAAAAAAAAAAAAAAAAAAAAAAAACCAAAACTTAAGTTTTTTTTTTAACTTCCAAACACCCTCTCTCTCTCTCTCTCTCTCTATATATATATATATATCTTGATTGCTTATGATTCTACTTAATTTGTTGTAAACCTTTAAAAATTTTTTTAAATTTCTAAAATTATTTATTTTTTTATGTCACTATACAAATTATAAACCCACAATTTATCTAATTTTATCTTATTTTGCCTTTTTCTTTTATCACTCCAAAGACATCATGTCTATATGTGTCTACCGATTGAAACTTCTGATACGTGGAAGTCGGCAGCCGCTACCTCGTACTGGGGTGCGCACAGGGTGAAGCACGCTCCAGGACCCTAGCCGGCAAAGGCCCCTGGAGAGTTAACTAGCCTAGGCAAGCTCTGGCTGATCGGCACGATCGAGAGGAGGCCATTAGGCACCCGCTATTACAGCGATAACCCACCCCTGTGGGGGAGTCAAACCCGGAACCTCGAGAGGCCCGAACTCTAAGGCGAGCCTGACTTCCACTCAGCCACCCCTAAAGGGGCTGAAACTTAAATATATGGGATCCAGCTCATGACAACTATTCATGGGTTGAGAGAGGCACCAATCATGATATCAGCTGAGGCTGAGGGTAACTATGTGATGAAAAATTTTAGATGGTGTTTGGACACTCAAAAACATAAAATAATAATAAACATAAATAAATAAATAAGTAAATTTTTATTTTTTTTTATATTATCTCATTAAATTTCATTATTTGTGATTTTTACACTAATTTTTTTATTTTTATTTTTTATTTTTATAAACCAAAACACCACCTTAATTATATGCATCAAAGTTCTTGCTCATTTGACTTAGAATTAGTGCAGTTTTCGGTAACTAAGGAATTTCCGAATTTGGATGGTGGCTCTCCTTAATTGGTCAATTTGAATTACATCTAAACTGGGAAGGCTGAGGGACTATGAGATTGCGGTTTTTTCTTGTTAACTTAGAATGGATAGTATCAATATTGCACGTGGGTGGACAATGTTTCTGGCGTTTCATTAGGATCATTTTCTGTTTAAAAATCGTAATGGTAAGCATCCATGCTTTCATAATTATTTGGCCTAATTAATGTTTATGTAACCATAATATTTCTCTACTATAAAGTGAAGGCTACTAATAAAATCCTATCAGATACGGCCTTCCGTTCATAAAATAAGTCTTAATTTGGGGGAATTAATTTTTTAACAAGAGAAAAAAGTTAACTTTTTAGTAATTAGGTTTTTTAATTTTTTGTTAATTTGATATTTTTACTTTTTATGGTATAAAAAATAAAATTTAAAATGTAAGAAGATAAATTTGGTCAATCCAAAAAAAGTTAAAAAGTTGAGTAATTAGAATTTGTAACTTCCCAAACGGAACCTAATGAATAAATAAATAACGGTAGATCTAGGGCTCATTTGGAGTAAGAAAAAATAAGATAAATTGAGATAAAATGTGGTTTGGAGTTAATTTTGGCGCCGTTTTTTTCTGAAAAATTACAAACCGTGAGAACGGTTTTCCAAATCCGTTCCCACGGATTCAAAAAAAATTTAAAAAAATAGCGACAATGGTACTCATTTGAAAGCTTTCGACACAAAGAATGTGATTGTATAAAAAATTTATACATTCGGTTAACCTATTTTTAGATTTTTTTTTAGCGAAATATTGAAAGATGGTGGGAAAATTAGAGTTAGAGGAGTTGTTAGAGATTTATAGAGTTTTTTGGAGATTATTTTTACTCCAAACGAGCCCCTAGTCGTTGGGCTCAATAGGTTTGGTTTAATTTGGTTAATTATTAGTAATTTTAGAAACTCATGTCAGTTGTTCTCTGCTGATAACTGTTATATATGGTTCATATAACAACTATATCAATAAATACTCTTTCATCAAAAGAAGAAGACTACAGCCTTCTCCTTAGCCATGGCCGTTTAAATCAAACAAAAGTCCAAAATCAATTCTACAGCTCATCTTTATTAGTGTTCATATAATATAAACCTAAGTTCCATCATCCATGAACTTTATTAATTAAGATTCAACAAACTCAGTTAAGGTTCAACTCTACCTCGGCTTTCCTTATCCATTCTTTTGAGTATTGTCGTAGGGTATCAACAATTTTCAAAGAGGATATATTTGTTTCTTTCATGAACGCCAAGATGAGTGTCAACAATGAGAGAAATCTGATTTTGTTCATATAAAAAAAGGAACCCAAAATTGAATTTGAAGCACCATCTTACTGCGTGTCCAACATGTACGCGTGTGATAGTTTATTGACGGAATGACTAAAGGTCTAACGAGAACAATTGCTCCTATTGATTTGAAAAAACAAATATTTTATTAATTTTGCTATAATTTTCTTAGGATCGGTTTGGTAATGTTCTCATTTTTCTGTTTAAATTTAATAGTTTATGTTTTCTTATTTTTATTTTCTATTCTATTTTTTCTAATATAAAAACTAAAACTGTATTTAAAAATATAATTTTATTTACAATAATTAATTTTTATTTTAACAAAATATCTAATTTTATTATTCTTACATTAATTGAATTTAAGAAAACATATTTCATATTAATTAATTTACTTAATTAAATAAATTATTATTTAATTAGTTAATTAAAATAAATTATTTTAGCTATATTATTTATTAAAAATAATTTAATAAAGTATATTTCTTATTAATTTTAATTATTAAATTAATAATATTATTTGTTAAAATAATTATTAAAATAATTGATGAGCCATACGATGAAATTATGGGAGAGAATTATTGAGAGAAGACTAAGAAGGACAACAAACGTTTCAGAGAACCAATTTGGTTTCATGCCTGGAAGATCAACCATGGAGGCTATCTTTCTCTTGAGGAGGTTAATGGAACAGTATAGAGAAGGTAAAAAAGATTTACATATGGTGTTCATCGATTTAGAGAAGGCATATGATCGGGTTCCTAGGGAGATTCTATGGAGAGTATTGGAAAAGAAAGGAGCGTGTGTCGCATATATTGAGGCGATAAAGGACATGTATGATAGAGTCATGACATCTATACGGACAACTGGTGGAGAGACTAATGAGTTCCCTATTACGATTGGTTTACATCAAGGCTCAGCGTTAAGTCCGTACTTGTTTGCTTTAGTTATGGATGAGATTACAAGACATATTCAGGATGAGGTGCCGTGGTGTATGCTATTTGCAGATGATATTATTTTAGTAGATGAGACGAGAGAAGGAGTGAATGCTAAGCTAGAATTGTGGCGGGATACGTTAGAGACAAAAGGGTTTAGGCTAAGCCGATGCAAGACGGAATATATGGAATGTAAGTTTAGTCAAAGTAGGATAACGAGTAGTCTAGAAGTAAGTCTAGGCACACAAAAGATTGTAGAGAAAGATAAATTTAGGTACCTTGGATCTATGGTGCAACAAGATAGAGGGATCGATACTGATGTAAGTCACAGGATTCAAGCTGGATGGACCAAATGGAGGAGTGCTTCGGGGGTTTTGTGCGATTGAAAAATCCCCCTCAAGGTGAAACGAAAGTATTATAAGGTAGCGGTTAGACCAGCGCTGCTATATGGATCAGAGTGTTGGGCAGTAAAGCATAATCATAGTCAGAAGATGGCAGTTGCGGAGATGAGGATGCTAAGGTGGATGTGCGGGATTACAAGGAAAGATAGGATTAGGAACGAGGAGATTAGGGGCAAAGTAGGAATAGCACCGATTGAAAATAAAATGAGAGAAAATCGATTAAGATGATTTGGCCACGTTAGAAGGCGTCCAGCAGAGACACCCGTTAGAAGGTGTGAAAGTATGGAGATTGTTAGGAGTAGGAGAGGTAGAGGAAGACCCAAGAGAAGCTGGAAAGAAACCATTAAACATGACCTAACCTACCTAGATTTATCGGAGGACATGCCCCTAAACAGATCAAATTGGCGTCGACAAATTCATATAACCGACCCCACCTAGTGGGAAAAGGCTTGGTTTGGTTTGGTTTGGTTAATAATATTATTTGTTAAAAATAATTTAATAAAATATATTTCAAATCAATTAACTAAGTTAAATTAATTATTAATTTAATTAATTATATTATATTATTTATTAAAAAATTTATTTAATATAATATTTGAATAAAATAATTTATTTTAATATGATGTAACAATAATGACAAATTAAGTGTTAAAATTGACAAAATATTTATAATGAAAAAATGAGAGAGAAAATACATTTTTTATGTTATTCTGTTTAAGTTTTTCATATTTTTAAAAATAAAAAAAATAAAAACAAATTTAACAAATACATTCTTGTTACTAGATTAAAAAAATCTATGAATATAAATAGAAAATATAAATGCTACCAAACGAGAACTTATAAAATATACTTTTATCCCGTTATTATTAAACTTTTACTCACATTATATTTTTTATTTTCTCTTATTTAAATTAAAAGTTTAATTTTCCCCCTGTAATTATGAATTTTGTGTTCGCCCCCTACCTACGATGGAGTAAATGATGTTTTAAGTATTAATGAAGAAATGCATAATATTCCAACGAAGAAAACTATGAAATCATAAATAGAATAAAAAATTTTATGTTGTACTTTACTCCATTTCAAGTACACCTATTTGACATACTAAAGTGACGAAATATTACTTGCTTGACTTGTTAACCAAGAAATGGATAATAATCCTATACTAAAGAAAGTTATGTATATTTAATCTTATATGAAAAAGGTATGTACGCTTTCCTTCCCAAAGAATGTTGCTCAGAATTTTTGAACTTATATTTTTTTAGAATCAAAAAATTGTGCAAATGAAGTGTGTTTACTAATCTCAGATATAAAGGATAAAGAAACTAAGTAATCATCCCAAAGAGTTGTGCCATCAAGAAATTTTGATTGCTTTCTTGTAAAGGTGAACCTAAAATTAGATTGAAGTAATTACTATCTTTCTTGCGATTCAACATTTGTGTACGAGAGGAAAGTTATTAATAAAGAAATGCATATATAATAATCCTAACTAAAGAGAAGTATACCTGTAGATGAAAATAATTAAGTGCGAGGCAGAGAATTAAGAAAAAGGAAAAGAATTGTGGATTTGAGATACATTCTTTTCTTTACTTCATCAACTTCAGCTAGGGAACGCAAGAATATCAACCAAATATCCTTTATGTGTATGGGAATCGTATATAAATATATACATATTATCCTAGTTGCAAGTAATGCTGTATTCCCTTTTGTAAATTATCTAGTGAATAATTTTAGTAATTTTCCTTGTTTTGTCTATTTATCTTTAAATAGAACAAAAAATATTAGGCAATCTTGCTTTGTTTTGTTCTGTTTTTTTCTTTTTTTTTTTTAATATGACGAAAAAAGCATAAAATTGTGCATAATTCATTGCGTTGGCACGTACATAGCAATCACTTTTCATTACTTCAAAAGACAACCCTTTGTTATTACACAAAAACAATTAGGCCAGCTCCTCCATTTGGAAAATTAGAGGTTTTAAAGCAACGAATTTGAGACTAAATAATATTAAAATATAAATGATAGAGTTAATTTATATAATAATATACAGAATTTTTTTAATAATTACTAATTATTATTATCACTACTTTCTAAAATAGTAAAACAATTATTATGAAAGATTTTAGATAACTACTTTTTTTGTGATAACTTGCAATTCATCATAAAATCATCACATTAAACTACTTCAATTTATGATAAAAATTTATAACTAAACTAATTAAATTGTAAATTTTAAATTATCAAATTCATGGTCAAAGAAAGTGATCTGTAACTTTTAGATTTGGTGTACGCTAAGATACTATAATTTTGAGTTAAGTAGAAGTGTAAAGGACTCGGAAAAATTATTTTTGCATAATCTTGGAAGTCTAAAAAAAGTCGAACAGAGCTAGAGCAGCACAACACACGAAGATCGCTAGAAGGTCGCAAGTAACCATATAATGAAGCCGAGAGCTGTGCGTTGAAGATTGGCCATGTGGGGAGGTTGCACTGATTCACGGGATCATTGTGAGAAGGCTGCAAGAAGGCCGCGGGAGTGAGCTTCCCGCGAGGCTTATTTTTAGGCCTTTTGAAGTTCTGTTTTGAAGTTTAAGTGTCTCAGATTTTATTATATATATCTCTGGACATGCTTAGGGTTCAACATGTAGAAAGAATATTCATTTAATAAGGAGCGAAACATGTTTAAAGTTCTCTCAATTACTTAGCCAACAAGTTTGGTGTTCAATTCAAAAGAGTTCGAGTTCGAGATTTGTAAACGCTAAGGATTTAGCACGCTGAGGATTCAGCGAAACTATTGAGGAGCCAGTATTGTACCTTCGAGGAGTCGAAAGGCTTTCGCTAAAATAGTTGGTACATCGAGAATTCAAGTAAACGTCAACAAAGTATAGAGTCAAGAAATTGATTTATTGAGAATTTTGAGTTTGTAACCAATATTGTTTTTAGTGAAAGTTTTTGGGATTTCTTTGTGTGAGTTTTCTCGTTTATTATATTGCCTTCTACATTCATGTTTGTGTGATTGATTGATTGGGAATTCTAGTAGATTTTATGAAATTTCAATTCTCTTAAGGCTTCAAAAATTTCCAAAGAGGATAATTGATTCTTTTATGAACACTAAGATGAGGGGCAACAATGGAAGAAATTAGATTGTGCTCACATATAATTAAAAGGGAACCCATAATTGAATTTGAAGCACTACTTTATTGCATGTTCAATGTGTGCAAATGCGCATGTATAGCGGTCCATGGATGGACTAACTAAAGGCCCAGTGAAAGCGATTGTCCCACTAATTTAGAAAATTACATTAAAATTCTATTAATTTTGCTCTAATTTTTCTTATAAATTATAATTCTGTTCCATCATTATTAAGATTTTACTCTCAGTTGTATTTTTTCTTTACCTTTATTTATATTAAGAGTATAATTTTATCCTGACTAATTGTAAAATTCTTAGCTCGCCCCTATGATAGAATAAATGATGTTTTGAGTGTTAACAAAGAAATGCATAATACTCAAACAAAGAAAAAATATAAAATAGGAAATAGAAGAGAGGATAGAATTATAAGTTATTGAAAATTCTATTCATATACCTTACTGCATTTTCAACACATGTTTGAAAAACTAAAGTGACAAAATATTACTTGCTTTACTTGTTAACAAAGAAATGCATAATAATCCTGTACTAAAGAAGGCTATTTATACCTAATCATTTATAAAAAGAAAGCTACATATGATTCCCTTCCCAAATAACCTTGTTCGAAATGTTTGAATCTTTTTTCTTTTTCTTAATTTTTTCTTTTCAAAGATCAAAAATTCTGTAAATGAAGCGTACTAATGTCACATACAAAGAATAAATAAACTAATTAATCATCCCAAGAAATTGCATCATAAATTATATTGAAATTACTGCATGCCTTGATTTCTTGCGCTTCAATATTTGTGTAGGAGGGAAATAGTTATTAATAAAGAATTGCATATATAATAATCCTAATTTAGAAAAAATATTTCTCTGGATGAGAATAAGTACGGGGTAGGAAATTAAGAAAAAGGAAAAGAATTGCGGATTTGAGAGGCATTCGTTTCTTTACTCCAACTTCAAAAAGTGAAAGCAAGAATATTATCGACCGAATATCTTTTAAGTGCATGGGAATCATATATATTATCCTAGTTGCAAGTAATGTAATATTCCCTTGTGTAAATTATCTAGTGAATAATTTTAGTAATTTTTTTGTTTTGTTTCTTTATTTCTAAAGTAACAGAATATATTACACATTTATTTTGTTTTGTTTTTTTAATGCTAAAAAAAAGAGGACAAAAATTGTATATAATTCATTGAGTTGGCAGGTAAATATTATATATACAATCACTTTTGATTACTACATAAGACAAACTCTTTGTAACTGTCTTCCCTGGTTACACACAGTTCGCAGCTATCTAATTTATTGGCATAATTAGTACTCCCAATTATTGAAGTATTTAATTTAATTTATTCAAAGACAAACAAAATAGTGGTTATATAGTTTTGCTGCTCAGGATCCCCTCATCTTATACAATTTGATTAACCAACTTACAAAATAAAAACCATTAGGCTTCGTTTGAAAAATTAAGAAATTTAAAATAATAAACTTGAGATTAAATTATATTAAAATATGAGTGATAGTATTAATTTATGTAATAATATACAAAATCTTTTTAATAATTACTAATGATTATTATACCAATGTAACGATATCACTATTTCTAAAATAGTAGAGTTATTATGAAATATTTCAAATAATTACTTTTTTTTTTTTGTGAAATTTGAAATTCATTATAAATTTTTCATATTAAATTACTCAAATTCATCATAAAAATCATTTTTTAAACTAATAAAGTTATATTTAAGAAAATTTTCTTAACTAATTAGTATTAAATCCGTTGATTTCAAATTCGTAAATTAAAACTCAATCTTAAGTTTAATAAAAACAAAAAGGAATTAAGCTTTAAATTATGTTACTCTACCAAAATTAATGATGTAATTGAAAAAAAATACCGCGCACCTACATATAGTATTTAATTAAAAAATATTAATATACAAAATCACTGTAGAAAAATAAAATTTTTTCTTTATTTTTTTGTTCCAGGCCAAGAGTACCAAGCAACGAATGTTCCTTTTTTTTTTTTTAATTTTTAATTTTATGTCTTTACCAACTGCTTAAGTGATTCCACCAGAAATCGATCTCTCTATTTATATTGAGAGCAGTAATAGTTATAATTCATCCATTAAACTTACAATCTTCATCGCACAAAGAGCGAGAGATGGCACCAATCAAACATCCTTTCCATCCTCATTTGCTTTCATTGATTCTTCGTAATGAGAAGAATCCAAATGATGGCAAGAAAAATACCTGCCAAGTGTGCGGACAAAAGATCTTAGGTTCTTCCTACGGTTGTCGAGGTTGTCCTTTTTATCTGCACAAGATATGCGCAGAATTGCCCCGAAGTTATCGGAGGACCGTCAGAAGACGTGGGGATGAAAAAGAGCACAACCTTGATCTCGTTAGTAATCCTTTTTATCCTTGTATTGAATGTTACCAATACTCCTCCAATTCATACATTTATGGTTGTCGCGACTCAGCCTGCTCGTATCATGTCTGCGTATGTTGTGCATCAAGAGAACAAATTGTTGACCACAATTGTCATGAGCACGGATTAAGCCCTATACTCACTTCAGCAATGGTCTCTTGTGATGCTTGTTGTACAAGACACGAAGGCCATTCCTATATGTGCCTCAAGTGCAGATTCTGGGTCCATGAGGATTGTGCTTCATTGCCAGCCATCATCCAATTCCAGAAACACACTCACCCTCTCGTCCTCCCCTACTCGTCCCCAATCAAAAGTTTCCGCGGAGAGTTCAACTGTGGAATTTGTAATAAAAGTTTGATCAAGAAATCGTGGCTTTATCACTGCAAACCTTGCGGGTTTTATGTCCATCCGAGTTGCCCGGCAGTTATTGAGTAATCTAATACAATGACTCTTTTTTTTTTTTTTTTAAACATTTTGTTTTGTTTTTATTCTATTTTTATCCATGCTTTTGTCATCATTCGATTTACATTCTAATTTTCCTTGATTTTTTTTCTCTCTCCTGGTTAGATGTGAAATTCTTGACAATTTTGCTGAGGCCAGTTCCACGATGAGCTTGCCACAACATGAAACAGACCATCTTTTTCTCGAATTTGTCGAGCAACTTGGCCTGGGAGACAACAACAGAGAAAGCAAGCTCGATGAAACAGAGCTAACTAAGAAATTCGGATGTGAACTTACCCTGAAAAGTGAGGTGGAAGGACCGTCCAACAAGAAATGTATTGCTTGTCTGTTGCCCCTCTCGAATGATCCATTCTACAGTTCTGTTAGTGATGATGATCAATTTCGTGACATATTTCTCCACAAATGGTGTGCTGCGCTGCCGAGTGAGGTGAAGCATCCGGGTCATCCACACAAGCTTACCCTCCATGCAGAAAGAAAAAACTCGAGGTGTAACAACTGTCAATGTGCTTCAGAAGGTTTTAGATTCCGATGCGAAGTGTGCCCCAATTACTGCCTTGATGTAAGGTGTGCTTCCCTTCCAACCGTAATCAAGCATCAAGTCCACGGGCAGCACCCACTTTATTTGAGTGAGGATTGTCTCGGCAGGTCTCAACATTGTGTTGCATGCAATCGAGATATTGATGAGTTCTCGTTTGGATGTAGCATTTGTGAAGTCAACTTGCACTACACGTGTGCTCTGTTGCCACTTGAATTTAAGCATAGGTACGACAAACATCCATTTACCCTAAATTATCATTCAGTCAAAGATGATGATGAATACTATTGTGAAATTTGCGAGGATGATATAAATCCCGAGTGGTGGTTTTACGATTGTAAAGAATGCCGACAATCTGTTTGCGTCCGATGCATGTGGGAGGATAAGAAGCCGTTTTCGCATATCCCTGATTGGGTCCGAACCTATATCTACGAAACTCACCCACACCCCCTCCATTTGACGGGGACACAATTTTTAAAATTTTTAGTTGGACATTGTGGCCAATGCGGCCGTTCGATATATTCCATAGACAACTTTTTCTATCGCTGTGAATCCGAAGGTTGTGAAATAAGGTTCCATAAGCAATGTATGAAGCGGTGGCAGCAGAGGCCGCCGGAGCAGATGATGGCGCGTCGCATTGTACGTGAAATGATAAAAAAATTCATGTAATTTAGTTGAGATAATTTGACAAAATGTTAATTTAATGCATATATTTTTTAAGATAAATTTATAAAAATATCCTTAAAAATACATTATTCTCTATAAAAATTTTGAGGTGGGTATGGCCAATCAACCTTTACTTGATGAGTCGGCCCAGGGATTCTAGATTGGTCGATGGTAGATTTGACCCATTGAAGAGGATTCTATGTGTGTGAAGCCTTGGAGGACAAGAATGGCCAATAAATGACTAGCTAAGTTGTCTTATGTCTATAAATATATCCTAGTGTGTTTAATGAATATATAACAAGAATAATGTGATCTACTTAATGACGTTATTTAATTTTAACTTTTAATTATTTGTATTTTGTGAGATAACTGAGTCTTAATTAATTATAAAGATAATGTTGAGTTTATGATGTTGTTAGATAACTTTATCAATAAATTTATAATAACATTGGAAGCTCAATTAGTTTTAAACTCTTTGTGCTCTTATGATTACATAACTTCCATGTGCAACGTAAGATTTGAAGGCGAAGGGAGAGAAATTAATTTCTGGATTCAGTCGCCATGGATGGATGGGATGATATTTGCATATTTTTATATCAGTTGTTTTTAGAAATTTTAATTCCACATCATTGTTATTTATGAAATTTTAAAAATTTTATACTAAATTATTATTATTATTGTTGTTGTTGCTGTTGTAAAAATATTTTACATGTATTATTAGAGTGTGGCTAAACGATTTTCATGACTTTTCATTAATCTTACATAGAGTCTTTTAATTAATAATGTATAGAAAAAGACACATCAAGTTGGATTAGTTGGTTGTTATATTTCTATATATAGGGGTGGTGCCTTTGGAGTGTCAAAAGATAGTATAAATTGATAAAAAATTATAACCTTATAATTCGTGTAGTATGTAAAAAAATTAAAATTTTATAAAAATTTTGGGTAAAATATTAAGCTCCATTTAGCTTACTTTATTGTAGGCCCTCTATGCATAGCTTTTATAATTACACTACTTTTTATTTAAATACTAGAAGTATGCACACATGATATTTGTGATTATCATTTTATTTATTTAATTATTTAGACGTATAAAAGTAAAATAATATGGTGACTAACAAATTTAAATTTGTAAGATGACTTAATTAAAGGTAGTTTTTAGACGTTATTTGATTTAAAATTTGAATTTAAAAGAAAGTTAAAGGGTATTTTAAGAAACTAAAAAATTTTACCAAAATTAAAGTTTTATCAATATTTTGACTTCATGAATATTCTTAGTGTTTCCTTTCTAATAGTAAGTACAGGGAGATGTATTTGAAAGTTGTGGTTGTCATCCTTTGATAAATGATATAAGTTGAATGCTAGCTAAGGGATCAATACTGAGATTGATTCATCTACCAAACAAAGCAATAGGTGTTTTTGAGAATGGAATTTGTTAAGAGAAAAAATACAATTGAAAGAATATGAAATTAGTTATACATATTTATTTTTTTGGTAAACTACAGTTACCTCGCATCAATATTTAGATAATTACACTTAAAATCTTCTAATATTTAAAAATTACATTTATCTCATTTGTTTTGAAATATTATTTTTTACATTAACCTGCTTTCGTTAAATCAAACGTTAAACCTTGACAAAAAATGTTAAAACAACCAAAATTTTAAACACTTCTGTTTTTTTATTTTAACCCCTCCCTTTCTATTATCTTCGTCAATTTTCTATTCAAAAATCTTGCAAAATAAATAAAAAATACAAATAAAATTTAAAAGATTTTAGAAATTTTTGTTAAAAAAATAACAAAAATGTGAGAGAAGAAGAGTAAAATAAAAAACACAAATTTCTAGTTACTTTAACATTTTTATTAATTTTTAACGATTAATTTAATCGAATGGGGCCAATGTTAATAACATTTCAAAAATAAAAATGTTGAGGGAAATTACCAAAAAAAAAAATGTTGAGGGAAGATATAATTTGAGGGAAGATATAATTTACTCTTTTTATAATTAATTAAATAAAAAATATTTTAGAAATATGTATTCATTTTTTCTTATTTTACTAATGATTGTTAAAAAATAAGTTTTAACATTTTTTTATTTGCTTCATAAATTATTTTTGTTTGTTTTGGTGGATAACTATTATTTATGTAAACTGCAAATTATTTGGATTTCCTTCACTTCCCACCAACGGTTTTAAAGAACTCCGTCTCTCCCTCTTCAATTGTATTTGGGGTCTATTTGGTACAATAAAAGCTTCTGAAAAATATTAAAAATTTCTAACAAATTTTGCATTATTCGTACTTCGTGGAATTTTTATATATTTATATATATTTATATATCTTAACAAATTTTTATAATTTTGAATAAATTTTTTACAAACTTCAATAACATTTCATAAATCCCAATAATATTTCTACAAATTTCAAAATTTTTCAAACATTTCTATAAATTCGAATATAAAACTGTTCCAATGGAATTAAAAAAAAAAAAAATCGTTCAAACAGTTTCTTTTTCCAAAAAATTAACATAAAAATGAAAAAATTTTATTATTTACCTCTAAAAAACGTAATTTAGTAGTTGTGCGTTAAACACGAAAAAAATTTATCAAATCACATTTTTCTTAATTTTCATCCTTTTTTGCCGTTTGTTTGTTCTTTTTCACTGCGCCAAATCGACCCTTAATAAACGTTATTACCTCCATTAAAAATATGATTAAAAAACGTGACAAATAACGATGTGACGTGTATAATTATTATTAGTAAAATAATAATTAAAGATAATGATGTGACCCTGTTATCCGTCAACAGTTCTTGAGCGAGACGCATAATTTTTAATATAAAATTTAATAAAAAATTATGATAAAAAAAACGATAGGTAGTTTCGTATTCAATTATTCCATAATTCTTTATTATTTATACATTATAAATGTGTATCTTGTAAAATTTTTAAATTTCAGGAATATGGAATATAGAAAAATTTATAATTTTTTTTTTCAAAATAACATTAAATTTACTGACTGCATTGCTGTTTTTGGAAGTAACGGCAATTGATTTTTTTTTTTTTTGGAAGCAACAGCAAATGAAATTAAGACAATCAATTTGGCATTTGTTGGTCCAAAGCAGTAACTCCCCCATTTTTTCTTTTTCTTTTCTTTTGATTTTTTTTTAATAAATCCCTGCACATCATCCACCCAAAAAAAAAAAAAAAAAATCAACAATGCTGATGAAATTCAAGTATTAAAAGCTGCAATTGTTACCAATTTAATTGAAAGCATATATATATGTATATGTATATGTATATGTATGTATGTATCACCAAATATTTACAATCCGAAATAGCCAGTCACCATACTCACCTTTAGCGGGCATCTCATATATATATATATATATATTTAACAAATCAATCTAAACAAAATAAAACCACCGTATTGCAATGTATGTTTATAATTGTATAAAATTATATAAAATAGTATAAAATTATAAAAATAAATGTCTTATAATTTATGTAGTGAGCGAAAAATTTAAATTTTATTATTTCATAATTCGTATTTATAAAAATTTATAAATTTTTTTTTTTTTGAGAAACATTTTGAGGCCCAGCTAGATCCTAAATGTAGCCATCGATGGACTTCAGCTATCAAATCATTTTCTAGTTAAACAAAGCAAAGCGAACACTCAAAATAATAATAATAATAAAAATAAATAAATAAATAAAACGACCTTGTCTGTGTCCACATCCCGAACGGTGGCGTTAATGACTTCCTCGTTGTCCGTGTCAACATCACCGTCCAAGGCATCCCTCGGCTCTTCGATCTCTATGTACCCACTTTGGTTTCGATCAAAGAATTCAAAGGCTTTACGAAGGTGATCATCATTAGCCACCTTTCCAAGGTGAACAGAGATAGCTGCAAACTCTCCATAGTTCAAATGTCCATCCTGCAATAAAACTAGTCTTTCGATTAACTCTACAAAAATTAATTCAGTGAAATTAACATGGAGAAAGGAGGAAGCACACGAAAATAATTCAATCAAATTTTGCAAATTGCAGATAGCTACTAATGATACATACATACATACATATATATATATATCATTCTTAAATTTAAAATACATCATAAGAGTGCATTAACGAAAATAAAGTTCATGTTGGTGACAATTTCATCTTATACCAACGTCAGAAGCTTAAAAACCAGTTCTCAATGGATGACAATACTCACAGCTTCCATAAGAGTCTGAAGATCCGAATCGGGCATCTGATGGCCAAGCTTCTGCAAACCAACTCTTAGCTCGTCAATGTTGATCTTCCCTCTGTTGGGCGTATCAATCAGATGGAAACCTTCCTTTAAACCACCCACTTCTTCCGCTGACAAATGCTCAGCAATCACCTGTCAATTTGACAAGCATGTTCACCAATGAATAGGTACATAAAAAATTTCACTTACAGACAAAGTTCAGTCAACCCCGATAAACCATTCTTGAATGGGAAACGAAACAACAAATACTCATTTGTTTCTGCTCACAAAGCTTTGAAACATTACCTTCAGAGCTCTTTTCTTAAGCTTGTTCATTACCGAAAATTGCTTGAGCCTTGCTCTCACAGTTTCACCCAAAGAAACATTAGGAGCCTTCTTGGCATTTTGTAACCACGGATGCTCTGAAATTAAGCAAGCTCAGTTTTATTACATTCTAAATCAAGGAGATATTTACGTGTAACAGTTACTTATTTAGGTCAATATTGAAAATTTATAAGCAGATTGCTTTACATTTCAACAGTACCATACCTAGCACTTGCTTAGCAGTAAGTCGTCGCTTAGGATCGGGTTCAAGCAATCTTCTTTACAAGGTCTTTCACATTATCAGAAACTTTGGGCCAAGGCTCCCTCTTAAAATTTACAGCGGACCGAATGATTGCTTGCGCAACTCCTTACTGAGTCTCTACATAGCAAAGAACAGATTCATGTACAAAGAAACTTCCAACAATAAAAGATGACAAACGAAAAATTCTTAAGAGGACATAATTCCAGACATGAAAATTCTAAAAAGTGGAAAATCAAAATGAGATGGAGGACGTGTAAAAGTGTACCCATATGCGGATCCTTTAAGGATTATAGACCTCAAGGAAGTGATAAATAGTCACCAAGATGATCGATCAGAAATTGACCTGCCCAAAGTTTCTGGGTGTGGATAAAATTGAAAAAAAAAATTGACAAAAATTGAAAAGAATTGGTAAAAATTGGAGTTGGATAATATTGAAGATTCTTGATATGGATAAAGTTGAAGAAATTAGAAAAAATTCGAATTTCTTGGAAGTTTTCGGTGCTCCAAATACCCCTAAAATTAACATGTTAATAAAGTTTTATTTTAGTAATTCTCTTTAATATATTATTATTAAATTCTTTGATTTCAAATTAGAAATACACGCACGACCTCAAAAATAAATTCAATGTTTTTATTTTGAATTATTTTTAAATGAGTTTAATTTTTAGCCCAGTTGAGAACTTTAGGCTACAATGACTGAAGCTCAAACAATTTTTTTTTATTCTTTAATTTTAGCCATTTAAATAGCCTTAAACTTTTAATTGTTTTTTTTTTTTAATGAAAATTTAGAACCCATACCCTCTTTTTGTTTCTTGAATGGACCTTTTAATTTGTTATTTTTTCAATTTTATGTATTAATTTAATATCACAAACAACAAAGATGAGGAAGAACTCTCAACTTGCATTTCAGATGTGACAGTTAAGTTAATAGCTCATATATATATATATATATATATATTCAGCGTCGAAGAACGTGGTGATCCAAAATTTTATTAAGAAATTAATGATTTGAGAAAATAGATAAATGGATGCAACTAATATTTTATTTTTGAATGATTTTTATTAGCAAGGTTTTGGGTTAGCTTTTTTGATTTTGAAAGTTTTGGATCATTGAATTATGCTTTAAAAGACTTTTATCGCTTTCAAACAATTATCCGTAGGTGGATTTACTTGGGCTTAGTAGTAGTTCTAAGCCCATTAGTTAAGTACATATAGGGAGGTGTGTTACTTGGATTTGTTAATTTACACACCCCAGGCCTTTGTTTGGGAGGAAATGATTTGGCCCAAAAAAAAAAAGGCGGAATGAGAGAATATGAAAATATTAATTTTGTTTGAGAAAGGAGGGAAAAAGGAAGGGAATTGAGATGATTTTTAGTAAATAAATAAATAAATCAGAAACATTAAATCTGGCAGTAGGGCTCAATAGGTTTGTTTTAACTTGGTTAATTATTAGTACTTTTAGAAACTAGTGTCGGTAGTTCTCAGCTGATAGTTGTTATATATGGTTAATATAAGAAGAATTATATCAATAAATACTCTTTTCGTAAAAAAAAAAAAAGAAAAAAAAAAGAAAATGAGAAAATGAAAAGAAGAAGAATATAGTCTCTATTTAAAAAATATTGATTTAAAAATTTTTATAAAAAATATTAAAAAATATGAGAAGAGTAAGAAAGTAGATTTTCATGTAAAATGATCGAAAAAAAAAATAATCAGAATAAAGTAAAGAAAAAGAAAGTAATTTTGTTCATTGAATAAATCCAACAGATAAAAATACCATAAATTTAAATTTTAAAATTTTTTTATTGTATTGATTTATACAATTAAACACCGTAGTGATGAGATGTGTGTAGTTATTATTTTTAGAAATAATAATTTATTAAAATATGTTTTTATTGAAAATTTAACATGGGTAAAATTTTATAGTAGAATACCGATTGTGAATCTGTGATTCGCTTTCTCCCTTTCTATATATACTTCTCTTCTTTCTGCTTTGTTCTCGCCAATTATTCACAGTACCCCATCTCCTCATTTGAAGCCCCGTTAACTTGCGTAAAGTTGATCAAGTCAAGCCCTCTCCTGAAGCCAGACTTGTTCCTTTGTGAAGATTATTTTATTTAAATTTTTTATTATTTTGTCTTTTTAAATTTAATTTTTCATTATAATCAACAAAAATATTTTATTCACTACAATCAACAAAAATATTTTTTGTATTACAAATTAAAATTTGACAACACTTTCTTAAAAAAAGATAATTATTTTCTAACTGTAACTTTCTGAGAAAAAAAAAAAAAAAACCACTAAACATGTCCTAATTATTTTTAAATAAAATACATAATGGAAAAAAATATATTATAAGCATTGACCATCGTAACTAAACTGATAACATGTACTAAAGGAAAATAAAAATGTTTTAAAATAAAATTATTTGTCTATTTTATAAGTTTTTCTCTAATTTATAAATGAGACAAATATTCACAAAGCATTCACAATATATTTATAAGATTTTATACACTGATTATGATATTATTTTAAATTTATAATTTCATTTGACTAACTAGAGATTTTAAATCAATAGATTTAAATTTAAATTGTGTAAAAATATAAGCGAATGAGTTAATTTATTTCATAATGCATGAAAATTTTTAAATAACTACTATTATAGTGGTAGTTATTGAGAGTAAATTATAGGAATTTACCTTATTATTTTAAGATTTTAAACCATCAGTTTGAATAATTCATAGCACGTAAATTTCTGTGCGACTACGATTCGCTCATGGAACCAAACATACAAAATGGATACTGTTCCAAGCATAACATATTCAAGGCAGAGAATTGTAAAAATATTAGATTATTAACATATGGCAAATATTCAAAGCTATATAAATGGCAATATTAAAAAATAATTCAAATTTATATTTTTTTCCAATTAAAGTGTGATAAATCATTTCTAGTATAATATCTAATTTAAAAATATTAAATAAAGTAAGTTATGCAAATAATTTAAACTGTTAACCATTCAAAGCGTGACAGATAATTTTCAATATAATATATAATTCCAAATAAAAAAACGATATGTAGTTTCAGGTCAATTATTTCATAATTCTTTATTATTTATATATGATAAATGTGTATCTTTTAAAAATTTTAAATTTCAAGAATATAAAATATAAAAAACAGATAATTTTTTTTTTTTCAAAATGCCATTAAATTTACTGACTGCATTACCATTTTTGGAGGTAACAGCAAAATGATTTTTTTTTTGGATGCAACTGAAAATGAAATTAAGACAATCAATTTGGCATTCTTTCCTCCAAAGAAGTTAATCCCCATTTCTCCTTTTTCTTTTTTATGGATCCCTGCGCATAATCCACCAACAAAGAAAAAAAAATGCTGTTGAAATTCAAGCATGAAAAGCTGCAATCTTTTACCTATTTAATTGAAAGTATATCTATATTATAATACTAAAACAATATAATTTTTCACTTATTCTCTCTTTCATTTTCGTTCTATGTGACATGTTTCTTTATTCTTCATTCTATATTTTTTTTTTTTTACAAATTTTTGAATTATTCTTAAAATTCCTTTCTTCTCTCTTACTCAAGTAACGAAATAGTTAGCTTTACTTGTTAACCGAGAAATGCCTAATAATCCTATACTAAAGAAGGCTGTCGATGCTTAATCGTAGATAATGAAAGCAACGTACGCTTCCCGTTTAGAATTGTTGATTTTTTTTTTTTTTTTTTGGTATAGATCAAAAAATCGTGTAAACGAAGCCTATTTACGAATGTCAGATACAAAGAATAAATAAATTAAGGCTTGCTTTGGTTACCCCAAGAAAAAAAAAATGTTAGTTTTTGATTTTTTTTTGTAATTTTTTCCTTTTATATGGTTTTTGTTACTAAAATTTATTTCTTTTTTTAAAGAAATTATAACTTTTAAGTGTGTTAACCGCATTAGAAAAAAATTAAAAATAAAAAAATTCATGTTCGTTTGGATAAAAAAATAATAAAAAAACTAATTTTTTTTTATTTTTTGTAATTAACTCTTACTAAAATGGAAGTAAATTTTTTGACTTTTTTTTCTTTTTTTTTTTTTAAATTACAAACATGATTAAAACGTCTGAAAGTTACAATTTCTAAAAACCTACCATCTTCACCTCACAAAAAAAGAGAGGTGGAACTTGCTCATTGTTTCGCATTCTAACTCTCATGTGGAAGCCACCTAGTAAGTGCCTGTTGAAAGAGTCCAGATGCAGTTCCTATTTTTTAGCCATTACCTAGTTTACTCTATTTTAGTTGTTGCACGTTCCCCTTGATTTCCTAGGTTTTAGTGTTGCACGTTATACATTCCGTTTGTTGCACGTTGTATTTTTCGTTGCTGTAGTGGCTATACATATAGCCTTATGAAACTAAATGAGGGAGGATTTTCCAGTTTCTCTCAATTTCTTTTATTTTCTCTGTCTTATTCATTCTCTCTCTAAATTCAAACATATCAAATTTGGTGTCAGAGCAATGTTATGCCATGGATACCCGTGGGAAGACGAACGCCGAATTTCGCAGCGAAGTGAATGAAGCATTAGCACGTCATGAGTCAAATTTCGATCAGGTACATATGACTCTTCAGACAATCTTGACGGAAATACAAGCCCTGCGCTCCACCAAAAACTCCCATGCTTGCCCACCAGAAGTTAATCCCTTTGCTTAGGAGGGATCCTCTCACCATTCACACACTACACCGTCTGCTGCTAGCAACAATCATTCACCACCATCTTCACTCAAGCTACAATTCTCGAAGTTCAGTGGAGAAGATCCAATGGGGTGGATCTATAAAGCCGAGCAGTACTTCGAATACCAAGGCATTGGAGCGGATCGGCAGGTGTAGCTCACCTCCTTTCATTTGGAGGGCATTGCACTACAGTGGCATCATTGGCATACAAGATTTCGGGGACCTCTTACTTGGGAAGAACTCACCAAGGCAGTCGTGCTTCGCTTTGGTCCTCCCGAATTTGAAGACCCTTCAGAAGCCTTGTCCCGTTTGAAGCAAACTACAACAGTTGCTGCCTATCAAGAGGCCTTTGAAAGACTCTCTCATCGGGTAGATAAATTACCAGAAACTTTTTTAATTGGGTGTTTCATTGCAGGCTTAAGGGATGACATCCGCTTGGATGTCAAGATCAAGCGACCCCGAACCTTGGCGGACACCATTGGAGTGGCTCGATTGGTAGAAGAACGAAACCAGATCCAACGACGGCCTACACCTATCAACAGAATGCAATCACAGGCCCTACTGCCGAGAGGAAACCCCAACCCATCTGCAAGAATTCTAGGACCAACACCCAGCCAACGCTCCGGAGTAGGATCCAATGCACCATCTTTGCCTCTCCGCCGAATCACTAACCAGAAGGCGCGAGAACGTCGAGAGAAAGGCCTATGCTATAACTGTGATAAAAATTACTCCGTGGGCCATCGATGTGAACATCCCCAATTATTCATGATTGAGGATGTACCACATAAGGAGGAAGAAAATATGCAGGAGCGATCTCAGGAAGCCGAAACTCAGGAACTGCTCCCCGAAATCTCTTTTCATGCAATTGCTGGTGCTGAACATCCCCAAACCCTCCAAGTTTTAGGAAAGTTGAAGAAGAAAAGCTTAATAGTGCTGATTGATGGGGGTAGTACCCACAATTTCATCGATCAACACACTGCTTCTCGATTCGATCTACCGATTGTCCGGGAAAAGAAGCTGCAAGTGATGGTTGCAAATAGGGCACAGGCCAATGTCAAGGGCTAACGCTCACTATCCAAAGTATACATTTCACTGCTGACTATTACGTTCTTCCGGTGGCAGCTTGTCAAGTAATTTTGGGGGTACAATGGCTGGAGACACTCAGACCCATTGAGATGGATTATAAACGCCTCACTATGACCTTCCGTGATAAAGGAACCACTCATACTCTCCATGGACTTTCGCCGTACTGTGGAAGGTGCCAGCATCAAAGTTCTAAATGACAAAGAATGTGCAAGGCTGCTGGGAATGGGGTTTTTCTTTCAGATAGCTTCGGTCGAATCCAAGTCCTTCATTCCACCTTACCCACCAGAGATCAAGAGCCTTCTAGAGAAATTCTCTAAGGTCTTTGATACTCCTACAAGCATTCCTCCCAAATGATTGCACGACCACCAAATTCCACTCCAGCCAGATGCAGAACCAGTGAGTGTGCGGCCTTACCAATATCCATACTACCAAAAGTCATAAATTGAGAGAATGGTCAAGAAGCTCTTACAGACAGGACTTATACGACCAAGCACCAGTCCCTTTTATTCTTCAGTTTTATTAGTAAAAAAGATTGATAGGACTTGGCGATTTTGTGTGGACTATCAAGCTCTCAACAAGATCACAGTGAAAGATAAGTATCCCATCCCCGTAATTGATGAATTACTTGACGAGCTTCATGGTGCAAAGTTTTTTTTGAAGTTGGAATTGCGATCGGGGTACCACCAGATCCGAGTACATGAAGAAGATATTCAAAAGACGGCATTTCGAACTCATGAGGGACATTACGAGTTCATAGTCATGCCTTTCGGACTCACCAATGCTCCGGTAACATTTCAGAGTCTCATGAACAACCTCTTCCGGCCATACCTCCGCAAATTTATTCTGGTGTTCTTTGACGATATATTGATTTATTCACAATCTTGGGAAGATCACATCTCTCATTTACAAACTGTCTTCACTATTTTACAATCTAACCAGTTGTTTGCCAAAGAATCAAAATGCCATTTTGGAGTCCAACAAGTCAAATATTTGGGGCATATTATCACTGAAGGAGGGGTGTCAGTAGATCCTGACAAGGTGCAAGCAATGGTGGCTTGTCCAACCCCCACCACGGCCAGAGGAGTACAAGGTTTCCTTGGGCTTGCTGGCTATTATAGAAAATTTATTCGCCACTTCGGTAGTATAGCAGCCCCGCTAACCAGGCTCTTGACCAAGGAAAAATTCCAATGGAATTGTGAAGCAAAAGCTGCATTTCACCAACTGAAGCATGCCTTCACCACACCACCTACCCTGCGCTTGCCAGACTTCTCTCAACAGTTTGTGATTGAATGTGATGCAAGTGGAGTAGGACTCGGAGCTGTTCTCACACAACAGAATCAACCCATTGCCTACTTCAGTAAAGTTCTCAAAGGACTTGCATTGGCGTTGTCTACATACGAGAAAGAAATGCTCGCCATCGGCAAGTCCATCCGAAAATGGTGCCCCTATTTGCTCGGTAGGAGGTTCATAGTGAAAACAGAACACCAAAGCCTTAAATATTTGCTGGAGCAGCGCATCACCACTCCAGCCCAATCCCGTTGGTTACCCAAGCTATTGGGATACGACTATGCCATTAAATATAAAAAAGGCCCCGAAAACCAAGCTGCCGATTCCTTATCTCGTATAGGTGAGCTTCAGTTTTTATCCATCTCCATTCCACATATAGACTAGTAGCCAAAGCTCCAATAAGAAGTTCGTGAAGATCCTTTTTATACAAGCTTAACCGGTAGACGACAGGCCCATAAATTGACTCTGCGAGGTGGTGTTTGGTTCCAAAAGGGCAAGGTATTCTTAAGCCCTAATTCTACTTTAATTCCTCTAATCCTCACAAATAACCACTTGTCCCCTATAGGCGGCCATTTTGGGTTCCATAAAACCCTCCATCATATCAGCCAGAGTTTTATTTGGCCAAAGATGTGGCAAGCAATGAAAGACTTCCTAAAGACTTGCGCGATGTGCCAACAATACAAAGTTGACTGTATGAAGCCGGCTGGCCTGTTGCAACCCCTTCCCATACCTACTCAATCATGGATAGATATGTCCATGGACTTTATAGAAGGCCTACCCATGGTTAATGGACACTCTGTCATCGTGGTCGTAGTTGACCGTCTAACGAAATATGCGCACTTTGTGCCAATAAGACATCCATATTCCACTGCCTCAGTTGCACAAGCCTTTATTACAAATGTGGTACGATTACATGGAGTTCCCGTCTCCATAGTAAGCGACCGCGATAAGGTCTTTACCAACAATTTTTGGCAAGCCTTGTTTCGCCTCCAAGGGACCAAACTCTGCATGAGTTTTAGTTACCACCCTCAAACCGATGGCCAATTAGAGGTCGTCAACAGGACTTTGGAGCAATATCTTCGTTGTTTTGTAGGGTCCCAGCCGAAGAAGTGGGTAGAATGGTTACCATGGGTGGAATTCAGCTACAACACCTCTATCCACTCAGCAACAAAGATCACTCCCTTTGAGGCCGTCTACGGCAAACCACCGCTAAGCCTACTGACTTACGTTCCGGGAACAGCAAAAGTGCAAGCTCTGGATGAGTATCTCCAAGACATGGACCAAGTTCTAAGGGAACTCCGGCGCAATCTACAACTTGCTCAGGAACGAATGAAGACCCAAGCCAATTAGAAGAGGCGTGAGGTTTCGTTTAATATCGGTGACTATGTCTATCTCAAACTCCAATCTTACCGCTAGACTTCTGTTGCATTTCGTGGATCTCTTAAGCTTTCCCTTCAATTCTATGGCCCCTACAAAGTAATTGAGCGAGTGGGCCCTGTGGCCAATAAGTTAGATTTGCCGGCAAAATCATTGATCCATAACACTTTCCATGTCAATCTCCTGCGAAAACACTTGAGACCTGTTACTCCCACCTCTCCTGATCTTCCTCCAGTGGCAGATGATTCTACTATTCTCCCTCAACCCGAATCCATTTTGGCTCGGCAAGAAGTACGAAAAGGGAAATACCGCCCGTAATCCGAAGTTCTGATCAAATGGGTCAACGCCCCAGTCGATGACGCTACTTGGGAAACTGAATGGCGATTCCGGAAGGCCTACCCCAGTTTTCGTCCTTGAGGACAAGGACCATTCAAGTGGTGGGGACTGTTACGCACTCTAACTCTCACGTGGAAGCCACCTAGTAAGCACCTGTTGAAGGAGTCCAGATGTAGTTCCTATTCTTTAGCCATTACCTAGTTTACTCTATTTTAGTTGTTGCACGTTCCCCTTGATTTCCTCTGTTTTAGTGTTGCACGTTGTACTTTCCGTTACTGTAGTGGCTATACATATAGCCTCATGAAACTAAATAAAGGAGGATTTTTCAGTTTCTCCCAATCTCTTCTCTTTTCTCTGTCTTATTCTTTCCCTCTCTAAATTCAAACATATCATTCATCCTTTCCATGCATGATCATAAACTTACATTCATTCTTCATGATAAGAAGACTGAAAATGATGGTGAGAAAAATGCGTGCGAAGAATGCGAATAGGAGATCTTAGATTCTTCCTAGTATTGTTGAGATTGTTTTTTTATCTGCACAAAATATGCGCAGATCTATCTCAAAATATACACAAAACTGTCTTTGCCCTAAAAGATGGCCACAAAGAGCACGATCTCGTGCTCCACCACCAACCCTCTCATGATTATTCTATTCAATATGGTGAATGTGGTTAACTCTGCAACACATTTACTTATCATTGTCTCGAGTGGCACTATGACATTTGCATATGCTGTGCGTTAATAGAACAAATTGTTCGACACAAAAGCCACAGGCACGAATTAAGGCCTATGCTCAGGCCAACAACGTTCCTTCGTGATGTTCGTTGTACAGAACATAAAGGTCTTTTCTATCGGTGCCTCGAGTGCAAATTCTGGATCTACGAGGATTGTGCTTCATTCCCAATCGTCCTCAAATTCCCGGAACACACTCACCCTCTCATCCTTTCCTACTCTTCCTTAATTAAAATTTTTCTCAGAGAGTTCAGTTGTGGTACTTGTAAGCAAAATTTGGACAAAAAATCATGGCTTTATCAGTGCAAAGCTTGTGGGTTTTATGCTCATCCGACTTACCTGGCAAATATAGAGTAGTCTTCTGCATTGACTTTTTTTTTTTAACATTCTATTTTTTGTTTTTATTCTTTTAAACTATTTTTATCCATGCTTCTGTCATCATTTGATATTTTGATTTTTTTCCCCTCTTCTTGGTTAGAAGTGAAAAGGTTGACAATTTTGATGAAGGTAATTTGATGACCTTGCCGAATGAAGAAAAGGAAACAGATTGTCTTCTTTTCAAATTTTAGAGCAACTTAGCCAGGGAGACAACAACAAAAAAAATCAAACTCGATGAAATAGAGCAATGTGTTTCAGAAGAACTTAGATTCTAATACAAATAACATCATTAAAAGATTGTAACAATAAATTAAAAGATTGTTACAATCGTAGCAATTGTCAATGTGGTCTACTTAATGATGTTATTCGTATTTTATCTACTAATTGTTTGTATTTTATAAGATAATTGAGTCTTAATTAATTGTATAGATAATGTTGATGTTATCATGTTGCGTTAAGTTTGGCAGAATATTAGTTATTTACATCAATTCTCAATAAAGAAGTGGATTAACATAGAATTTGTCAGAAATCCACAGGAGGCTTGACCTCTGCTCTTCAAGCACTAGTCACACTAACTTTAGTTTAAGATAATTTTTCAATTCAATCTTCGTATTACAGAACAACTTAATTAACACATAACTTAATACAAAAATTTACAGATATTATATGCTCAATAACTTGAAATTCTCACCCACCTAATTAAATCCTAAACCTTAGTGTAAATTTTATAAACAAACTTACATGACTATAAAAAAAAAAAAAAAACTTGTAAAAATTTTATTATTTATTACAAATATTATCACATTTTAAAAAATATTAATTTAAAAACTTTTATAAAAAAAAAGTATTAAAAATATAAAAATAGTAAAAGAATGCATATTCAAGTGAAATAAATGAAAATACAATCAAAATGGAGAGAAAATAAAGTAATCCAAGCTATTAAACAAATTCAATGGTTGAAAATATTTTAAATTCAAATTCTTGAACTTTCTTATTATATATCTATTTAGAATGTCAAATTTTGGCTAAAAAAATATACATGTAAATTTTGGATTATTGGATGTTTAGTGTGTTTTTTAAAAAGTGTGAAAAAGTTAGTAAAAATTTACTAGAAAAAGTAAAAGTTGAAGGACATTAGTAAAAATGAATAAAAGTTTGAGAAAATTGATAAAAATTAGAGTTTTTTGGTGTAAAAAATTAGAAATTTTAACAAAACTTAAAAATTTTTACCCAAATTTAACACTCTTAATATAGATTTATACAATTAAACACCACAGTGATCACTACTAGAGATTAGCTAATCGGCGAGTGAAAAATTCGGGCGACCGCTTTTGGCGGTCGCTATAACGTTATTAGCGACCGCTTAAAGCAGTCGCTATATTGGGCATCGCTAATCAAGTGCGCAAAAGAAAAGGCGACGGAAAAATTCGGACGACCGCCATATCTTTTAGGCAACAGCATTAGCGACTGCTTTAGGCGGTCGCTAATACTCTAATTATATCGGGCAGAACGCCTCTCTTTTTTTTCCTCCCTTTCCCTCCCTCTTTTTCCTTTCCCTCCCCCGCTCTCTCTCCTCTCTCCCCCCTGCCCCTTTCTCTTCCCTGCCCACCTCCCTTTGCCGCCGCTGCCGGACGCCGGACGCCGGCCGCCGCCACCACCGGTAAGTTCTCCCTCTCTAGCTCTCTCTCTCTCTTTTGCTTTCTCTTGTTCTTTGTTTCTCTCTCTCTCTCTTGCTCTCTCTCACTAATAATTTTTTTTTTTTGGTGTATTAGAGTTATTTGGAGGCCTCACTACCACACCACCAGGTTTGATTTTTTTTTTAGTTTGAATTATTTTTTTTTATTTTTTGATTTTTTTGTTTATTATTGGATGAATGTAAATAATTTTTTTTTTTTTTTTGTGGTTGGGGTTTGCTGATTCATCTATGCATGCATGTATATATTATCGTGTGTGTGTTTTTTTTTTTTTACTTACTCATTAATTTGTTAGTTTCATATATATGCTGTTAATGTTGGATGTTGGTTGTTTGATTGGAATGTTTTTTTTTTGAATTGTTGGTTGTGAAATGTAATATTAATTGTTGAAATGTTGTTGTTGAATTTTTTTTTTTTTACTGTGTAATGTAATTTTTTTATGTTTTTTTTTTTTTAAATTTTTGTATGTTGCTGTTTTTTTATTTTTTTATTTTTTTTAATTTTTTTTATGTATTAGCGACCGCTAGAAGCGGTCGCTAATTGTCTGACGTTTTTAACTCAAGCGGTCGCAGGCGCGGTCGCAAAAAATTTAGCGACCGCCTTTGGGGTCGCTAATACTTTTTAGCGACGACCCAAATGCGACTCGCTTGATGCGGTCGCTAAGCCGTCACTAATACTTTTAGCGACCGCTATTTTACCTTTAGCGACCGCTTGTGACGGTCACTAATACCCCTCTTTCCACTAGTGGATGTGACGTGTATACTTTTTATTTTAAAAACAATAATTAATTAAATTATATTTTTATTAAAAATTTAAAATGGCCAAAATTTTATAGTAGAGTACCAATTATGATTCCCTCTTTCCCTTATCATATATACTTCCCTTCTTTTCTTCTTTGTTCTCGCCAATTCTTCACAGCACTCCATATCCTCGTCTGAAGAACTAATAACTTGCGCAAAGTATGTTCCTGTGGGAAGATTGTATTATTATTATTATTATTTTTGTGTATTTTTTGTTATTTTGTCTTTTAAATTTAATTTTTCAATGTCATCAATAAAAATATTATTTGTATTACAAACTAATTTTTACAACACTTTCTTACCAAAAAAAAAAGTTATTTTCTTGTAACTTTCCGAGAAAAAAAAAAGTAAACATGCCCTAATTATTTAAAAAAAATACATGATGAAAAAAATATATTATGAGCAGTGAACCATCGTAATTAAACTAATAACATGCATGTAGTAAACGTTTAATATACATAATAATTAAAGGAAACTAAAAATATTTTAAAATGTAATTATTTTTCTATTTTTATAAGTTTTTTCTAATTTATAAATGGGACAAATAAATTTGCTTCACAATATATTTATGAGGATCTACATATTGATTATGAAATCATTATAGATTATTCCATTGGGATAATTAGGAATTTTAAATCAATAGATTTAAAATTAAATTGTATTAAAAGATAAACGAATGAGTTAATTTATTTAATAATATATAAAAATTTCAAATAACTTTTATTGCAACTTTTTAAAATAGTGAAGTGACTGCTATATCCGATTTCAAATACTAAAATCCCTTACGAAATTTATATAAGAACGGAACTCAGCATACGGTTGATAAATTCACAATCTTGATCCAAACTCATGCCAAATCTATGAATCAAAAAAATGACACCTCCATATTTTAATTAACTATGTAATAATTTGTTATTTTGTTTTTGGGTAAAATATTCCTCCAACATTTAAAGATATTATACTCACCTCTCTTTGTAATTTTTGAAATTTAAAAAAAATTAAAAGAAAATAAAAATATTTTAAAATATAATTTTTTTTCATGCTATATTTTTATTCTAATTTATAAATAAGACAAATATTCACAAATCATTTACAATATATAAAAATATTTGAAAGCGGTTGACCTTATTACTTCTCTCATGGTACAATTCTCTTCTCTGACCTTGTTGCTTCTCTCATAATACAATCTTCTTCCCTCCGAACTCCCTTTCTTGACAAAATGTAAGACTGATGCCAATAATTCATCGCAGAAGAAATGACTCAAGAAACTGGGAACACTAATTAATCCTAATCTAGTATAAAATACTAATAAAATGGAATAGAACTATCTCTTCTATATATTTTCCCCTCTACAAAACAACTTCGTATTTCTACTTGTCTTCCAGTATATTAATGCGCTTGTTTATGATCATTGATTAATTTTGTTGAAAAATGCAAAATTAATTCCATCGATAAATTTATTTTCTTTTCTATGCCTACAAGTGCTAGTCTCAATAAGAATGTTAGTACTTACTGTTTATAAGTATGATACGAATATACCACAGTAATTTGTTAATTTTTTGGATGGGTTTACTAGCAAATTTTACTAGGTATGTCTTATACCAAATTTCTAAATAAAATTAATTAAATGGAAGTTGATTCGTCTTCATAGATAATAATTTATTTCAATGACCATTAAAAAATTTTAATTAGAGCTCAAATTATATAAGTAGTTGTTTCTACTGAAGATACCAAGAGAAGAAGTAGATTATTGAGAAAGTATATATGAAGAAAGTTAGACATAATGTAAAAAGTATAATAGAAGGCTAACAAAAACTAAACCACTTTGAAAGTATAGTTGACCAACTCGGAATACTACTGAAAGAAAAATAATTAATTTTTCAAAAAAAGGTCACGCACGATTGCACGTTTATCCAAAACACATTAGAGTCCATGTGAAGAAATTAATTTTAACCAAAAAAAAAATCATGATTAATTATTATGCTATTCCTGTCTTTTTGTTTTCAATCTCATCTTTTACTTATTCTCTGCTCTTGGGTCCACCCAATGATGAAGTAAATGATGCTTTAAGTGTTAACGAAGAAATACATAATACTCAAACATAGAAAACTATGAAATGGGAAATAGAGCAAAAGGCAGAATTATATGTTATTGAATAGACTGTATATACATCTCACTGCATTTTCAAGTTAAATTAACGAAATATCACTTGCTTCACTTGTTAACCAAGATCAAATGCATAAAAATCCTAGGCTAAAGTAGGCAATGCATACTAATCCTACATAAAGAAAGATGCGTATGTTACTCTTCCCAAAGAGTGTTGTTCAGAATTTTTGAACTTTTTTTTTTTAAATCAAAAAATTGTGTAAATGAAGCGTAAAGAAGGCTATGTATACTTAATCCTATATAAAGAAAGCTATGTATGCCACTCTTCCCAAAGAATGTTGTTTAGAGTTTTTGAACTTTTTTTTTTTAAATTAAAAAATTGTGCAAATGAAGCCTGTTTACTAACGTCAGATACAAAAGACAAAAATACTAATTAATTAGTCATCTTAAGATTGTGTCATGGAGAAATTTTGATTGCTTTAATATAAAGATGAACTTAAAATTATATTGAATTCACTGCCTTTCATGCGATTCAACATTTGTGTATGCAGGAGAGAGGAAAGTTATTAATAAAGAAATACATAAAAATCCAAACTTATTAAGAGAAATATATCTCTTGATGAGAAAAAGTGCGAGGTAGGGAATTAAGAAAAGGGAAAGAACTATGGATTTGAGAGGCAGCTTTCTTTGCTTTAATTTCAAAAAGTGAAAGCAAGAATATTATTAAAATTATTCACTTGATCAATTTACACAAGGGAATATTGTGAACATACAATCAGTTTTCATTAGTACATAAGACAATTCTTTATTATTAAAGAGTTTTGCGTTAAAGATGTAACATATAATTTTGAGTTAGGATGGTCTTAAGGGTAGGATGAATGGGATTTCGTTAATGAACTATACCTAATTATTATTTTGTAACATATAAAAAAAAAAAAAAAAAAGTTAACTTCGTACGTTTCCACCTATGAACCTCCAACTTGATTAACCAACTCACAAAAACATAAGTGATAGAATTAATTTATGAAATAATATATGAAATTTTTTTTAATAATTACTAATGATTATGATGCCAAGGTAGTAATATTACCATTTTCTAAAACTAGTAAAAAGTCATTATTATAAAATATTTCAAATAACTACTATTTTGAAATAATTTTAAATCCAATATAAAATTATCATATGAAACTACTCAAATTCATGATAAATATCTCTATCTAAACTAATAAAGTTATATTTAAAAAATCTTAATTAATTGACACTAAATCCTTTGATTCTAAAAAAACTCATAAATATACACTCAATCTTAAATTTAGTGTTAAAAAGGGGGGGGGAACAAAGCTTTAAATATGTTACTCAACCAAAATTAGCAATGTAATTGAAGATAAAACCCCACACGGACATATAGTATTTAATTAAAAATTTTTAATATACAAAAATCACTATAGAAAAGTAATGTTCTTTTCTTTATTGTTTATTCCAGTTCAAGAGTTACAAGCAACGAATGTTTCTTTTTTTTTTTTTTTTCCTTTTTATTTTATGTCTTTACCAACTATTTGAGTGATTCCACCAGAAATCCATCTCTATTTATATTGAGAGCAATGATAGTAATAATTTATCCATTAAACGTTACCCTCTACATCTCTCTCACTCACACACACACACACACACACACACACAGATGGAACTTGATCATCATAAGCTTCCATTCATTCTTAAACATCCTTTCCATCATCATAAGCTTTCATTCATTCTTCGTAATGAGAAGAATGAAAACGCTGGCAGGAAAAAAACCTGCAATGGGTGCGAAGAAGAGATCTTAGGTTCTTCCTACGGTTGTCTAGAGTGCTGTTTTTATTTGCACAAAATATGCGCAGAGCTACGTCAAAGTATAAGCCGAACCGTCCAAATATATGGCCACGAAGAGCACAATCTTGAGCTCCTCGATCGACCACCTTATCAACATTTAGATTATTCTAAATGTTGCAATGAATGTGGTCGACCCTGCAAAGCATTCATTTATCATTGTACCACGACCCGCTGCGAGTATGATGTCTGCGTATGCTGTGCATCAAGAGGACAAATTGTTCAACACAAAAGCCACAAGCACGGATTAAGGCCTTTACTCAGGCCAGCAACGATCCTTTGTGATGCTTGTTGTACAGAACATAGAGGTCTTTCCTATTTGTGCCTCAATTGCGGATTCCGGATCCATGACGATTGCTCTTCATTGCCAATCATCATCAAATTCCGGGAGCACACTCACCCTCTCATCCTCTCCTTCTCTTCCCCAATTGAAAACTTCGCCGGAGAGGTCAGCTGTGGTATTTGTAAGCAAATTTTGAACAAAAAATCGTGGCTTTATCACTGCAAAGCTTGCGGATTTTATGTCCATCCGACTTGCCAGGCAAAAATGGGGTAATCTTCTACGATGACTCTCTTTTTAACATTTTATTTTGTTTTCATTCTTTCAAACTATTTTTATACATGCTTTAGTTAATTTTGTCCTCTTTTCGATTTACGTTCTAACTTTCCTTGATTTTTTTTCCCCTTCTCTTCTTCTGGGTTAGAAGTGAAAAGGTTGACAATTTTGCTAAGGCCAGTTTGATGATCTTGCCGAATGATGAGGAAACAGACAGTCTTCTTCTCAAATTTGTCGAGCAACTTAGCCAGGGAGACAACAACGAAGAAATCGAGCTCAATGGAAAAGAGCAAATCAACAAATTCGGATGTCAACTAACCCTAAGAAATGTGGAGGAATTGTCCTCCAACCAGAAATGCATTGCTTGTCTGTTTCCCATCTCGAATGATCCATTCTTCTACAGTTCTTGCAGCGATGATGGCCAATTTCGTGACATATTTCTCCATAAATGGTGTGCTGAGCTGCCAAGTGAGTTGCAGCATTCGGGTCATCCGCACAAGCTTATCCTGCACGGAGAAAGAAAAAATTTCAGATGTAGCAACTGTCAGTGTGCTTCAGAAGGATTTAGATTCCAATGCAAAGAGTGCACCAACTACTGCCTTGATGTAAGGTGTGCTTCCCTTCCAAGCGTCATCGTGCATCAAGTCCACGAGCAGCACCCCCTTTATCTGAGTGAGGATTGTCTCTCTGAGTCTCGACATTGTGTTGCATGCAACCGAATGATTGAAGAGTTCTCGTTTAGATGTAGCATTTGCAACATCAACTTGCACTACACCTGTGCTTTGCTGCCACTTGAATTCAAGCATAGGTATGATAAACATCCATTTGTCCTCAATTATCGTTCAATCAAAGATGATGAATACTACTGTGAAATTTGCGAGGAAGATATAGATCCGATGCTGTGGTTTTACGATTGTAAAGAATGCCGACAATCTGTTTGTGTTCGATGCATGTGGGAGGACAAAAAGCCGTTAATTTCCTCATATCCCTAATTGGGTTCGAGCAACCTAAGTCTATGAAACTCACCCACACCCCCTCCATTTGGTTTCAGACAGCAGGAGGAACCTTTGTGGCCCATGCGAAGATCGCATATATGACAACTTGGCCTATGGTTGTGAATTCGAAGATTGTAAAGAAAAGGTTCCATAGGGGATGTATTTTGGATACCCGATTGGTGGATTGTAGATTTGACCCATTGAAGAGGATTCTGTGTATGTGATGCGTTGGAGGACAACAATGGCTGATAAATGACTAGGTTGTCTTTTATATGTATAGATATCTGTGTGTGTGTGTGTGTGTGTAATCTCGAGTGTTTTATGAATATAGTATATATGTATTCTTGTGTGCTTATGAATATATTGCAAGAATAATGTGATTTACTCAATGTTGTTTGTATTTAATAAGATATATAACTGAGTATTAATTATAAGGATAGTGTCGATATTATCATGTAGTTTCATAACTTTGTCAATAAATTGATAACTAATAACGTTGAAATCTCAGTTGGTTTTAAATTCTTTACATATTTTATTATTATAGTTTCCTTGTATAAGGAAGCAATAATATTTGTACTCACATGATTATACAATTTTTACAAGTGCAACGTAATTTAAGATTTAAGGACAAAAATAAAGAAATTAATGTCTGGAATCAGACACTATAGAAGGATGGACGCATGAGATTCCCATAATTGTATATCTCTTATATTGAAAAAATTTTATTTCCTCATGTTATAGAAACTTGGCTAAACAATTTTCATGATTTTTCATTAATTTACATGTAGTTTTTTTTTTTTAAACTAATAATACACATATAAGATGTATGTATCATCTTTATTATTTATGAGTAATTTATATATGTATTATATTTTTTGTTTTTCGTTTTTTTCATAAATTACATTTGTATGTTTAGCTAGATGATTCCTATTTATGTAAATTGTAAATTGTTTGGATTTACTTTACTTTCCACCAGCGGTTCTAAAGAAATGCGTCTCTCCCCACCTCAGTGTGCTTGTTAACTGGCTTTCTACTAATATGACTTTACTCAAACAACAGAAGCAGTTGATCATTCTGCAACGCACTCATTTATCATTGTCCCGAGTGCCGCTATGACATTTGCATATGCTATGCGTCAATAGAACAAATTGTTCAACACAAAAGCCACAGGCACAAATTAAGGCCTATGCTCAGGCCAACAACCTTCCTTTGTGATGTTTGTTATACAAAACATAATGTAAGATTTGTAACATATTTGTGTATGAATTTAGGAACATCAAATAATATACATTCAATAGTACGGAAGCGCACCTGTTTGTTTTATGATCCTTAAATGCGAACGGAAAAGATCTTCAAGTTCAAGATGAACTCTAGCGAGTATAGATCTTTCTTTCTATACGTTAGGTCTGTACGATGGATTTTCTACGGGATATATTATGTCTGTCTAGAGTAGAGAGGAGATCTAATCATATATATATATATATAGGATAAACCCTAACCTCCGTGAGCCCTCCCATAAAAGGCTTGTAGTATACTCCTTAGACCCACACTATTAACTGTCTAACTACATTATTAATATATCAAATAAGTGTACAGAAGCCCATTTCATGTGGATCACTTCTTTATTGGGTCTATCCTATATGTCTCAATTTTAAACTTGGGTTCAATCCGTTTTATTTAAAAAAAAAAATTAATTAATGTGTATGCTCAATTTAAAAAAATACTAACATTCTCCCACTTGAGCAAACATTAATTAAAATTACAATTTTGAAAATATTTTAAAAATCAATTCTCGGGTTGAAACTATAAAATCTATATCTGGTCACATTTAAAAAATTAAGCAAAGTCAATAGACAACACCAAAAATAATCTTGTCTAACAAGGCAATCAATATCGAACCATGACTGTCATTACATTATTAATCAATGTAAGACCACTTATGATCACAAATACCAATCTCTTCATCAATATAGATCATATGTGGTAGTGTGGTGGAAAATAGCACCACATAGGTGATCTCATAAATGTGCTACTTCTCTTTCGGTCCTTAAATTCTCTTTAACTGTATGCTTATTTACCAAGTAAAAGAATTTTAACAGTTGCCAATACAACTAACATGTCTTGCATATATATCTCCAGAAAAATCTTTACAGTGCCAAGCAAGACATATTCCTAGTATTCAAGTACACCAAACTTGAGACTTTTCTTTAAATCTGTATCATGAATATATATACATCCATATATGACATATAAAATATCAAGAATATGTATATTCATGCATAAATGGCATTAAAAGAAAACAACCGATAGTCATCCATAAACCTTAATGACCATAAATAGACTGAAAGATGTTAACATATAGTAACCGTTACATAATATAAGGAAAGCAACTCCCACTAACTAAATATATAAAAAGATCTAATAACACCCATATTAGAAACATACTTATTAAAACAACAAGTCTAATTCTCTTGATCAAGGGAACTACCATCATCTGTTCTATATCAATGTGATTAATGATAATATTAGTCTTCTTCATAAAATATCTAACTTGACAAATACTTGAACTCAATGTACTTAGAATCATCAGAAGTTTTGTTGTTCTTAGAAAAAGAAAATAGACGCACTATTATTATAAAAAATCTTTACTGGACTAGGTACGAGATCAATCACCTTAAGTTTTGAAATAAAATTTCACAACCATATAGTATGAATTGTAATCCAAAAACAAGCTATAAAACTCAACATGCATAGTAGAAGATACTGAAATAGTTTACTTGACATTCTTCCCTCAAACAATTACGTCAGTTAACATAAATATGTATCTTGAAGTAGACTTTATATTATTCATATATTTAGTAAATTTTGAATCTAAATAATCAACAATTTCAAAATCATCAACTTTTCTATAAACAAGCATGTAAATAATGTGTATATATATCAACTACATATAAAAACTTACAAAATAGATATCAATTATATATAAGAACTTTAAAAAATTAAAATTTAAGTACTTACCTAGCAAATTACAAAGTCAAAGAGAAAATTATTATAATAAAAAATCTCCAATAAATTTGAGAGAAAAGAAGATTCCATATTTATTTATAAATTTTGCATATAGGAGAGTCTTATTCTATTTAGATTAGAATACCATTTTGAAGTCTTATCTAATTTCGATTATAATACTATTTTGATCGAATTAAAAGTTCAAATCCAAAAAAAGTTTGAGTGGCACTTCAATTAGATTAATTTATCCATCGTTAATTTTATTTTTTAATTTCTAATATTGTTTGATATTTTTTAATAAATAATATAACAATATATATATATATAATTTGATAAGTAATATTACAATTTAATTTAAAATATATCACTTATTTTGCCTAATTATATTTTGCATTAGTTTATTTAATAATTATTATTATTATATTCATTATTTTTAAATAATAATTTATTAAATTATAAAAAATTAAAAATAAAAAAATTTTTAATAAAAATATCAAGTGATATCTACGAACATTCTAATTTTAATAAAATTGTGAATAAATGGTAATTATGTACAATACTAATTTCATTTAGACCATATAATTATAAATTATGATAATTATAATTATAATTATTTAATAGGCTAACTATTTTTTTACATTATTTTGTTTAATAATATTAATGTTTATTATTAAAACCTTTATTTAACAAGGTAAATATTTTTTTTTGCATTATCTTGTTTAATTACAATAATAATATTTCTTATGTTTTAAATAATATTTTATTAGAATATAGAAAAATAAAAATAAAAGTATGTTTTAAATAAAAACAAAAATAAAAATAAAAATAAAAAGTTATATGGTAAATAGAAATGTAAATTAAATAAAAATATCAAGTGGTATTCATGAACATTCTACTTTGAATAAAATTAAAAATTGTGAATAAATGGTAATTATTAAAATGCTAATTTCTTTATAAGATAATTATAATTAAGTGATACATGTCACAATCATACACGTGTTACAATCATAACGCAAGTTAAGTCATACGTACCACAAGATAGTTATAATTAAGTGACACGTGTTACAACCGTAAAGTAAATTAGGCTTGTGGCACAGTGTTATTGTCAGACTCTACTGTATATATATATATATATATATATGATATTCTAGTGTGTTTTATGAATAATGTGATCTACTTAATGATGTTATATATTTAATTTTATCTTTTTGATTTTTATAAGATAACTCGGTCTAATTAATTATAAAGGCAATGTTGATGTTATCATGCTGTTAGGTAACTTTATAATTGACAATTTCGTTGGAATCTCAGTTGCTTTTAAATTCTTTGCATATTTTATTATTATTATTTTATTGTATAAGAAAACAATGATATTTTTACTCATTATTACACAATTTCTAAATGTATAACATAAGATTTAAGGGCGAAAATAAAGACATTAATGTCTGAATTGAGACGCCATAAAAGGATGGATGAGATTTACATGATTGTATATCTATTTTTTTTTTGAAAGGTGAATTTTTTTTTTTTTCTTTTTTTAAGGGGAGGGGGAAGACTCGAACTCGAGTCATAAGCAGGCAGGAAAGGCTCTTAACCACTGAGCTAAAGGCCACACTCATGATCGTATATCTATTATATTAAAACAAAAAATTAATTCCACATTATTGTTATAAATTCCGCATATATTATCAGAACTGGGCTAAATAATTTTTATGATTTTCTGTTAATCTTATAAGTTGTGTTTTAATTAATAATACACATAAAAGATATATATATGGCTAATTACCGGAAAAAAAAAAGATATATATATGTCATCTTTATTATTTATGAGTAATTTAAATATGTATTATATTTTTTATTTTATTTTATTTTTCATAAATTATTTTTGTATGTTTAGTTGGATGATTGTTATTTACGTGAATCGTAAATTGTTTGCATTTACTTTGCTTTCCACCCACGGTTCTAAAGAACACCGTCTCTCCCTCTTCGGTTGTATTTTATAAACATTGTCTTTATGAAAATTATGATTAAAAAAAAAAAAACGTAACACATAATAATGCGACGTGTATAGTTATTATTTTGAAATAATAATTAAAGATAATGACGAGACCTATTCATCCACCAACGGTTCTCATTCAAAATTATGATGGAAAAACGATAGGTATTTTCAGCAATTAAGCGGGGAACGGATAAACACTCCAAGTTTTGAACCCAAGTGATGAGTAGGCATAAAGAGACCTTCAGCTACTAAGCCAAGTGCTTTGCTCACTGTATTGCCATTTTTAGAGATAACAGCTAATGATTTTTTTTTTTAAATTTGAAGCAAAAGCAGATGAAATTAAGACAATCAATTTGACATTCTTTGCTCCAAAGAAGTTAATCCCAATTTTTCTTTTTCTTTTTTTATATATCTCCGCACATTAAAAAAAAAATCAACAATGGTGATGAAATTCAAGTATGAAAAGCTGCAATTTTTACCTATTTAATCGAAGACACCTAAAAAATATATGTGTGTATATATGTATATATATGCATCACCAAATATGTACAATCAGAAAAAGCCAGTCACCGTCCTCACCTTTAGCACACATCTCACACTTCTTTCACAACTCAATCCAGATAAAAGAAACATTTTGAGGCCCAAAAAAAAAGTGAGTTTTTATCTAAATTTTCATCATTTTGGGTAACTGTTATCTTCATCCCCATGAATGCTTATCTGCCCTCGTTCCATAAATGCAATGATCCATCTTTCATCAAATTCAAGCTAAGACTATTATACCGCTCTCGCGAATACTGTCTTGATACATTCCTCCAATCTGTGCCTGCCTTCATCATTGTCGCAAATTCGTCGTAACTTATACGCCCATCCTACAAACACATTCACCCCAAAAAATAAATCAATAAATAGGGCTAGCCATCTATGAGTTTCAGCTATCAAATCATTTTCCAGGTAAAGAAAGTGCCAACTGAAAAAAAAAAATAACGGACCTTGTCTGTGTCCACATCCCGAATGATGGCGTTAATGACTTCTTCGTTGTCCGTCTCAACATCATCATCCAAGGCATCCCTTAGCTCTTCGATCTCTATGTACCCACTTTGGTTTCGATCAAAGAATTCAAATGCTTTACGAAGGTGATCATCATTACCCATCTTTCTAAGGTGAACAGAGATGGCTACAAACTCTCCATAGTTCAAATGTCCATCCTTGTCCACATCACCCTGCAATAAAACTAGTCTTTAGATTAACTCTACAAAAATTAATTCAGTGAAATTATAATGGAGAACAGGAGCAAGCACACGAAAATAATTCAATCAAAATTTTAAAATAAATCATAAGGGTGCATTAACGAAAATAAAGCTTATGTCGGTGACAATTTCATCTTATACCAATGTCAGAAGCTTAAAAACCAGTTCTGAATGGATGACAATACTCACAGCTTCCATAAGAATCTGAAGATCCGAATCGGGCATCTGATGGCCAAGCTTATGCAAACCAACTCTTAGCTCGTCAATGTTAATCTTCCCTCTGTTGGTCGTATCAATCAGATGGAAACCTTCCTTTAAACCAGCCACTTCTTCCGCCGACAAATGCTCAGCAATCACCTGTCAATTTGGCAAGTATGTTCGTTCCGTAATGAATAGGTATATAAAAAACTTTACTTACAGAACAAGATCAGTCGATCTGGATAAAACATTCTTGAATGGGAAAAGACACAACAAATAATCATCTGTTTATGCTCAAAAAGGTTCGAAACATTACCTTCAGAGCTCTTTTCTTAAGCTTGTTCATTACCGAAAATTGCTTGAGCCTTGCTCTCACAGTTTCACCCAAAGAAACATTAGGAGCCTTCTTGGCATTTTGTAACCAAGGATGCTCTGAAATTAAGCAAGCTCAGTTTTATTACATTCTAAATCAAGGAAATATTTACATGTAACAGTTACTTATTTTGGTCAATATTGAAAACTTATAAGCAGATTGCTTTACCACTTCAACAGTCCCATACCTAGCACTTGCCTAGCAGTAAGCCGTTGCTTAGGATCGGGTTCAAGCATCTTCCTTACGAGGTCTTTTGCATTATCAGAAACTTTGGGCCAAGGCTCCCTCTCAAAATCTACAATGGACCGAATGATTGCTCGCGCAACCCCTTGCTCAGTCTCTGCATAGCAAAGAACAGATTCATGTACTAAGAAACTTCCAACAATAAAAGATGATATGAAAAATTCTTAGAGATATATAATTCCAGACATGAAAATTCTAAAAAGTAGAAAATCAAAACGAGATGGAGGACGTGTAAGGTGTACCCATACTATAAGGAATATAGCCCTCATAGTCATGGAAGTGATAAATGGTCACCAAAGTGATCGATCAGAAACTGACCTGCCCAAAAAGGCGGGACGCCACAAAGTAAAATATAAAGGATCACACCAGCACTCCAAACATCTATTTCTGGACCATAGTCCCGTTTTAGCACCTCAGGAGCCATGTAGTATGGACTTCCTACAATCTCGTTAAATCTCTCATCTGTCAAGAATAACATAAAAATTCAGCTACTGTAAACAGCTTATTAATGATGGCCAAATTATTCAAGTGCAAAGTCTATCAAAAGGCATTACCAGGTTTAAAGAACACTGACAGACCAAAATCAATTGCCTTCAAGGGTGCTGTTTCCTTCTTGTTTGCAAACAAAAAGTTCTCGGGTTTGAGATCCCGATGCATAACCCCATTCTTGTGGCATACCTGCAACACAACAGAGGACGATATATTCATATCAGAAGCATATATATTATATATACACCTCATTCTTTTCAAGGAAAAACAGAAAAGAAAGATAATTTCTATTGGTTCCTAAAAATAATTTCTATTGAACTGTTGAGAATGAAGAATAGCCAACAGAACAGTAGGTTTCATACATTAAAACAGAGATAAAATTACTAAAAAAGAAGCAACCAAATGCCACTGAAAAAGCCCATACCACGTGGTGAAAATAATCAGAATAAAATGCCTGAAATTCTCAAATTCAGTTACCTAGATAAGAATCAGAGAAGGTTTCAAGTTTGCAATAAGGGCACATGCAACCAACTTCTTAACATCTTACCATGGGAGATAGGAATTTGGAAATTCAGAACCAAACTAAGTTAAATTTTGACGGTTGTTCAAGTCACTTTCAAACGGACAAAACCAAGAAGGGGAATTGAAATTTGTGTTTACCAGGCTTAATTTTCCCTCACTACAACAAGCCCATAGTTCTAAAAATCAATAGTAACCATTCTGTAACACTGTTATGTAATGTTTCCCAGTAATCCATTCCCATTAAACCCCTGTTATTTCCCGTTACACCGGTTATTTCTTGTTATACCAGCCATTACTGCTTTTTTAAAACTGCCACAAGCTTGCTAATATAAAATAGCACTAATGAAATAATTGAAACTAAATAATATGACTTTTTCATAGTACCATAGACGAAAACATGTTGGGCTTCCGTGTTAGGAATTATAATAAATCATCCTTCTTGCATGTACACATAAACATATATATATATATATATATATGAGTGAATATCATCTTCATGCTACTAATCATGTTAAATTAAACGAACTCAGGTATATGTCATCTCTATGCTACTAATCAAGTTGAATTAAACGAACTCGGGCTCTCAAAGAATGAAAATTCAATCAACTTCAAATTAGGAAAACAGAACATGGTATTCTAATCAATATCCAAAAGAAAGACAGATCTTCAACCTGAATGACTTCCACAATTGTGCCAAACACGGCTGCAGCCGCCCTTTCAGTGTAATGCCCCCTAGCAACAATCCTATCAAACAATTCACCGCCCTCGCAGAGCTCCATCACCAAATGAACTGCATTTTCATCCTCATAAGTTCCCTTCAAGCTCACAATATTGGGATGGGGAGGCAAATGGTTCATAATGGCAACCTCCCTCCTCACATCGTCGATATCCACTCTGGTCCTTAGCTTCTTCTTGGATATAGATTTACAAGCAAACTCTTCCCCAGAAGATGTGTCTGTACACAAACACGTTACTCCAAATTCTCCACGTCCGAGCTCACGACCCAGCCGGTAGTTCTGCTCGAGTTCACGGCCCGTTGGATTGTCCAACACATAGGACTTATACCCACCATTTCCAGAAGTATGGTTTGCGCCATAGTCAATAGCAAACGGGTTTGGTCTCTGTTTTCCCTTTTTGTTGCCTGATTCAACAACAGATGGGGTCACACAACAATTGCCCATAAATCAAAGTATCAATTGCTCAACTTTCCTTGATATTTCAACACAATGGGTTTCCGGATGTTTCACCGAAATCTGAACTTTTGGGGATAACACAAGCAACCCAAGAGAACGAAGCTCCGATTCCTCACAAATCCAAAGCTTTAATTCTCAGGGTTTTTTGACCTTTACCCGAAATGGGTTTCCGAATATGAGAGAGGTACAGATGAAATCGGTGAAAATCTGATCCTTGTTTGATCAAAACACAAGGAAATCAGGAATCGCAAACCTGGGTTTTCTCCAACGTCAATGCCAGAACATCTTCAATTCAACGCCGACCTTGGAATCTCAGGCGTTGTAACCCAATTGAACTATGATTTTTCCAATCGAGGACAAACCTATTGCAATCTTCCAGAGAAACTTTTGTCATCCTATAAAAAAACAAATTGAATTAAATGTGTTTGACGGGAATTAAGGTAAGAAGGGCCCGTTTGGATGACAAAATTTAGTGAATTTTTTTATCACACGTAGGCAAGTGTTACTTTGATGCGTTTGATAAAAAAAAGTTTCATAAAATTAATAGAAGTTAAAAAAAATTAAAAAAATTTATAATTTCGTGTGTGAAAAAGAAATCATGTACTTAATAAATTTTAATAAAAAATTTAAAAAAATTAGCAATTGTAAAAAAAAATTAATGATCCTCCAAACATACCTAGTTCACACTAAAAGTTGTTGGAAGTTGGGTTGGAGATTTATGGGATAGAGGGAGGAGCTTTAGGGGCGAGAAGAGGACGAGAAAAATGGATTTATTAGCGTGTGAATATCCTAACCACGGAGGAAAAGAAATAGAGGGAGAAAAAGGTTTAAAAAGAGATCCTGCTGCCTCCTACGTGCTCCAAAACTATCCATAATATATTTTTAATATATAAATATTAACATAAAATATTTGCTAATAAATAATTTATTACAAATTAATAAACATATGTGATATAATAATATTTTATAAATATGAGATATTATTATGTGATACGTATTTATTAATTTTTTTAAGAAATGATTTGGTAACTGTCAACAATGTATTTAAAATAATAATAAACGAGTTTAATGTGAAAACTCATTTGTGATGTAAGCTCACGGGATGCCGTTTGTGTTTGTTTTACCTAAACAAATTGGATTAGCTTAAGCAAGTACGACGATGCATGGGACATTGATAATCAAATGCCCATTCCATCCTCCAATTTTTAAGATCCGTTCTGCGTAAAGTAATTAAATCCACACCAATTTTAATTTCTTAATAATTGTAAAATTTTTTCATCAATACTGTCATGTTTAATTGATAATAGAGTTAATAATTGTAGATAAAGAATATTATAGGCCCCGTTTGGAGTAAGAAAAAAAAGATAAATTGAGATAAAATGTGATTTGGGTTAATTTTGGCGCCGTTTTTTCGGAAAAGTCGCGAACCGTGAGAACGGTTTTCCAAATCCGTTCCCACGGATTCGAAAAAATTCACAAAAAATAACGACAATGGTACTCGTTTGAAATCTCTCGACACGAAGAATATGATTGTATAAAAAATTTACACACTCGGTTAACCTATTTAAGATAATATATGTGATTAAAATATAATATTAGATTATTTCTTAATATTTAATTAAAAAATATGAAGTGAAATAAAAAATGTGACTTGAGGATAAGTTAATAACATAATTTTAAAATTCTAGAACTTAACGAGAAACTAATACCAGCTCACTTTAAAAGAAAAACAATTCACTCCAAATTTTTTATCTAGTAATTTTGTACAAGTAAATACCAAATAAGATAAACTCCACAAATAACAAATCTAATTACTTGTCTTAGAATCCGTGTGAAAAGAAAGTTTTGGCTATTAATTTTAAGAGTTTTGCCTATTAACTTTTTTATCTTTCTTTTTTAAATATCCAAAATTAATTTCTATTATTTTTAAGTTCTTTCAAATCATAAAAAATAAATATGTCGAATTAATAAGAAAAAAGTTTAAAAAATTAGTAACCCAAAATGTAACTTTATTCTCTTCTCAAACGTTAAAAAAAATTAATTTTTAACAATCAAATAAAAAATTAATTTGTCAAAAGTTACTATTTTTTTGGGTCCTAAACTTACCCTAAATTCCAATACAACCAAGCCAAGAGAATTGGAAAAGGAGGCCCGGTTTGGAGAAGCAAAAAAAAGAGTAAAAAATATAAATTTTTAGTGTTTAAGTGTTCGACAAAATAATAAATTTTTTTAATTTTTCTGAGTTAACAGGTTTCTAAAACATCACTTTTTACTCCATTGATAAAGGATATAATAATTATTTTATTTAAATTAACTTCCAAGTTGTTAAAATTTTTATCAAAATATCTAAAAAATACTTAAATTTTTTTATTTATTTCATGAAACATACAAAAAAAAAAAATTCTCCTTGCTAAATTTTATTAAAATTTTAACTTCTACGTGCGGCTAAAGGTGGCGTTGCGATAGGTTGCACTTGCCAGAATTTTCAAAATATATTTGTTTATTTACTTCCGGTCTCCTTTGGTGGTAAGGAGCGAGGGGGGGTCACTTTGTCATTTTGGTCAGCACCCCACAAGCATCAAAAGGGCCGCCGTCCTTTGTCGTTTTTTCAAAGCTGACCGGTCAAACTGAACGACAATTTTGACTTGCGCCCGCACTTAGATATAAAATTATAAAAGGATAAAGTATAAAAAAATATCCTTATAATTTATCATCGGTATCAATTTAATCTCATACGTTTTAATTGAAACAATCAAATTCATACACTTTTAGTTAAGTATCAATTTGATCTTTCTTTTAGTTGACCGTTAGAAATAACCGTTAAACTGAGGATAAAATAGTAATTTCATTTATAGTTTATCCTCAGTGTCAATTTCAATCTAACAGTTATTTTTAACGGTTAACTAACGGAATGACTGAATTGATACTTGACTAAAAGTATAAGAATTTGACTGTTGCAATTGAAACATATGGGACTAAAGTGATACTAAGAGTAAACTGTAAGGGTATTTTTTTTTTACACTTTACCATTTTAAAATTTTAGATAGCTTTGAAATCTAACGCCTCGCCTGAAAAACTTTTAACTACTTTCATCTATTTTTAAAAATAAAAGAAAAAAATAAAAGAGTAATTCTGCAAACAGCTTGCTTCTCTTTGTTGTAGCAACTTCGCATTGAAATTTCTTCTCTTTTGTTGAAATAAATATTTAAATAAATAGTTGACGGATCCGTTGGTGACAAGACAGCAATAGGTTATCCAGTAATCATAAAAACACGATAAATTTTTTTATCCAACGTTAGTTAGGCGGTTACAATAACAAAAAGTAATATAAAATGAGATAATTTGAGATAAATTGTGAATTTATAATTTGTGTAATGAGATAAAAATAAATAAATTTTAAAAAAAATTTAAAATTTTTTATATTTTTTTAGTATACCAAACATACTTTTAATTGTTGTCAAGGGATATACATATATATATATATATATACCGGCTCGGATCTATATTGTTGTTGAATCCATAAATAAGTAGATCAATCACAATGCAAATTAACTTAGCATGATTGGTGTTATGAAAGGATACACCATGTATATATGGGGCTCACAACTACATTGAAGGTGTTTTAAGTGATAAAAAAATGAGATGAAGTGTGATAGATTATGTGTTCGTAATTTATGCGGTGAAATAAAAAGATAAATAATTTTTAAAAATTTTTTGAAGATTTGTAACAAATTAAACGGAGATAATATTGTTGTTAAATTCATAAATAAGTAGATCAATCACAATACAAATTAATTAACTTAACATGCATTAAAATCGAGAGCAACATTGTTATGCACTAACCAAATATTATAAAGGAAGGAGATATGACACCCTCACTTACTTCACCCAGTCTCTTCTGTCTTTTCTGTTAACCTACAATTCAATAGTCCCTTATAACTCTTTTATTCGAGCTCACACTCTTTATTCTTCAACTTACATTTTCTGACCAAAACATTTTATTTTACTTCTCTCTTATACATTTAAAAAAAATAAAAAGAAAGAGAGAGAGAGCTTGTGAGTTTGGTAAACAAACACCCAAAATTTTTGAGTTTCATTCAGGGAAATAACTATTCCACCCATATATGGTGAAACATCACCCACTTGGGTGGATTAATTGTTATCTCTAATATTTGTATAACGTATTTTAGTTGCATGAGCGGAGATCCAAAACCGTGAAGATTACAATAAAATCTAACTAAAAATTCAATTTTTTAGTGTGGAGGGAAGCTCTATTTCATAGAGGCAACATATTATAATTTGGAATGGATCTAAAATTTCTGGTCAATGTGAGGAAAATTTACATACAATCCAATTGATGGGGAGATAGAGAGAAATTTTATTAAAAAAATTTAATTTAAAGGGTAATTATAGTTATGTAATAAAATTTGTAAAGATAATTTTAAAAAATTTAAATTATTTTAAATCAAACAGCATAACATCATTTGTACATATGTATGACGTCAAAATATAGTAGAGAGGTAGTAGGGGCAAAATAATAAAAAAAGAAAAGTGTGAGTTTATTTGTACTCCACGAATAGATTCTTATACTCCATTTTACTTTTTCATTAAATAAAATTACACAATTATCTTTACTCTTTTAATAAGATGTTGCACCCTTAATTTAAGATATATATTTAATCTCTTTAATAGGGGTGGATACTTATAAATCCTCCAGTACAATATAACATTTCACAAATTGCAACTCTAAATTTATTTTCACACCAAAAATTAACACAAGAGTAGGATTAAAAATAGAGAAATAAATAACTTTGATTCTTTTCCAGCACATGCAGTCATGCCTAACTCAACTTGAAAAATTTTAAATGTAGGTATGAGTGTCAAACATTTAATAGAAGTGTTATATTTAAAATAAAAGATAACAAATTATTCACACTTTTATTTTAATTATATAATTTAATATTACTTTTCATTCTCATCACATATTCATCAGAACTCATTATCACATTTCACTTTAACTATCTGTCTCGTCACATGTATCCATAATTAATTATATAATCAATAGTCTCACAAATAACCAAAAATTAAATTTAACAAAGATAGTAATAACACACCACGTGATTAACACCATGTTTCATTCATCAACTCATAGTATCATATTATGCCTCTTCTGGTAATGATACAAATATGTCATGACATCATTATTACCATTTTTCAATTCTCAATGCCATCACATATTTTTACCATATCTGACAATGGTAAAAGAATATCCCAATGTATCATAATGGCCACATTTCCCATTTGGCAGTATCGTGATATGTATGCATGATCAATAATTTAAATGTTAATGTAACATACAATTGGCACCATTTGACTTATGAGTTAAGCGCTCAAGGTTTTAATTTAGTATGTCCTATTAGCTCTATTTAGTTTGGCCCCATTTGGCCTCAATTCTTGACCCCATCTAGCTATATCTTTGGTCCCATCTGATCTAGATTCATCTAGCCTCCATACACATGTAATACACACAGTCCATGCTATGCAATGGTATTTATTATTTAATTATTTTACGATTTGTTATTATTATTTTTCTCAAAAAGAGATATCACTTCATATTTATCATACCATAAATAATCATAGTTAGCATTACCACATTCGATTCACAAACAACAAATAATTTCTTAGATAAAAATATCAATCTACACACTAACATGCCATAAATAATTATAGATCACGATCAATACAATTAATTCATAATTTTTTACATAAAAATATCAACTTTACTAATTATCATTCCATAAATACTCATAATTCAATATTAACAAAATTAATTCCCCAAATAAAAATATCAAAGCTCACAATTATTATTTCAAAAATAATTATAAGTTACCATTACATAACTAATTCATAAATGGTCAATATTTTTCTTTTATTATCACCAAAAATAATTTTTCTTATGAAAATATAAATTTTCACAACAATCATTTGATATTCCTCACAAATAATTTTTTAAGTAAAAATCACCTTTATAACTTCATAACCATCAACACAATAATTTCACAAATAATCAATATTTTTATCCACACAGATTATTTCATAAATAATCACCACTTTAGCATCAACCCATTTACTACATAAAAAATGAATATTTAAATATAAATAATTTCTCCAATATAAATATTATTTCCTCACAAAATTACAATTAACTAATTAATATTAAAGCAATAAAAATAATCAATTCACAATTAATATTCCATAAATATTTATAATTCACTGTTAATACAATAAAATTCATGAATAGTTAATTTCTTTACACAAATAATTCTTCAAATAAAAATATTAATTGTTACAGTTAACTTTCTCTAAATAATCTCAATTTTTCATTAATAAAATTAATTCACAACAATTAATATTTCTCATCACAAATAATTAACATCAAAGAGATAAAATTTTATTAATTCTCATTTATTACATTTTACCTTTAAACTTAACACACCTGACAGCAGGGATTTTGAGAAATTAAATTATTGAAGCGATTGCTACTGATTATCTTCTGTTTCTAATTTTAACCCACACAAAGTATACAAATCAAATATAAAACGGTTAAAATATAAACAAATTAATTAATAATTAAATTTAATAAATAAAACACAATTATTATATCTTTAACATATTTAATTTATTTAATCTATCATAAAATTAATTTTAAATTAATAATATAAAATAACTTATCTCAACGAGCCGACTAAAATCCTTTAACTTCCCTTCTCCTTGCTCGCTACTGATTTCTTGTTCTCGCTATCCTTTGCCTCTGTTTTTCGTCCCCGTTTTTCCGCTCTGTCTCCATTTCCTTTTTTATTATTATTATTATTTTTTTCTTTCCTCCCTTTACCGTTGCCTATACAATGTAAAATATATATACACATATATTCATCAGGGCCCCACCGCCTCGACCTTTCATTTCTATTTATTTCATTTTATTTTTCTTCTTTATCCTATGCTTGGCACGTAGCCATCAGCTAAGCCTAAACCAATGTTCTCATAATCACGTCACACATGTAAATCATGCGGCTTTGTGGCCTCAATGGGTTAGCCGCGTGTCACTCCTAAAACCGGTGAATAACTTAATTTAATTAAATACTAATAACTTCATTAATAACTAATTAATTCAGATTAAAATTAAATATATTTTAAAACAATACCAAATTAACACAATTAAAATTTCTAAACATAAGATAAAAATTAAATTAATAATATATTTAAAAATAATAAAAATTTAAAATGTCACATAAGATATGATGTATGATTTTTTATGTCATAAATATTCTTCTACGAGAATGAAAGTAATTGTGTAATTTTATTTAATAAAAGAACAAAGTGGAGTATAAGAATTCACTTGTAAAGTATAAATAAATTCATCCAAATGAAGATTGTACAACTGAAAAATAATAAAATACTTAGGGGTTATTTGGAGTAAGAAAAAATGAGATAAATTGTAATTTGGGGAGAGTTCGTAATGTGTGCAGTGAGAGAAAAAAGTTGATGTGATATAAAGTTAACAGAGATTTATAGAAATTTTTAGAAATTTTCATCAAACTATTACAAACCAAACGGGCCTTAAAACTACAAGTTCTAAGTAAGTGGAGACAACAGTCATTATAATAAATAAATGTGTGGATTCGCTTATGACTGTAACTTAAAGTTAACATTAACACCCAGATTTCTAGTGTCTAAAGAGAAAGCTACGTACTCTTTGCAATCGTGGAAATAAGGGAATCAGACATATTATAAGATAATTTGTCTTTTGACCGACAAATGGATGCCCGTCGAAAGCCATTCTCGATAGCAGTTACAATGACAACTCTTATTAAAGTCATGGATTTCACTTCTAAAATTTGAGCTTTCCCATTGATTAATCTAGAAGGAGAACTTTCCCTCTCCATTTCTATAGGTTCCACTTTCCAACTTGCCTCCGTCAGAGCTTAATCACGAATCCCTGTGCATTTATATAATACTAAAAACAAAAGCCCACGCGTAGTGTGGAATAATAATTCTTGTTTTCAATTTTTGTCTTTCCTCTTTTACTTTTTTTACCTTATTTTTTTTTTACTATAAATTAATTATACAATAGGAAATTAAACAAAAGAGTTAAAGGGTTTTTGAGGTAAAAAAATATACAAAAAGTTGTAAAAATTTATATACTTATACAAACTTTCACTAATTTTATTTTTCGTGCGCGTTTGACACAGTGTAGATGGATAAAAGTGACCAAGCTATATGAAACTGTTAGAATGTGCCCCTGGATGCCTGTTGGAATGATTACTCTGCTGTCTCTCCGCTACCTCTTCACGAATTTAAGTTTTTTACAACTTGCATCCACCATTGGGGTAGTCTTTTTAAATAATATATATATATATATATATATTTTTTTGTGAGGTGAGTCAGGGGTTCAAACCGAGTCATGAGCGGACAGGAGAGATTCTCAACCACTGAATTGCAGATCCCGCTCTTAAATAATATAATGTTGATGAATTTTCTAAAGTTGTTGCAGTGGTGTTTACTGCAACCTTGTTATCAAGTTTTTTAAAAATTTAGATTTACATTTCATTTCGAAATATTCAACTCTTAGAATTGATTTGATTTTAAGGTAAAGAATTGAATTGATTTAATTTAGTATATAAAATCTTGTGTTTGAAAATACATGTTGAATTTAATAATTGATTTGATTTGATTTGATTTAAAAGAAATGTCAAATTTAACCATCTTAATAGGAAATATAAAATAGGGTAAAATGATATATGAGGATAAATTTGTTCATTTACTTAAGTGGTTCAAGAAAAAAATAAATTCTCACCAAATTTTATTAATTTGGTTTGGATTTCAAATGATATAAAAATTCTAAATTTTAAATTATGACATGAAATCAAACTCAATTCATAAAATTTTATTTTAATTCTAAATGTAAGAATGAATAAGAATTTTCATCAAATGAAATCAAATTCCATCAAATCCACTATTCTAAATGGAGTGTTAAAGTTATGACTTAAAACTTGAGAAATCGCTAGACCGGTGACACCCATCTGCAAAAAAAGCTAGACCGGTGATACCTGCATATTTGTTGGTTTTAATTTCAAATTGCTTAGACAAAGCTTGCATTCAAGTGAACTACGACAACAAAAAAATAAATAAATAAACAAGTTATTTATAAATATATATATTCATTTTTAACCAACAAAAATAAAATAAATTTAATCAGCTTTCATTTCATTTTATTTTCCTTTACAAATAAACTAGTTAATAATCAAGAATAAATAATACTAAATAAACCTATTAAAAAATATATAATACTCCAGTATTAATTAATCTTTTTTTTTTTAATTATAAGATAATTCTTGCATTTCATTTATTGGATAAGTCCATTTGTTGTGTCATTCCTTATAAGTACATTTATTGGATAAGTACATTTTGGTAGTTATCCGTGATGTTTTGGGCTGAATTCCATTGCTCGAGGTCTTGATTTAATAGCTGGGCCTTGACAGGCTTTCCAGTGGATCTGATCCAAATTCCTTTTCCTTTATGTCTGCAGTTGTTTGGAAGGAATCTAGCCTGACCCATTTATTTTTTCTTATAGACTGAATTTCTGGAGGGAATTTAAAAAATGAAGGATAGGAAAAATAAAATTTATAATTTGTATAATATTTTTTACACTTAACCAAGTAAAAATTATTTTTTATTAATAAACATTTATTCATTTAATCTTGTTTTTTAACTCAATAACAAGATAAAATAAATTTTATATTTTCACTACATTTTATATTTTTACTATTTTGTTTTACTTTTTTTTTTTTTTCACAAATTCATCTTTCAAACATAACCTAAAAGAATGAAACGAATTTGGGATTGAAAATAAATACTGAGATGAGTTAGGATTTGTCTGAAAAACACTAGTACCTACCACACTTATTATTCCACCCATTTAAAGAGAGGGGGGGGGGGGGGTAGTACGCACTTATCACAAACCAGCCTTTGGTGTGATTGCATTTGTGTGATCGGAAATAACTCTCATAATACTCCTGTATCTTAGCGTGCGTTTGAGGACCCGTAACTTCTAGCTACAAAGGTGATATTTTGTTTGTTTTTCTGTTTTTTATTTTTATTTTCTATTTTGCATGTCTTATGTTTTAAAGTTTTCAAAATAAAAAAAAAATAAAAAATATTTTATTTTTCTTGTTTTGTATTGAAAATGCTCAAAATAACTTTTTATCATTTTTTATTTTATATGTAAATCTAGTTTTTATTTTCTAAAATAAATTTTAAAAATACAAGTGATCAAATACATTTGAGCTGTTTTTCTTATTTTCTAAAGTGTAAAATGAAAAATAAGTTTAAAATATAAAGTAGAAAAGAAAAATAAAAAAACAGAAAATAGAAAAATAAATTAAATGACACCTAAGTTCTTTAGTTTTTTTTCTAAAATGATAATCAAATTTATTCTTTTATACTTTAAATTTTATTTAAATCATGAAAGGTAAAAATATCAAATTAATAAAAAATTATAAAGATATCTGTTAAAAAGTTACCTTTTTTTTACTTCCCAAACTCTATCTTAGAATTGCATTGGCATTATTTAGTCGGTTTTATCCTATAATTTGACTAACACTTTAATTTCAAACTATTTTTCATATATATATATAACTGCATGTCGTTAATTTACACATGGCTATGAGGGAGTACGATTTTTATGTATGGATCTATTTCTTTAATTTTTTTTAGTGAATTAATGACGGTTGCTAAAACAAAAGTTACGAAAAAATAGTAAAATTTTGAATTTAAAGTCATAAGTAACAGAATTCAACTATGAAAAAGCCTATATCATATCATGATTATAAGTAGAGAAAAAATAATTTTAACACTAAAAAAAAAATCATACGTTAAACATAATAAAGGTACCATGGTATTCTTGAGTGTCTAAATCCCCCCCTCCTTCTTCTGGTACGTGGAAGTCCGCAACCGCTACCCCGTACTAGGGTGCGCACAGGACGAAGCACGCTCTAGGACTCTAGCCGGCAAAAGCTCCTGGAGAGTTAACCAGCCTAAGCAAGTCCTGGCTGACCGGCACAATCGAGAGGAGACCATTAGGCACCCGCCATTATAGCGGTAACTCACCCCCCGTGGGAGAATCGAACCTAGAACCTCGAGAGGTCCAAACTCTAAGGCGAGCCCGACTTTTACTCGGTCAACCCCCCCCCCCCCCCCCTCTTCCTTCGCTATATGTTAGGCTATATCCCTCTTTTAAGGAGAAAAGACGTTATTTCTTGCCATTTTAAATGTCATTTGCTTTCCTCTGTTCTTTCAAATGCCACTTTGCAGTTGGTAGTAAGTTGGTATTCATTCACCAATATCAGTTGCCAAGCGCTTTCCCAAAAAAATTCAGAGGCTGTTTGGCCAACAAAAAAAAAATTAAAAATTATTAAATTTTAATTACTTTTTATATTTTTTTCAATTAAATTTTAACACTTATCATTTTTATGTCACATTTTTTTATTCTTATTATACTTTTTAACCAAAGTTGACCAACCAAACAGCCCCAACCGTAGCTACATTCCTACCCTTTCAAGCATCTTTTTGTGGAATTGAAGATACATGGTCCAATTATCTACTACCAAACTATTTTTTTTACCTGATGGGTAAAATTGTAAAACATTATACAGTTGTACTTCACTCAAGTAATAATAATTAATTTTATCTTAACTGTAGTCTTGCACCTTCCTGAGCCACCTAATTAATTAATTCGATAAAAGAGAACGACAGCCAAAAAATAAAAAAGAGAGAGCGACTGAAAGCGTCTTTCTTAAAAATAAAAAGTAATTACCTTTTTATTCTCTATATCTAAAGTAAAAATTATTTTTATTTGTTAAATTTTAAAAATCTACCTTTATATACTTCGTACTTTAGATTAAAGTGAAAATATTAAAAAATCTGTCAAACATAATGGTTTTTACTATAAGTAAGTTTAAAAATTATATTCGTACTTTAAATTAAAGTGAAAATATTAAAAAATCTGTCAAACATAATGATTTTTACTATAAGTAAGTTTAAAAATTATATTTATACCCCTTATACTTTATATTATATACACTTACGCTCCTAATTCTATTTAGTTTTTGATGAATATTTTTATCTTTTCACTTGAAAATTTAATACTGTTTACAATTTTACTTTAATTCAAAGTATAAGAGATATAAAAGTAAGTTTTTAAAATTTAGGAGCGTAAGTGATTATCACTTTAAGTATAAATGGTAACAAAACAGTTATCGCTTAAATATATTATGACAAGCAGTATACCTCTAAAATATTTATTTAAATATTATAAATATATAAATTTAATCAATTTTTACCTTATCTTATTTTTTTATGCATTAGGTTCTTATAAAATTAATCATTTACGTATATATATTTAGGTTAGAAGAATAAAGATACTTTATGGATTAATCAAGATAAATAAAGAGCGAACAATCCACCCATTGATTTGTTGATTTATTATTAACAAAATTTTAGCATTTAAATATGTTGACTATTATTATCATTTTGCAACTCATGCTAATTAACAATTCGGTGTATAATAAATCATCATAATATCGTATTGACACTTCAAAAATTTGAAAGAAATGTAAATTTGTTTCAAAGGTCCCGTTTGGCATACAAACAAATATTAAAAATCTCTATAAATTTTTATTAACTTTATATCACATTAACTTTTTTCTTTCATTACACATATTACGAATTCTTAATTTATCTCAATTTAAGAATCGAAGCTCGATTCATCACCCCCGGTTAGGAGGACTCAGTTACGTCCCCCGCCACAATGTTGGACTCTAAACTCAATTAATTTAAATTGAATAGTCTGAGTAAAAATTAATATCAAATTCTTGCCGCCGCCTCCTTTAATTCAAATTCAATATTCAAAGTAGTCATATCTGCGCGTTTCTAATTTAGAATTAATATTACACATTCGTGTGTATTGTTTTTCTTTATGTAATTATTATTATTTTTCTGTAAATTCTTTTTATTTTATTTTTTCAATTGATAGAGGTCACATAAAGATTTTTGTTCTTTTTTTATAAGTTAAGGAGAAAAGTTTACGAAAGTTAAAAAATAGAAATTAAAAGAATATTTGTGGAACTGTAATTTATAAATCGATTACACATTAAAAATCAAAATTAATAATTCTCTACTTTTATATATATATATATATATATATATATTTGCAATTGTCTGTACCTGAAGGTAAAGAAATATAATTTGACGTATAAATAATTCAAATTTAAATTTATAAATTAAACTTACATAAAAAAATAACTTATAAAAATAAAAATCATTGATCAAAAGAGATTAAGATATAAAATTTTATTATTTATTACAAATATTATCATATTTTTAAAATTATTAATTTAAAATCTTTTATATAAAAAGTATTCAAAAAATACAAAAAAAGTGAGAGAAAAAGAAAAATAATATTGGCCATTTAGCAAATTTAGCAGTTAAAAATATCTCAAATTTAAAATTTTAAACTTCTTTATTATATAAATGACACATTTTATGTAAAAAGTATTAAAAAATATAGGAAGAGTGAGAGGAAATATCTCAAATTTAAAATTTTAAACTTTCTTATTATATAAATGATATATAGTGTAAAAGTATATGTATTTAAAAAAAATAAGTTTTAAGCACATTAAAATTAAAATTTTTATTTTTAATAAAATTTTTAAAAATTTAAAATTTAAATATATTTTTTAGATACAAATTTAATTACCTTTTTCTAATAGATATCTATACATTATTTAATAATAATAAATAATATAAGTAAAATATAATTTATATAATTTTATAAAATATAATATAATATATATATATATATATATATTTATTTATTTATTTATTTGAATTTTAAATTTTAAATTCAAATGATATGTTTTATTATATAGGTATATAATAAGTAATGAAGTGGTGAAATTTTAATGATGACTAGGACAAGTGTTAAATCAAAAGATGTATTTTATTATATAGAATCATATATATTCAATAAAAATATGTTTAAAAAAATCCAATTCAGTGCCCTGTTTCAAGTGTCAAATTTTGACCAAAAAATAAAAATAAAAAGTGGATAAATTTTAAATTATTAAAAAATGTAAAAGAAAAAAGTTAAAGAAAAATAAAAAAAGTTGGTAAAAGTATGATAAAAATGAAAAATTTCGAAGAAAATTAAAAATGTTAGAGATTTTTTATGTAAAAAAATAAAAAATTTACAACTACTAAAAAAATTAGAAATTTTTTTAATTAAATTTAACGATTCAAACACTTTTAATAATAGGACAAATATAAAAATATTCAAATAACTTATTAGCAATGAAATTACAAAACAACCAAACAAATAATTTCCCACCCACTGCCGACTTAGGACCAAAAAAAAAAAAATCATTAACCCATCATTTTCAAAGAGCTAAAGTTGCAATCAAATGGCAAACGCTTGTATCCAAATTTGTTAGTAAATAGTGCCCATAATGTCACATTCCAACTTCACATCAAAACACTTCCATTACATCATTAGATAGCCCCAAACAAAAGGTACCCAAATGTATGGCTCTGATTGGGCAATCCATAACTAAAAATCAAATAAACTTATTTTTAAAATGGGTAATAATAGCTTACTAGTGACAGATAATATTTGTTAACACCCGAGACGTGGCCATCTTGGCAACCGATGATGGATAACGGAGCGTGACCGTACACTTGCCCCTAATCCATGGGGCGCTGCTGCGCCAGCTTTGCATGGATGGGAAGCAGCGTAGACGCGGTGATGGGGCCCTTGACCTAATGGAATCCCGCCACTTGGTTCGTAAGCCGGAGTTTGATTGTTACTGTGCGACGCGTGTGTGTGGCGTGACGGGTCCACCAGCACTTACTAAACGTTTGGGGGCTCCACCTCGAAATCTTTCGGCCGACACTCTAAAGCCAGCAGTTGAAAGGGCTTCTTGTTATGATATAGCCCTTCCATGTTAAACTATTATCTAAAGTGGTCCTCCATCTTTACAATATTTTGGAAATATTGCAAAAAGTTCTCTATACTAAAAATAAGTTATAATGATGTAATACGATTACAAATTTTACAACTATTTTTGGATTTCCTTTCCTGCCAGGTTGATATTCGAGGAAGCGATCTTTCAGTGAACTCCTGCATCCAGTAATCTCCTAACACTCTTCTCGCTTTATATCTATACTACCTTCACACTCGGACAAAGTACAATTTCTTATAAGTTCAAATTTAAATTTCAAACTTAACTCTCCACCTCTCTCTCTCTCTCTTTTAGCCCCTCATCTTCTTTTGTTATCACGTACACAATCGTCGTATCAACAAATTGTGTTTTATTATATAAATATAAAACTAATAAAAAACATATTTTCATTATTTTTTTATTATGTCCATATCTTTTTTTTTTAATTTTAATATTATCACATCTATATTTATATTAAATTGTGTCTATTCATATTTATACTTCTTAAACCATATCTTATTGATGCTATCCTATTTTGGAAATATTGTAAAAGTTTCCAATAATAATAATTTGTAATGATGTATTAAGATTATAAATTCTAAAATTATTTTTGGATTTCGTTTCCTGCCAACAAACCGGATTGTCTTAAGTGTATGATGATGATGATGAAAAATAAAAAAGAAAAAAACACGATTAACTCATAAACTCTTGAGTGCATGCATATCATGCAAAATGTTAAGTGCACCAACAACCAATTAAAAACTTAATTACGTAAATGATCAGATGAAGTAATATTCACTCCATACTAATCACAGGTTCGTGATGGCACCTTTTTTTTTTCCCCCTTTATTTTTCCTTTGTGCGGACATGTGATTTGATTTGATTTGTTTTTTCTTTTCTTTTCTCTTTTTTTTAAAAAAAAAAAACATTAGGCTAATTAATGGAGGCTAAAATTATAATAATATTCCACTAAGAAATTTTCTTACTTGATTTAAGTATTCAATTTTATTTAGATTAGTTTTAGAATATTTACTTATATTTCTAAATATTTTTTAAAATATATTATTTAGTTTAGTGCTAAAGTTAGAAATTTTCTAAAGTCAATTAATAATTTTTTTATTTCCTTATTATTATTCTGCTATTTAATCTTAGTTATGTTTTATTAAGATTTTTTCTATTTAAATTTGTAAACCTAAGGCTTCTCGGGCAATTTTTGATTAACAAAATTATTATTAGAAAAGCTTTTTTAAACAGAAATATATTTTTTGGGCGTTCATAGACTAAATAAAAATTTACAATTAATTTAGGTTTTGGTCTGTTCCGAACCTGCATCAATAAAGTACAAATAACTGATGACCCTAACCCCAATATTACATTATGATAGTTTCTTGATTACCTCTTCGTGATTAATTCATTTAACGTATGATATCAATTGTTTCTCAAGTGCAGGCATTTTGATGGCCAGGTGAGGTGTTGCACACTAGATGAGCTACTCAAATTTGTAAATTTTGATATTATGAAGCAATTCCAAAAACAAGATAGGTACATTTACCCCTCCCCCACCCCCAATAAAAAAAGTCATGTTAGCTAGGATAGTTGAAGCATATTCCATCAGGCACATAAGAATTTGGTTGAAAAATCAATTTCCCAGATTAGTTAGCACATAGGCCTTAATTTCCCCAACCAACCCTAACCAAATGATAAGCAGAAAATTTAAAAAGAAAAAAAAAAGGCCAAAGAGTTGGTAAAGCACTAGGTGGAAAGGCTACAAGTAAAACAAATCCACAAAAAGGGGGTAGTAAGTGAAAAAAATAGAAAATTGAGGGGTCTAATTAAATTTAAAAAAATTGAAAAATCAAAACAGTAAGCACCAATTATCACAAGGTATCGATCTACGTTACGAGCTATCACCGTCAAAACTTGTTTTACTATTGTGCATGTGTGGCTTATATTACTTCGCCCCCCTTACTCTTTTCTTTCCCTTTTCTTCCTACCACTCTTCTCTTCTCTTGCGTCTCCTTCCACCATCTAGCTCCTTCACCTCTGATTTTCACTACCCTAAACCCTTTACATGTTGAATGATCATAGGGCCACCACCAGCAGACAAAGTGGCCAAGATCACGATGATGATGATGATAATGATGAACAAATCAGGGATATCCATGCTCTGACCCCGCCTCACCCGTTGCAGCCTCCCCCTCCGGCCGGCCGGCACCGCCGGAGAGAAGCTTGGGAAACAAGTAGCCACAGGTCATCGTCCCTGTCTGTGGCAAGTGAAGGAGGAGCATCAAGCACCGAAAACTTCACCACCATGAGCAGGGAGTTCAACGCTTTAGTCCTCGCCGGATCATCAATGGAGAACAGCGACAACAACGACGGTGGAACCAACAACGGAACGAACAACCTAGCTAGGATCGGAGAGGAGGGCGATCAGTCGCCGGAGGAATCGAATCCGCTGGCTATAGTGCTTGACCATAACCCTCTGGACCCGGCCCCGTCGCCTAGAATTGGGTCTGCGAGTGGTTCGAGTGCTGCGGCGAGTGGCAGTAATCACAGCGAGGTTTCGGTGCAGAGGGTGAAGAAGGAGGAGGTGGAGGCGAAGATCTCTGCGTGGCAGAACGCTAAGATCGCCAAGATCAACAATAGGTTTAAGCGCGAGGACGCGATACTTAATGGCTGGGAGAGTGAGCAGGTGCAGAAGGCCTCTTCGTGGATGAAGAAAGTTGAGGTACGTTAATTAACTAGTTAATTTGATTCGGTCAGCTCACTCCAGCTTTACTTGAAATTTATCACGAACTAAATTTAAACCCCCAATTTTAAGTTTGTTATTCAATTGAAAATGGAAATTAAATTTAATAAACCGATACTCAATAAATATATTATATTTCAGTAAATTATTCAAGTTTAATTCGCGTTTAATTGAGGAAGTTTGCTCGAACTCAAATTAGAAAATAAATAAATCTAAACTTGAATTAACTATTTTGGTTTAAGAAGCTCAAGTTTTACGAGTATGATACACTCTGTTACTCGATGATCAAGCTTAACGCGTACAAGTTGAAAACCCAACTATTCGACTTGATTCATTAATTTGTACTAACTCCTATTTGTAATCATGGTTTCACATTTTGTTGTGACCGGTATATATATGTGTTTTTATTTAATATGAAGAGTGGCTTATACTCACATAGTTCTTTTTGAGACCTTTGAAACCACATATATATATATATATATATATATTTACTGGAATGGAAGAGAACTTTTATATATACTTTTGTTATGTTTATGTTTATGAAGTGGGTATTGATCAGATTGATCGGACAAATTTTCAGTACTCAGGTTATACAAATTATCTTTTAAAAAAATTGATAATAAGAAATTTGCGATTGATATATATATATATATATATGTTATCACCCCCAAAAATAGTGCATATGCTCTCTCTCTCTCTCTCGCTCTCAATTGATGAGCTTGGTGGGTGGCAAGTATATATGATTGAATGCAGAAGTTGAATTAAGCATCATGATGTTATCACTGCTGCTTCTGAGCTTAATTACCTTTATGATTGATTTTCAAAGTAACTCAGCATCGCAAGACCTTGGAACTGTATCGATCAAACGATGTACCTTGAGTAGTTTAATTTGACTAATTTAATTCATCTTTTTTCTTTTAATAAAAAATATATTTTTAAAGTTGCATTATACGTCCGGGGCAGGCATGAAACATGTTGAAAGTCCCTTTGTAATTAAAAGTTTAACGCTTAGTTAATTTAATCCCATTCAAGGAGTCGAAAGGAGGAATCAGCCAATTGGGTTGATTACTTTATTTCCTAGAACTCTGTTTTTTGAGAAATCAAAGCCTTTTTCTCACTGATCTCTGTATTTGTTGATCAGTCCTCACATGTGGTGATTTTTCTGTGTGAACGCAATTAAAGAGCGATCTTGTGATGATATACAAAGCTCCTCCTTCCGTTGTCAAAGATTAAATTCTTCTTTTGGATATGGTTTATTTAGATTTTTTTTTTTCTTTTTAAAGTAGGAAAGTCATTCACTTTCCTGGAGAATCAAAGAATCTTCTTTTTCGTATATGAAACAAATCCGTCTTGTTAATTTTCAAAGATTTTGTTCTGATATCTACCTTGTCCAGTTGTGTCTTCCAAATTATTCTTCCGTAAATAGTTGCTTCTTTTTATTACTTTTTTAGTCTAAGTGCCGCTAATTACATTTTTGGCCAAGGCGAGCAAAGTTGTAATTACATTATATTTTTCTTTTGAATGATACTGAGATTGGAACTCAGAACTCAAAACCTATTGTAACACCTTATCTGCTATATAATATTAGAGTAAACAAATTTCTTAAATTCAAATTTCACCACCACTAAAATAAAAATAAGGAGCACGTGTTTGACTTCTTAAAAAAAGAAAAAAAAAAAAGAAACAATCTGACGACGTACAAGTATATATAAATAATACAATTGTCCCTATTGAGGAAACAGTCCAATAATTTTATTTTATTTTTTCAAATACAGAGGAAGTTGGAGGAAAAAAGAGCAAAAGCCTTAGAGAAGATGCAGAATGACATAGCAAAAGCACACAGGAAAGCAGAGGAGAGGAGGGCGTCATCAGAGGCTAAGAGGGGAACAAAAGTGGCGAGGGTCCTTGAAATAGCCAACTTGATGAAAGCCGTTGGGAAAGCCCCTACCAAGAGGTCCTTCTTTTGAAAGTCCCTAAATTTTTCAAGAGACTTTGCAAGTTATTATTATAAGTATATATCAAAGTGTTTTGTTTGAATTTTAAGTGGCTTTAAGGTCTCTCTCTCTCTCTCTCTCTCTCTGCCTATGGATAAATAGAGGCGATGATGATGCATGTATCCCTTCATTCAAGTGTGCTAGGGTCATGAGTGTGTGTGTGTGTGTGGATGGATGGATGATGGTGTTTAATCAATTTTCCCTAATCCTGTACAGCTTTTTCGGATATACATCTTATATTATATATTACAGTCACCACTTTTTTTTTTTTCTCTCACTTTTCTTTTCTTGTTTTGTGATTATTTTTATTTTTATTTTTATTTTTATGTAAAGGATTATTTATATTTAAATTTAACAAAAATTTAAGCTCACGCAACGTGTTTTGGGAACCAAATTCTTATTCATTGAATTTAAAACACAGGAAAAGACGGTGTCAAATCCCTAATAAACTTTTAGGTTTTGTACACTGTTTACGTAAACTTATTTTCCTCTTTTTTTCTTAACGTGGACCCCTCTCTCCCTCTCACTTTGTTGTCCTTCTTCTCTTCTTTCCTACATTGGGACCCCACCCCACTCTCGTACAATGAGATCCTGAAATTGAAACATACATTAGAACTTAAAAGTTACATTTTTAATTTTTTGAATTTTTATAAAAGTTAAATGAAATCTTGACCGTTGAATTTTTATAAAAATTCAAAAATTAAAAATGTAATTTTAATTCTTTCAACTTAAAAAACTCCCAATCCCTCTCTCTAACGCTGTCTCTCCCTCTCTCCCCTTTGGTTTTTTTGTCTTGTTTTTTTCTTTTTAATTTCTTTCTTTAAATTTCTTTCATTTAAGTTCCACCCCCTTAAAAATATTTACTAAAACTTAATATTTAGTAATTTTTTTTAATTTCTATTTTTCCAATGTAATTCAAATTTCACAATCTATCCGTTAGTAAAATTTATTCATTAACCTTTCAAAAAAAAAAATTATTCATTAAATGATTTTAAGTGTATTTGTAAATTTGTAAGTATTTTTTTTAATTTTTAAATGTTATTTTTGTAAATCAAAATTATTTATTACGAAGATAAATGTAATTGAAATTACATTAATTTCTTTTAATACTTATGGAATAATTATATTATTTTAATTTTACCTAATTTATTTAAAAATATTAAAAAATATATATGATCATTGGATGAGGATCAAGATTAAATTTGTCTGATCTTGACATGATGTGATTCAATTTTCTCAAAAACAATCATGATCGGAGGAACAAATTATACCGACTCAGCTCAATTTTCGAATCAAATCAAGATCACGTCCACCCATATTATAAACCTATTTGTCGTGGCTATTATTCATAAGTGGTTGCATTGCAAATACATTTGAATATGAATTAATGCATAGCAATCAAAAGAACCTAACGAACCTGCATCTTTTTCTTTCTTCCTTCAACGTTCGAACATCCTAGAAACCTACCCCTCCTCCTCTTGCTTTTCCGTTTGCTTTCTATGTTCCAAGCCTTCCAAGTTCACTGTCAAGGGTTGGAAAAGTATTGTCAGAATTATTCTGGCATAGGGTTATAAATTTTCAACGAGTAATTTAATCAGAAAATTTACCTAGAATGACATGAAATATTTATAATAAAATAAAATTATATATAAAAGTGTATTTTAATTACAATTATATCATTTTAATTTCACTTGTTAATATATATATATATATATATATATATTGTAATCCAATAACATTTTCCACTTCTTAAAAAAAATCCTCTAAAAGGTTTAGCCATTGTAAGGTGCAACTCAACAAATGTTTTCATGACTTCACACATAACACAAGAAGAAGATTTTTTTTTTTTTTTAGTAGGAAGTGGGGATTGTAAGAGTAATTATTATTCCAAAACTTTAAAGAAAGTAAGCCATTTGGCTTTCCATATGGGTGGATTCCTATAAACCAAGTACTATATATATATATATATACACATATAATGTCCCGTATAAAAATTAAAAAAAAAAAATGCATGGTGAGTGCCATGAGAACCACTTCGAGAGAATAAAGTGGAAAAAGTTATTCACATCTAAATATTTGAAGGAATGACTAAGATTTTTCAATTGCATACAGAATCCATTCAGTTCGTTTCCATTCACTTTCACTCTCTCTTTCATTCGGATTCTGATTACTACTATAATCACACTACAACAGTTAGTTGTCCACTTAGTTGTCCTCTATGATCTACTAATATTTTACTTTCCAACTTTTTAGGTCTTCTCCTATTTCTATAGTGAACAATAAGTTAAATTAATATATGAATAGGCAGTGCTCACCTTTAATTTCCTATCAATATCAAATCATTCCACCTTTTTATCTTTTCAGAGATATTTAAGGCAGAAAGCAAATCTTCTTCTAAGCCTTTATATATATATATATATATATATATATATATATACATACATACTCCAACTTATAATTAAAATGTATATCTTAATTAAAAAAAAAAACTCAACAATCATCCTCCCACTAAGTGCAGTGCCTGTCGAATGATCTCAGTTTCCGGGATGATAGAGGATACAACGTGCATGCATATGCTCTCTAAATGATTCTTATTCTATAGTTGACGCATATCATTTAATCAATCAATGTGAATTCTATTTTCAAATTGAATTAGAGTGATGAATCATGATGAATTAAAACAAATATTGCCGATTTACAGTCTGTGCTATTCAGCTCCATTTCATTGAATAAGCAAAAACCATAATTCCAAACACCAGAGTAACTACAAGCTTGAAGAACAGCCGGTATTGCAATCTTATCAGGAGGAAATCCTTCACTTTACATTTTCTCAAAAAGAGAATTTGCTTCTATACCTTGTCCATGGAGAGCATGAGCAGAAATCAGGGCATTCCATGATACTGAATCGTGGTCTTTCACACCAATAGACATCTGACGAGCATCTAAAATGCTTCCGCAGATATACTATGGAGAGTTATCCCTCTCAATAGGCATAAGCATGCAGGGTTGTCCCTCTAACTAGGCAAGCTTGCTCAGCAGATGTACTATAGAGACAAGCAAAGCTGCAAAAGTTACTGAATCTGGTTTTAATTCAACCAATCTGAGTTAACTAAACTAAAGTATCGGATCTTCATTGTTTACGACTTCTATCTCTGCAAATCCAACTAAAATTGCATAATGATGCAGTGTGTATAACTGAGAGACCATTGAGAAACAATCTAGCAGATTCAATATGCCCACAATTGGCGTATAAATCAATTAAAGCAGGCCCAACACTAACATTAGAGACGACATCAAGCTTTATCACAAATCCATGGACTTGGAAGTCCCAAACCCAAAATCTTGCACACTGAACAGCTATCAAGCACCCAAGCTAAGCAATTAGGATCCAAATTTATTCCCCGGTTAACCATATCTAAGAACCCAGCAAGGGCCTTGTGAACATAGCCGTTTTTCACATACACTGATAGAGGAGCTGTCCATGAAACCAAATTCCTCTCGCCTATTCTATTGAACACACACTCAGATTCTTCAACCAACCGGTAACATACATTGTAATTACTGAATTTGTAACAGAGGTTTTACCCGCTAAACCATGCTTAATAGCAGGTCCATGTAACTGCTTGCCTTCCTCCATACCTACAGCTCCATTGCAAGCCCTTATTGGTAAATGTCCAATCATTTGGTTCCAACCCAATACGGAGCAACTCGAGAAAGACCCCAAGTGCTTTTTCTCCATATCCTGCATTCCCACATTCTGAAATCATAAAATTCAAACAGCGAACATCAATGTAGATCAACTCATTGAACAATTTCTCTGCGTCATCCAAGTGGCCACTCCTTGAATACATGGAAATCAAAGAAGTTCCAGCAACAGCATCATTAAGAAATCCATTCTTTTTGGCAAAACCATGGATCTGTTCACCACAAATCCCTCCACCGGGTTACTCGAAAGCCCAAAAAATTACTGAGCAAGTATGCTTGTTAAATTCTTCATGAGATTTATGCATATAGTGGGCTATTCTAATAACAGATTTAACATCATTCATATTTGAATACCCAGTAATAGGAGAAGTCCATGTGATTATATCCCGATCAAGCATTTCATATACCCGTTGTGCATCGTCCAACCTACTAAATTTCACATACATGCTTACTAGATTATCGCCTCGAACGGCGTCATTTTGATACCCAAATTTCATAAGAAACCCATGAATGGCCTGAAGCAGATAAAAATCCTCAGACCCAATTGAGATTTGGAGGAGCCGAGGCCAGTCATTGATCAAGAAGAGGGATTGCTCCAAAGTTGAAACCCAACCACAACTGATCGTTTTGCATTTTGGGTTTTGTTTAAAAGTTTAAAGTAGGCCCAGCAGTGTGAAGTTATGGGCTTTAAGAATACGCCAGACAGCCCATGGGTACAGCATGCTTAATTTCTAATATTGGGCTCTCCATGGCGTAAGTCCTCAGCTAAAATGATTGACAGGTGATGAATCAATGGCCCAAAAAATTAAGTTAAACTAATGGCATGTCATCAAAAAATAAAATATTTACACAATTCTAATTATATTTTTTTATAAAATAATTTTGATCAAACAATATTTTTAATTTTTAAAAGAGCAGTGCCATGTAACTTGAAATTTTTGCCAGTGAAAATACCTGAATGCTGTGGCTTTCGTGTGAGCTAATCATTTGAAAATGGTAAACCCATGTAAGTTTATTTTAGTTACATAAAATACTATTAAAAAAGAAAAAAAAATAGAATGATATGACGGTGGTAGAGTTATAATTAAAATAAACATCTATGATATTTTTTTTTTTTTTGACAGATTTGTTGCTTGTGTAGCATTATCACTATCATGTTGTTATAATTCCACTTATTTTTTCTAGTCTAATAATATTTTCTTTTCAAAGTCTAAATAATACTGTTTAGCTTTTGGTAGGTAGTGACAATTCTATTTTTTAGCTTTTTTTTTTTTTTTAAATGACCAAACTTACACATTTTTAAATTCTTTCAAATCATAAAAGGTAAATATGTCGGATTAATAATAAAACAAAAGTTAAAAACTAGGTACAAAGATTTAGTTTTTTTCTTCCTTTCTAAACATTTAAAACAATGCCAACTTTTGTCTTCTCAAACTAAGCTAAAGATTCAATTAAACCAAATAAATAGTTATTTTTATAATTATATATATTTGTAGGAAATAAAAATAAAATGATAAAGGTTTTAGTTATAATACAAAAACCAATATATTATATATACTTATATTTGTTTAAAAAAAAAAGTTGTTATCATGTAATACATACCTAGCTTGCACAGGGCATACTTATTTGTTTCATTTTTTTTTTTTTTAAATGATTAAACCATGCAGGGGCATTTGGAGGTAGTAGGCCAATTGAGTATCATAGATTGGAGGTGGCATCTATTCTTTTGGAGCGGAGGTATTATCCCAAACAAAATGGAGAAAGCAGCTGAAATTAGGAACTACATGCAGGACAAACACATATTCGTGGCCGTGCAAAGTTGAAAATTTGCCTCACTCGAACAAGGAAATAGAAATCATTTTTCATGCTCGCATATATTCTTTTGGTAAGAATTGTCGTACTCATTCCCTTATCCCAAACAAGATGGATCAAGTAGCTGAAATTAGGAACTTCTTACTAGAGAATATATATATATATATACACACAAATATGTGTGGTCAAAATACGGTAAGTTGAAAATTTTGCATCACTCATCCAAACAAGGAAATGAAAATCATTTTTCATGCCGGCTAGGGAATTCGATCGAGCTTATATGCTTATTAGATGAAAGAAAACTTTTGCGTCTATCATCCAAAAAGGAAAAGGTTACTCTTTTGTCAATGTTCAAAGAAAACCATGTTTGGAGAGACTCACTACAATAGTTAAGTTCGATTTTTCAAATTACTAAGCTAAAATAATGGAATGAAGGTCGTGCAAGATATGTTACGTATAAAATTTTTCTTAGAATATACGTAGATACACATTGACATTGTAAATTAAAAAGGGTTGTTTTTATCAAGCAAAATCAATTTTTGGCGAAGTAACATGTATATAATTATTGTTTGCTTCTACGTATAATTAAAACATATTTTGGCTATGCAATAGGGCTATCCTTAAAATTGCTTATTTAATTTGAAGTGTAAAAATAAATTAATAAAATTAATTAGTCATTGCAGAGTTTTTTTTTTTTTTTTTTTCTCCCGAATGGTATAGACGTGAAAAATAAATTTTTTCCTCAACTCTTTTTTTGTTCTAAAATGGGTACTCTGTTAAGGCTGCCCTAGTCCATTAAGATCATTTTGTTTTTAAAAATGATGTAACTAGCGAGACATAGCAAATTGTCTATTTATTAACCAAAAGGAAAAATAAAAAAAAATTACCAATATATAAACTAGTAAAATAATAAATACACAATCATTTCATCACAAATATTACAAAATCTCAACATATAGAAATAACGATATTATATATATAATAAGCATATTTTCTAATTCTAAACTTTAATCAGTATGAAAAATTTTATAATAATCTTATCCCGACCTCAAAACCCTATTGGATTTAATTTTTTTCCCAAATCCCATCCTATTAAGGTAAAATTGAATCAAATTCTCTACTTTATCCTCTCCATTACCATCTTTACCTCGAATATAGACTACTATGTATTCAAAATTTAAGATAAAATAACCTTTTTATTAAGAAAAATGATTTTAATCCATAATTCTTTTATAAAAAAATTATTATTACTAAAATTAACTATAACTTTGTAATAAAAAATATTTTTTATGGGTCTTCTATTTGAAACGATGGTCTCACGAGAAAGGCACGTCATTCTAATACATTTTCATAAACGAAAATTGTGATTATGAAGCATTACTATTTATATTAATTGTTGTATGTGTACATTCAATTGACTCTAGTTGAACTGCCAAAGAGCACCTGCATATAAAAAGAAATTGAAATTTGGAGTCTTCCTTTTCTTATGAGGTCCGGGAGAAACTCGCAGGCGCTACCCATGGATGCGCACTGGGTGAAGTCCGTCCCGTGGCCCTAACGGGCAAAGAACCACGAGGAGATAAATTAACCTAAGCAAGCCCTGGCTGACCGGCTCAGCCGAAAAGACTGTTAGATAGCCTTCCACAATTAAAAGAAAAACTGTCCCCAAGAGAAATCGAACCCGAAATCTATTGATCACAGACGCTTCAGTCCGCTATCCGAACCAACTTAACTATCCCTTTCGAGGCGTCTTCCTTTTCTTGATAAGATGTTGGGCAATTGTTGACTGCATGTAGCCATTAAGGTGGCGCAGTTAGGCCCAATTAGGTACACAAGAATTCATGTTGGCTCACGGGAAAGCACTTTTCTAGTCAATACCTGCGATTGCAAGTTGACAATTAATAATTTGAAGTATGTTTGGTACATTAAAAATATTACAAAATTTAAAAAATTTTTAAAAATTAATAAATTTTTAACTCATTATAGGAGCTATAAATTTATAAAATATCTTAAATTATTTAATTTTTTATCATTTTAAACGTCGCTTCAACAAGTATTGATTCTCCTGCAAGATTTCTGACTTCACCTTTTCGGTGACTAGCTAGCTACCAATCAACAACGGAGAATTATTGATAATTTTACAATCCATGATTTGCACCCCCTTTTGTCACTTCAAGCAAATTCAGTTGAGTGGACCCAAATTAGGTACAACTATGTACATACATCTTAGGCTACATTTTTATTTATTATTATTTTTTATGGTGGTCCATGTCTAATTTACTTGAACAACACGGACCTATGACAGCAACCAAGAAGAATTATTTACCAATTTCCCTGCGACTTTATTTGAATTTATGTAAGAGAAATTGAACAAAAGAATAATAAATGTTAAGGATTAGGGAGACTTGTATACGAGAATCTGCAGATAGTGAAATAATATCTTATTCTTACATCACTTAAGTAAAGAAAAGAAAGTAATATATATATATATATATGATCTTCAATTTCTATAAAATATAATGTGCTTTAAAATTATGAGAAAAGTAGATTTTATTGGAACTCCAAATGCTTTGAGTAAAAACGACGCCAAAAAAATCTAAAACAGATAATATACGTAATATTGTACTACAAAATGTAGGTCCTTGCGATAAAATTAAAAAATTTTTATTTTATTTTATTTTATTTTTTCCATTTCTCTTCTACTCAAATTAAACAGAATAAATGGTAACTTCTCTTAGCGTGGTTTGTATTCTTTTCCAACACCCTACTCAGCGTCGGCTCATGTGGGTTGGTTGCCCAGCCTTTACCTCAGCCTTGTTGTCCCTTGCTCATTGGCTCAGGGGTTGTCCTAGCCCAAGGGTTTATTGGGCTCACCCCTAGCCCAGCTCTGATCCTACGTTAACTCTCACCATTTGCTATTAATTACTCAGATTAATAATTACTTTTTTATAGAACAAAAGTGTAGTTTTCGTTTCCTATTGTCTTTATTATTCTAACTTACAACAGCCATGCAGAGCGAAGGTATTTTGTCAGCAAAGAAAGAAGAGAACTAGAGACAAGATTTCCTTTTTCTCCGCTTAGGTTAGCAGTGTTCTTTTCGTTTTTTCCGTCATAAATTATGAGTTTATTTATTATGATGAAAAGTTATTATAGCTTTTTGAGAGAGAGAGAGACAGGGGGGGTAACTGAACCTTATAGATTGTGCGAGCTACAGAAGTTCATTTTGCGAAATAGATATTAGGAGATAAGTAATATGGTGAAATAATATATGGTATTGGGTATAAATCGTGATTAGTTAATTTTTTAAATAGTTAATATTTTGTTGTTTGATTGATAATAACACAAGACATGTGATTTGATATGGGATTAGGTCTTGGTTAAAATTTTGAAAGAAAATAATTTAAGTACTTAGAGATATACAAAATTAACTGTGCAACACAAAAGTACTTAAATTTAGGGTGCGTTTATAGTGATAAAAGTAAGACAAAATGAGATAAAATATGATTTAAAAAAATTTTTTACATTTGGTGCACACACCTCAAATCATATTTTTTAGAGATGAAATTAGGAATCTCATTTCGACGGATTGAATTTTTATTTGGACGGATTCAAAATTTTGTATAAGTCATGGCTTCTTTGCATGCCAAACTGGACTCGAAATGCTGGACTCGAAACGCTACCGTTTCACACCGTTTGTCCTTCTCGTGCTCAAATTGAAAGGTATTTTTGCAGATTTCCTTTCATTTGCACTTTTTATTTTTATTTTTTATCATTGGAACCTCATATTAACCATGGTAGGTTTTGCGTTTTGAGATTTCTCTACTTTTCCTTCCAAAATAAGCGTGAATGAGTTGAGAACATTTGTTTTCTTTCTTTTTGTAAGTCTACTGGTAGCCCGTGTGTTAGAATAGAGAGAAAAAAATACTTTTTGTTGATTGTATTCCATGGGTCTAGTGCCTCTGCAGTCCGAATCCTAAATGTGCTCAACAAACCTTTCCAAGAGGACTGCACGAGTCGTTTGAATGAAGTTAGGAAGTGGGCTGGCGTCAGAACGATTTCTACAATCCATTTGGATAGAAGTTAGTTGTGTGAATTTGTAGAAACATTTTTACAATCCATCAAAATAATTTCTACGACTCTAGAAAAAATAGTCACAATGAATGTCATTCAGTTTGGGAGTCCGTGATGAGAATAGTAAAAAAATTTTTGCTATTTGATTAATCGAATTCCAGTTATTGACTTTTTTTTAGAAGGTATTAAACTTTTTTGAATTTCAAGAATGTGTAAAAATGTAATAGAGGTTTTTAGATATTTTTACTAAAGTTTGGTGCACCAAACACACTCTTAGTTTAATTTTACATTTTTCAATATTTTGGAGTAATTTAACCGAACTTGAATTATGATCGGATGTTTGATAAGCTATTTCATTAAGGGCTGAATTAGAACCAAACCTATACAGTTAGGCCAAGGGAGGGCCATTCTTTTATCTTATCTTTTTATTTTTCTTTCTATTCTTTTCCGCTTCGTTTATTTTATTCTTCTTTCTTTCTTCTGGTAGTAACCTAACAATGGAGAAAACATGAGAGACAGAGGGGCAAGTGGGGCTTGCGGTATTTGACACGAACCAATTACACAATACAGTAATATGAATTACTGACTTAAAACTCGAAATCCGAATTTAATTTGATTAAGCATAAATTTAACCTGATGATGAAATAAATTAATTAGTCATCATACTACACACAAATTCAAATTGCAATCCATGGTCGTTAGAATTTTGTTTGGTTTTTCGTGCTAGTCATTTCTACACTATGAATTGGAAAGATCGTGATTGTAAGAGAAGTTTTAGGAGCTTCGAGTTCTAGTCATTGAGGGCATGTTTAGTAAACAAAAAATAGGGAAAAAATATAATAAAAGTAGAAAGATATGACATAAAAGTAATATGTAAAAATTTTTATCGGAGAAAAATATAAAAATTAGTTAAAATTGATAATTTTTAGTGAATTTTGATGTGACCAAGTAGACCCTGAGTTGACAATTCTTCTTAGTTGTTAGTTTTTATTCGATTTTGAGGCAAGTGGAATTTTTTTTGTCGTTCCCATTCTATTGTTGTTGGTTTATTTAGCATTTATACTTATTATTTACATATTTATTTGAGCATATTTGGGTGATACGAGGCTTCCATAGTTGAGTAAGGATGAATTTAGCTTGATTTTGTGTAAAATTGAAATAAGAGTCTGGATTTTTCTTTGACGATTGAGTGTTAGAGCCGCGACCTGATCAACAGCACCCACATTATGGATAATCCGGATAATGATCGAGACATTATAAAGCCGTTTGACAAATTTGCTAGTTTTTAATTTTTGTGTTTAATTTTTATTTTTAATTTTTAATTTTTGTATTCAATTTTTTATTTGTAGTTTTCATTTTTACAGTAGAAAAAAAATTTAAAAATACATTTGATAACAATATTATTAGTTGATAGCCATTGTGTTGTGAGAGTGGCCGGCGATAAAAGTATTGGCTAGCCTGTGGTGGTCAGACGAAGATGGTGGTTAGTATTTTTTTTATGTTTCTATAATTTTTAAAATATTTGAAAATAATTTTTTTTTAAATTATAAATTAGAAATAAATTTAACAAATAAGTTTTCATGTTAGTTTTAAGAAAAAAATTAAAAATTTTGTCAAATAGGCCGTAATATTTTGAATTGATGGTCTAGACGAGATTGGAATTTGGATCCGCTTATTTTTCAATAAGCATGTCCTTACCCGAATAAAGGGACAACTTCAGTATTGAGTCTAGTGCTCGTTTGGAGTTCTTAAAAAATTAAAAAAAATTAAATTTAAATTAAAATTAATGTTGAAATGATATTAAAGCATCATTATGTTCAGAAGATGATAGTTGCGGAAATGAGAATATTAATATGGATGTGCGGAATTATAAGAAGAGATAGAATTAGAAATAAGGAGATTAGGGACAAAGTAGGAATATTACCGATTGAAGATAAAATGAGAGAAAATCGATTAAGATAATTCAGCCATATTAGAAGGCGTCTAACGGAGGCACCTGTTAGAAGATGTGAAAGTATGAAGATTGTCTGGAGTAGGAGAGGAAGAGGAAGACCCAAGAGAAGGTAAATAGAAATTATTAAACATGACATTACTTACCTGGATCTAACAGGTGACATGACCCTAAACAGATTTGATTGACGTCGTCAAATCTATATAGCCGACCCCACCTAGTGGGGAAAAAAGTTTGGTTTGATTTGGTTTGATATGGTATTGAAATGATATAAAAGTAATACGTAATAAAATTTAATTAAAAAAAGTTATAAATTTTTAAAATTTTTTTTAAATTTTTTAAAAAATTTTGCGATTCCAAACAAAACCTTAGAACGAACACGAGCAACCAACTCCACAAGCAGGCACGACAAGCGCCTTTTTTTTATGCACTAAATTTCACTGCTTTTGAATACTGGTTAATTTCGTTAATAAATTGTTGTTTGTAAAATTAATTTAGACTCTTTGCTTGTGTTTTTTAAATTTATTTGAACTGTTTCTCTATTAAAAGCCCATTTGGCATACTTCAAAAAATTTTAATTTTTAATTTTTTTAATTTTTACCAAACGCAAAAGAAAATTATCACACACACACCCACAAACACAAAACCACCAAGCTTCTTTGACTGTTGAAGTTTACTAAGCGAGGAAAATCTTCAATAAGAAAAAATTGAAATTTTTTAAACCTCCAAACGGCCCCAAAATTATTATCCTGAAAGATCATCATCCCAATTGGTGAGAAAAATACGACAAAGTTTATAGTGCGATGCGATATGTAGCAGTGCTCTAGACAGCCAGTGGAATGAATGCTTGCCGAACATGTCTCCGCCAATCGCGAATGCCAATCAGTACCCTAAAACAATCTCAACTTTTTCTAACTATCATTTACTCTAGCGTCAGCTCGGCAGGTAGGTCCCACTATACTGAAGGGCTCTCACTTTTAGAGACATTGATATGTATTTAATATTGTATTTAGAGTCCGTTTGGCAACTCAAAAATTAGTAAAAAAAAATCAAAAGTTACTTTTTGTGTATTTGGTAAAATTATAAATTTTCTCATTTTTTTGATTTGTTACAGTAAAAAGTCAAACAAAAAGTTGCCACTTTTCTGATTTGCTACAGTAAAAAACATACCAAACATCCAAAAGTTTTCACTTTTTTGATTTACTATAGTAAGAAATTTATTAAACATTCAAAAGTTACAAAAAATACTAAAAAGTACACTTTGTTCAACCAAACATACAAAAAAAATGCACAAAAAAAACACCAAAAAAACTACCAAAAGTTAATTTTTTTTGAACTGTCAAACAGGCTCTTAGTATTGTACTTTGGTCCTATTTGACAGCATGTAAAAGTGAAAAAATTTATCAAAAGTTGCAAGTTGAGCGTTTGGTGAAATCTCAACTTTTGACACTTTTGTTTGGCTACAGTAATTTGTTTCACTCAAAGTTTTACCAAACACACAAAATGTTTTTAAAATTTGCTAAAAATTTTATTAAATACTCAAAAGTTACAAAAAATTACTAAATATTACCAAAAATTTTACCAAACATCTAATAGTTGCAACAAGTTGCCAAAAATTACAACTTATTTCGCCAAACATACCAAAAATTACAACTAAGCAAGTTTCGACTAAAAATTGTTAAAAAATACTAAAATTTGCTCTACCAAACGCCCCCTTATTTGTTTGATAGTATTATTTTAACTTTGAGAGTGTTTGGAGTGAAAATATTTGGCCAAAAAGTACAGTTAAAATGCAAAGATTTGATATAAAAATGATATGCGATGAATTTTGATTGAAAAAAATATAAAAATTTAATAAAAGTTGACGGGTTTTAATTGATTTTGAATAACCAAACAACTCTTTAATATATGTAGTAGAAAATATGATTTTGTATATAAAAAATAAAATAATATAAAAAAAAGAAGGAAAAAAAACTCATCCAATCTAAAACAAAATTAGCTCTATCAATATAAGATCCATAAAGTTTGAAAAACTCTACTGCGTCGCGTCGTATGTAATTATTGGTTGACACGAGATATTTAATTATAATTATCTTAAATAATTTTTTTATTATATAAATATATTATTCTAATTAACCAAAAGAATTCTATTCATTTTATAAGTCTTATATAAAAAAAGTCTGTTTTATTTTTATTTAGAATAATCTCATAATTTTATTTATTATATGATTATTTTATTTCTATTCTCATTAATTTAAAATTTTATTTATTATATAAATATTTAATATGATAATTAAATTAATAATTAAATATATCGTGTAAGTCTTAACGTAATTATATTTTATATTTATTCATATTATTTAATTTATAATTATTATAGTGTTCTAATTTAAATAAAATAAAACTTTTCCCATATTTTTTATATATATAAATAATAATAATTATTTATGATCTTTTAATTTAAATGGGAAAGGAAAATTATTACCAAAATCTATAAATAGATCACAAGTATTATCCTCTTTTAGATTTTTTTTCTGAATTTTTTATTATAACAATTTTCTCTCATAAATTTATGCACTTTTTGTCTACTTGTTTGGAACGTATTTAAACCTCTAGTTTTAAAATCTTCATATATGTATATACGATTGATTTCATGATTATGTATTCTACGTGGAGAGGACCCTGTTTTTTGTTTGATTAAAATGTAAATTATTTAAATATTTTGCAGTGTAGATTTTTTAAACATGTATTTTATTTTGCGATGGAAACTTGGAAAATCAAAATATTTACCTTTTTTCTTGATCTTTTCTAACACATATGCGGAAGAGAAAAGTGAGAGAATAAATATATATGTGATATTTATAATTATTTGATTATTTTTTATGCATTAGATTCCCACTAAAATATTTTTATCGCCTAAATACAAGGTATGATTTTTTATAATTTTTTCTATTTTTTTATAATGTTGTTACATTTAATTTTTTAATATTTTATTTCATTCAACTGTATAAGTTATCATTATATGTTTAATATTAAATTAAACATATTATAATTTAATAATTTTAAATACATGATTGAGTTATGCAATACTAAAAATAATTATTAATGATAATGGCTCCGTTTGGAGCTTTCCAAAAAAAATAAAATTTTACAACTTTCTACAAACACAAATTACGAGATAATAAAATTTAAATTCTTCATTTATTACACGAATTACGAGACATTTACTTTTACAATTTTATACTATTTTATATAATTTTATACCACTCCAAACACTCCCAATATAACACATTTAAAATAAATTTTGTTAAAAATTATTGTTTATTATTTGAATTGTATTTTTACCTAAAGGATATTATTTTTCATTATTTGCTGAATGAGAAAGTTTTTATATTTTAAATAATTGTTTGATACAACTTATTTGTATTAACATATTATAATACTCAACTTAAAAATACAATAAAAAAAAATTCGTGCATCGCACGGATCTCATCCATAGCTACCAATAAAAAAACATCATTTTAAATGTAATCGAGAAATTAGCAACATAATAAATTTTTTAGTCCATGTTAATCGTTAAATTTTTAACTCAAAAACATGATAAGTTATCTTTAAATATTTTTTTTATAAATTTTGTAGCTTTAGTGGAAAATTTTTCATTATTGTTGGAAAAAATATAAATAAAAAAACTCTGAATTGTACGGTGTATTTAAGGTTGTCAAAAAGTTTGGTATTTTATTGTTTTGTTATTTACAAAAAGTAGAAACTGGCGCTATAAATGAAATGTTTGTTTACATATCTTCTTAGGAAAAAAAAACGCAAAATTAAGGGCCTGTTTGGTTGGTCAATTTTTGGTCAAAAAGTACAATAAAAATAGAAAAATGTAACATAAGGGTGATAAGTATTAAAATTTAATTAAAAAAATACAAAAAATAACTAAAATTTGATAACTTTTGATATTTTTTAATTGGCCAAACAACCCGTAAATAAATGAAAACCGTCAAACTTAAGAACTCCTAACATTGGTGTCTTCACTGTTTTTTTTTTTTTTTCCCTTTAATAGAAAAAGGAAAAGAGTAAATAAAAAAAAAAAAAAGGCAGTTTTTGCCTCATGAACGGAAGCCCTAGATTTGCAATTTCGTGGTCAGATGTGGCTTTTAACTTGCGCCGCTCCAAGAGGAAGCTTCCTACCAAATAAAAATACGACAAGTATTAAATGAAATAAAATCAAAATAGTAAAAGAAAATAGAAATAGAAGCCCACCTCCTCCTCCTCGTCTCCCATCTCTTTCTCTCTCTCCCCTCCCACTGTTTTCTCTCTCCACTCTCCCTTTGCCCTACAAATACGCCAATGCTTCTCAATTTTTCTTGCAACTACTTCTTCTTCTTGTTCCACCTTTTCTATCCCAATTTTGTTCTGCTTTGAAAACCTGAGGATCTGAGGATTGAAATAACATCTCTTCTTGAGTCTTGACCTTCTCTCTTGAGTTTTATCAGTTGCAGAGCCGGAAAAAAAAAGAAGAAAAAACAGTTGATTATTGCATATATTTTGCCGCAAATCTGGTTTTTTCGTTCCAAATCCATTGATTTCAACTAGATTTGAGGTGGGTTTTTCTTTCAGTCTGTATTCATTGATTTGCTTCGGTGCTATTAGCTCCCTGCGTGCGTAACGTATAAACGTATACTTATATCTGTGTGTGTGTGTATTTTTATATTTATATTTGAATACGAGACATGGGTTTATGGGGTTTCACAAAGGCACCTTCAATGTGTGGTTCTCTCTTTTGGCGCCGTAATTTTGTAATTTCATTCTGTAGGTGTATTGAATTTTGAAATTTTAAATGACACCTTGTTTTGCGTGTCTAACTGTTTGTTTTGATTTTTTTTAAGTGTTCAAACATAGATTTTTTGCAATTGATCTGTCGGAATGTTATGTTTAATGGGTTTTCATTGTTTCTTTCCGATCTCTGCCCTTTTATCTGTTGTGATTTGAACCTTGATACATAATGGAAGATCCAGAAAGTGGGTGTTCTGATTTTCTCTCTTATTATCTGTAGTGATATCAGGTATTATCTCGGATTCGAGGAACATATATTGCCATGGTGAGGATTTTATTTTATTTTTTTTGTGACACCTTAATTTTTGGAAAGATGATGTAATTTTTTGAATAAAAAAAATGAGAACTTTGATAAAAATGTGGTTGGAAAGGGATGTATTGAATGCGCGTCAAAATGGGTTGCTTTGCTGTGATTTAATCCAGCTTCTGTCGTGGTTTACAGGGAGAAGCTCCAGCTGTCTTTGGAGGTGATCTGGGTGGGGAATTTTCAAATGGGTTTGCACTAAAATCCAAAGGCTCACAGTCTACTACAGTAGTGGGTGATAAAACCGTATGGCCGTTCCCTCATTCAATCTTCCTCTAAGTTTGTTACTTAGCTAGTGACGAAGTCGATTTTACTGCCCATAAAAAATTCACCGTCTGTAATTGTGTTTTAATCAGTATCTGATTGGTGGAACTGAGGACGAATCAACATCAATAATTGGAGTTCGGGTTTTCAACAGATCTACAGGCGAATGGTGAGTTTTGAATTCTTATGGGCTAGCTGCTGCAATTGGGCTTTGATTTAGAACTGGGGATTATTGATTTCTGGTCAAATTTGCAGGACCATTCCTAAAGTCCTGGGAACAAAACCAAAGCAATGTAAGGGCCATTCAGCTGTGTTTTTAAACGAAGATCGAATTTTAGTTGTGAAGGGGGGTTCAGCTCCTGATGATTGCTTTTGGTTTCTTGAGGTTTGTTTTTCACTTTTATTTTCTTTTTCATTTTAAATCATCTGAAAGCTTTAAAGATTAGTGTCTCCTATCTTGTTGTAGAAATAAAAATTTCCATCTTGTGTTTTCCTTGGTAGCATTTTATGGTTTAGACTGTCGAGTATACATCAGAGACCACTTGGTGATTAAACGGATTGATTTCTGCATGAGAAAATTTTGAACTGAATTTTGGTAGCAATTTCTTTGAATTATTTTACTTCTGTTTGCAATTTCAATGCCTCGTAATTCTTCTGTTCAAATTACAAGTTAGTTGCCTTCTATTTTTGTTCATCACAATGTGAGATTTGCTTTAATGTCAGGTGGATACCAAATTCATTAGACAGCAGAGAAGTACTTTTGGAACTGAGGTGGTGGCTTGGAGTAAAGGAGTTATAGGAGAAGCCGAGAAACCCATCGTTATCAGTGGTCCTTCTGGGGTAGGCAAAGGTACATTAATATCAAAACTCATGAAAGAGTTTCCATCCATGTTCGGATTCTCTGTGAGCCACACTACACGCGCTCCAAGAAACAAGGAAAAGGACGGAGTCCATTACCATTTCACCGACCGAAGCGTCATGGAAAAAGACATTAAAGATGGGAAGTTCCTTGAGTTTGCTTGTGTTCATGGAAACCTATACGGAACCAGTATTGAAGCTGTTGAGGTGGTTGCAGATGCAGGACAGGTAAAAGTATTTTGCGTTTTTTCAATGTTTCTTTCTAAGTTCTTTGTCAAATGAAATAATAAAAAATTAAATTATTTTAAATGCTATTACTGATCTTTTGAAAAAAACAAAAATGTTCATGAGGGGTGTGTGAGAGTGTGTGTTTTAGGCATTTGATGTTCTCTAGGATAGTTCTAGTTAGAAATGCATAAAGATTGTGCAAGTTATAATCCAATACCTAATCATGGAGTTTTCTGAAAAAACAAAACATTTAGAGTGCCAAAAAAAAGGCTACACAGTCTCAGTTTGTGTTGGGGGAATACTATGAAATGAAATTTTGGACCTATTGAATATATGCCAACTTGACTATTAGCGTATGGTGGATACAAGGTGTGAATTCCACTGTTCTATGGTATCCTAGTTACACAACAAAGTATGTCATGGATTGGCATGCCTAAACAAGGGAAGAAATAGACGTCTAAATAGTTAGGAAACATTTGGATAAACTCTCTCTTAGTTTTTTGTGAAAGAAAATTATGATCCTTTCTACAAGAAAATAATTGAGGTACTCTTGAGGACCCCACCCCACTTTAGGAATCAAAATATCATGCAACTGCATGCTTCTTATAAGAGCTGACAAGCTGAAAAGACTCGAACCATATACAATTGTTAATTTCTTTTCAACCCATTTGTTGGGAGCTTTTGGATTTGTCCCCTGGATGATTTATGAGTGTCAAGTACATGAACAGATGACCGCTACAATAAACCAAGTTTCTCTGGCTATATTGAAGAGTTTCTCTTTGATGCATGCTTGAACTGGTTTGTGTTGTTTGCGATGTAGAGATGCATCCTTGATATTGATGTCCAAGGGGCACAATCTGTGAGGGCTAGTTCTCTTGAAGCCATTTTTATCTTTATCCGCCCACCATCATTTGAGGAGCTTGAGAAGCGCCTTCGTGAAAGGTGACCTAAAGCTTAGAGACTGAAAACCATCTAACACTTGCATTCCCTTATGGTTGATGAGCTTTCGTACTTATTCTCTGCAGGGGGACTGAGACAGAAGAGCAGATCCAAAAGCGTCTCCGGAATGCTAAGGCAGAGCTTGAGCAAGGACAATCACCCGGTCTCTTTGACCATATTTTGGTAAATGATAACCTAGAGACCTGTTATGACAATCTTAAGGTGATTTTCACTTCTTTGCATAACATTCATTGATGGGTGCTTCTTAGGGTACACTTCGTATGAAGTTAAGAGGAGGTCAATGTTGCCCCTGTAAAAATGTTCCTTCTAATTATGTTAGGTTTATGAAAATTTAAATGGGTTAATACTCCCCCTGCTTGAGCTGTTAAATGTTAAATTTTGTAGGGAGTTAGGTAAAATATGTGAAAAGTTGTGAGCATAGAAAGTTAACAATTACTCTCATAATATTTACTTCATTAATTTTTAACCTCATACTAAACACAACCTTAGATTATTTGTTTCCTTATCTTTTAGGTCCTTATTGTTTGTATTTCATTTGATGCAGAAACTCTTGGGTCTTGATGGAACTACTAGCACTGCCCCTAAATCATGTAAGAAAGTCCAACTAGCGTTGCATTCCACAAGACTTGTTTGTTTGGTTCTCATATGTTTTATATGTCTTTAATACATCTTCATAGGAAAAATGATGGAATTTGAAATTTGCCAATGCAGTGCCAAATTTTGTGGATCTACCTGTGGACCATTCAGTGTCAAAGATTGATCACAAAATCCTAATAAACTGCGGATCAGCAGAAATAGAAAATGTTCCAAATCACTTGTAAGACTCCTATTCGCATGTTTCCTCCTAAGAAGGTTTTTCTTTTATAGAGAGAGAAAAAAAATCCTATCAGTGTGTTTATACTTGGTGATTAGTAAGGGTGATTACTCAGTTTTTGGTTCTAGCTTTCCAAACTATTCTGGTTCCTTAACAGAAAGAAACAAACTGTCCGAATCAAAGGGTGGGGAATTGAACCGAATTAATTGAAATTAAATTTACATGTATAAAGATATAATTGCTAATTTTGCTTTTTACAAATTTAGTTTTATTATATTAACAAAAGTCAGATTGATATGTATAAATATTGTGAAATCTGATATCTAATTATATATATATATGTACATATATATCTAATTTTGTTTCCAGTTATTTCGGTTTTGCGAAAACAAGAAGCAAAACGAGCCGAACTGAAATATAATTTAGGCTTAAAAAATAACCAAAACTGAACAGCCGAAAAAAATAAAAAAATAAAAAATGGTACATTTATGCGGTTCCATTTTGATTTGGCACACTCCTAGTGGTTAGAATTTTGACTTCTGATAATTTTTTTTTTTCTTTTTGTGTTGGAAAGGTTTGTACTTGATGTGTCTTCTCTTAAAGGAGGGGCACCGGGACGGACAAGGGGACTAAACTGTTATGCCATAGACCCATCTGCAAATGGCATGGTGGGATCAAGCAGCTGAGCTGATGGAACTCTAAACCCTCCATATAACTTTTAACTCACTTTTTTTTTTTTTTTTTTTTGTGTGTTAAAATTCTATGTTTGTTGACTAGCTAAAGAGGGTTGAGGAGCTATGGGTGTGATCCTTCAAAACCATTGCTATTCAATTCTTTTTTTTCTTTTTAAGGATAGGGATGATTTGGAGAAGCAGCATTCAAACGGTTGTTTCCTTTACACAAGAAGTGAGAGATGATTTGCTATTTATGCGGCAAAATTAAGGGTACTTGGATCAATTGATATTACCTTCTGTGCAACCTCCACTGAGTTTAACGGAGAAGGAAATCTTTTTTTATTGGTTTTTGTTGGTGTTGGGGGGGGGGGGAGTTGTGCTTTAATTATTTGCAATGAGTTGAAGTATGCTTGTTAGGGCTATAAACAATGAGTTGAAGTATGCTTGTTGGGGCTATAAAATGAACTTGGTAGTTTTGAGCTCAATTTATGTTTGATTTGTTCAAAGTTCATTTAGGATTTATTACAATTACGTGTTTAGCTAGTTGAGAGAAATTAATTACAAGTGTAAACCAATTTTCTCTCTTTTTTTTTTTACAGAATACATTTTCAATTCTTACTCTTTTTTTTTTTTTTTTACTTTTATTAACTTTTATCAAAATTTTTCACTTTTGTCAATTTTTTTAATTATTATAAATTTTTATTAAATACTTGACTAAAAATTAATACAGCATGTACCACATTCTAGTGTTGAATTGTATTTTTTTTTGTTTTTAATATCAAACAGTGTCTACGTTTGATTTGTTCAAAGTTCAATTAGCATTAATTACAATTACGTGTTTGAGCTAGTTGAAATTGACTGCAAGTGTAAATCATTTCAAAGTTTGGGGTGATTTTTTTTTTTTTTTAATTAAATTGCGTTTGGTGTAGGAGTCTCATGGGGAAGATCGTTTATTTATTCAGATGGTTAGGGGATGAAAGAGAAAATTTGACTTTTACTAGCCGGTGACCACTGGCCAAAATGCGGGGTTTCAGCACAAAGTCTTAATATTATAATAAGAAAGATTATTTTTTGTTTGGCTTGTATATGAAGGAGATGGGAGAAAGATTAATTAATTACCTTAAAAATGGAATTACTTATCGAAAAAAATGAAAAGATAGTCAATCAAAACTTCTATTCCGGTTTCCCTTTGACTTCATTTAGAGTTTTGAAAAATCTTGAAAAACGTTAAAAAATATTAAAAATTTTTAAAAATTATTTATTTTTTATTTCACTATACAAATTATAAATTCATAATTTTTATTAAATTTTGTCCATTTTTGTCACTTCAAACAACTCTTTTGCAGTATTTTTGGAAAAAAAGTAAAAAAAAAAGTGCAAAGTTTAAGTGAAATAATTCACAATCTAAGAAATAGAGATGCTGGCATGAATTTCGATGACACCGAATTCAGGGTCATTGAATTAAAATTTAACAGTTTAAATATATTTATTCATTTTTAATATTAAAAAATGTTAATATATTTGAATCGTTGGATGATAATTCAAATGCTCTAATCTCACTATTTTTGACTGATAACGTCCTCCCAAATCTTTTAATATGATCATTTTTCTACTACTTAAGGGTTTATTTGGCACGTTAAAAAAGTAAGTAAATTTTTTAAGATTTCTAAAAATTTCTAAAACTCTTTATCACATATTATCTTCCACATACTTAGTAAAATTTCTATAAGTTTATATATATTTACGTATCCCAATAAATTTTTACAAATCCCAATAAATTTTTTACAAACTGCAATAACAATTCCATAAACCCCAATAACTTTTTTACAAATCTCAAAAATTTTTCAATAACTTTCAAAAAATTTGACATAAATCCGTTCAACTGATTTCTCTCTCCAACATTATAACGCAAAGGTTAAAAAGTTACATTATTTATCTTTGAAAAAAGTGATTTGATAGTTAAATGCCAAATACTAAAAAGTTATCTAACTATATTTTTCGTTATTTTTCGACACTCCAAACGCCTTCTAAATAATATTATGTTGCTTGCAATTTTAGTTCAAACTCTCCCAACTTTGTGTGTTTAAAATGTCAAGTTTGGCAAAAAAATTTTCAACTTTTTTTTATTTTTTTAATTTTCTTTAACTTTTATCAATTCTTTTTTAATTTTTTCTAATTTTTGACACTTTTTAAAGAAGATACCAAATATCTAACCATCTAAATTTTGTCTACTTTTCCCTTTCCCATTTGCCAAACATGGCATTAATTAGGGGCATCACGTGTCCACTGATGTAAAATATGAACCAACTACTTGCTTATTTATAAAGCAACAAAGTTTTTATAATAATATATATGTATATACTGTTATTTAACTAATCATTTATTTATTTCCCATTAGGTTTTTTTTTTTTGGGTAAGTAGATTCTCCCATTAGGTTATTTACTCTCCAATTAGGAAAAATATATCGCATCACTGTCTGCTGATGTTTATCTAACATTTACTCAGAGCTTAGTTGTCAAGCAATTATTGGATGTCGCGGTCATGTTGGCTGTGGGTCAAGGCATATGAACATGGGTGGGGTTGACATCATGTGAAAGCTCCCCAAATTTCGGGGAATTACTTCCAAGATTTATTTAAAAGAAAATAAAACAAAAGAGGTAAAAGCAGCCTAAACCCGCCACCCCAATTCTCCTTATTTCTAGTGCCACCTGGCTAAAATTTGTGCCCATCATCTTTTTGTTTGGATTCAAAGAAAAGATAGAAAGGAAAAGAAAATCTCTACAAACATTTGTGGAAAGATTTGAGACACCGCAAACAAATTGCTATGTTTGATGGGAGAGATTTAACTTGTTGTAAGTAATATTACAAAATTGATTAGAAATAGAGAACAGTTTTTTTTTTTTTTTAAATGTTTGGTTAGTATTATATAAAGTAAGATAAAAGATGTAATTTATCGTGAGATGTGATAAAAAATAATTTTAAATATTTAAATTTTTGCAATAAGCAAATTTGTGAGTGGAGTATATGTTTTCTCACATCCCATGATATTTCTTATCCCCTATTTTGGATTACAAAATTCAGTTTGTGGTTTCAATATTGCTAACTAAGCAGCCATTTGATACTATCAAAAATCTCCCAAAAAAAATGTAACTTTGTAAAACAAATTGACACGTGACATTTTATTGATTAGTTGAATATTTGATAAAAATTTATAAAAATTAAAAAAAATGAAAAATTTTGAAAACAATTGATAAACATTGAAGAAAGTTGATAAAATTAAAGACAGTTAGACAAAATTAATAAAAGTTAAGAGCTTTTCTGTTTTTTTTTTTTTTTTTTTTTAGCCAAATGACCCCTAAGTGTCAATACTGTTAACTAAATACAAAACTAAAATCAATTCAATCAAAAATAACAGACTACATCTACGGCAAAGCCACTGTAAAGCCAGGGGCATATGCCCACTCTGGAAAACTTTTTATTATTTATTATTTATTTATTTATTTTCTATTGAAATTACCTTTAATGTTTAATTGTACCCACCCAAAAAAAGGATAAAAAAAATTAACACAACACCCATTGTACTCACTCAAGAAAGAAAAAAAAAAATTAGTCTAATACCAATTGTACCCACCAAATGAAAGATATAAATTTTAACTTAATAGACATCAATACAATTGTATCCAACCCATCTAATTGAACAAAAAATTATTGAACTTTTAACCTTTTTTGTCAATAAAAATTTTATATAATATATAAGACTTAATATATTTACGTACTTTATAATTAGTATCCACTCACACACACAAATTTTTGGCTTTGTTCCTGACCACATCTCTAATTCTTAAATCATATCCGATAAACAAAATCAATAAACACTGCCGCGAACTATAGTATCCTACATGTCGCCAAATTATTTTAAGGTATATTTAACGTACTAAAAAATTATAAATATCTTTAAAAGTTATTTAATTTTTATCTCACTGTACGAATTATGAAAACTCACAATTTATCTTACTTAAACTCACTTTTTGTGACTCTAAATGTCCCTTTAAATATGTTTTGTACTTGTAGAATGAATAAAATGAAAAATCCTATTGTTTGTAGAACCTTGTCATGAATTTTTTTTATTTCATTTTAATAAATTAATCAATGGGCAAGGACAAACACGAATTCTACGTCTTTCCGTGGTGTATGAACATTATGCTTTGTTTGGAAAGAGAAAATTAAAGGTTCAGTAGAATTAAGAAGTAATTTGTTTATAACTTCCATATAATTTCACCTATTTAGTTTTTTATTTTCCTTAAATGTCATTCAATTACCAACTATTTTGTAATTTTTTTTATTTTCTTTAAATGCTCCTTAACTATGTGTTATTTACTTAAATAACCTTAACTACTTATTATTTACTACTTGAATCACTTTTGTTAATTTTTTTTATAATTAACAAATTAATTAATGATACGCACATAATTTTAAAAAGAAAATTTACGTGTATCGCACGTGCACCAACATCTAGAACACATATAAAATAAAAATTAATAGAAAAATTGAATAAATATATATAATTTACAAATTTAAAATATTTTTATTGATTATTAAGACAAAAAAAAATTCACACGCATTCCATTTGCACCAACTCTAGTTAAATGTAAGTGATAGATTAAATTATGTATAGATAATAAAATTAGTTGAGTTTTTAAATTCTGGATTCTATATACCAACTAAAAAAAATATTTAAATTTCAGAAAAGTTGAAAATGATTAATAGTCTAAATTTTTTGACTAAAATATTCATATGCATTAGTAATGTTTTCTTGAATAAACTATAGCATAAAAATTTTTACTTAAAGATTTATTTGTACCAATAGTGTTTTATTGAATAAATTATAATATCAAAGGTGTTTATTCAAAATTTTATATTTACTAATAGTATTTTTTTGAACTTAGATTTATCATTTTTAAAATTTTAGGGAGTCGAACCATAACATAAAATATTTTTTCTTATACACGCGTATATATGTTATACGTCATTTTTTTTTTTTTTTTGGTTGCCTCATAGGAAAAGTCATAACTCAAAATGATGATTGTCACGTAAAATAAATTTTTTTTTTCGTATAAATTTTTTTTTAAATTAATTTTATTTATGTCTTACATTAAAAGTTTGAAACAAACAATATCCGAATATCAAAACCGACAAGCAACAAGACTTTTAGGAGGGGAATCAGTACTTTGGTATTTGCCGACCATAATGTCCTTTGGGATAACCCGAAGGGAAATGCATCGATTTGAATATGCCTTGCGGACGCAAATGGCAAAATAGTCCGCAAAGACGCGTTCCCACCATTCGGTTGTGTGTACATATATATATATATGTATATATATTGCATGTAAAAGATATTACATCATTTTGCCAAGGTTCCCCTAATTGTGCCTTATATTCTATCAATGGGTCAGCAGACAAATTACGCCGCAATCACAATCACGACCAGAAGAAAGTCCAATGGGGATTGATTCTTTTTCCCCTTTTTAATTAGGAATCGAAACCACAAGAATCTGGATCATACCCTTATTACTCTTTTTTTTTTTTTTTTTGGGTGGGTTACCCTTATTGCTTGATGCCTATAAATTTTTGGATTTTGCACGTTACACACTGGCAATTACTGATCTCAACACTTCTTTCTCCCTTATAAATCTGGAATAAATCTGGAATGCTATGCCGTCAACAAACTTTAAATCTTTGTTATACTCCATTTAAATGGATATAAATTTCAAAAGAATTAATTTAGACTTTCTCGTTGTAACTTTTTTTTTTTTGGGGTCTTAAATGACTTTTTTTACCAAAATTAGATTTTTTTTTTAAATTGTCACTTCTAGACATGCTAATTATATTCGTAAAAAAAAATAATAAATAAATAATTCACCTCTGTTTGAATAAAAACTAACAAAAATGAGAAAATAATCTTTTTGTTACTTTTTCATCCAAAACAGATAGCTTTTAGTGATCAACTAGAAAAATACTAACTTTTTTTCTTCCATAAGATTAAAATATAAGAGCGTTTAGAGGCATAATTTATAATAATTTTTAATTAAAAATTACTAATTATAATTTTTAGTGTGTTTTTTATAAAGTAAATTACAATTTTTAGTAACTTTTGGATAGTTAATAAAATTTTTGGCAATATTTAACAATTTTTAATAACTCTTAAGTATTTGGTAAAATTTTTGGCAATTCTTTAGCAATTTGTGTGTTTGATAAAACTTTTATTAACTTTTAAATGAAACAAATTACTGTAATAGAATAAAAAAGTGACAAAAATCAAGATTCCACCAAATACTTACTTTGTAACTTTCGGTAAATTTTTACACATTTTTGTGCTGTCAAACGGGGCGTGTATATATATATATATATATATTATTACTTTTTTTTTTGGCGCCAAATTGAGCCTAAATTGTGCATAATCGATATAGGTGTGGCCGTCTAATATATATTTATATATATATATATGTACACACAGGGAGACGTGTACAGACCAGACCCCAGCGTACAGTTTCCAGTGGCCCACCACCAGGAGGAGCCTAAAGCAACTTGCATGGATGGAAAAAGCCACGGTCTGGGGGCACCGTGGGGCCAGAGGTTGGAGACACAGTAGCTGCTCTTTCTCGTAAGAACCGTCAAGTCAGACAACTGGTCTTTTTGGGGGGTTTCAGTTTCAACTACCAACCCAGCCACCGGTTCTGGTTTCGGTTTGGAAAATCAACTGCATCACATACATACATACATATATATATATATATATATTTATGTGGCTTGTATTGCCCCACAAAAAATGCCAGATGCTGTCCTGGCAGTTTAGAGGCATCTGGCAACGAAATTTCCATCAACTTTCCTTTGTGGGGTCTTTGGAGCCTCAGAATCCAAGTGGGTGTGTTTTTAAGTTGACCCTTTTTGCATGTTTCATCGACCCCTCATCACTCTCACATGCGCTGCACAGTTCACTGGATCCAGCAGCCCAACTTCAAGGGCCCGTTTATTGTGTACATATATACAGACACACACACGCATATATATACATAGAGATATGTACACATTTATACAGTTAAAGTAGCTTCTATAGTTCAGCTGGAGAGTTCAGGAGAGTAGCAAAGGCTAAGATTGATCGGGACAATAGAACTTAGGACATAAGTATCATACGATAATGGATCCATTTGAGACTATCAATTTTTGTGTGTGTGTGTGTGTGTGGGGGGGGGGGGGGGTAGCGTTTAGTGAAAAGTTAGAAAGGTACATTTTTATGCATTCGGTTTTAACCAACAGTTAGAGAGAATTTTTACTTTTTATAGCTTTAATACCTGCTGTAACTTTATTCTTGTAAAAAATATTTTATGAAAATATGACTTGTATTACTTCAATTTTCTACGAAAAATATTAATTATAAAATTAACCCACTAAACCCAATTATTTAACTAGGAAGATTATGAGAAAGTTCAATCAATCATGGACATAAAGCAGAGTTAACGGGGTTTTTTTTTTTTTTAAATTGGATCGAGATAACATTCAACTAAGCCCGACCCGTTTGCTATCACATTTTGAAATTTAAATTCTACATAAAACAATGGTCTCACGCTTACAAGTATAGCATTCCCAAAATATAAAAAACAGGATCACCTGCTAGAAACAAGTCCACCAATTCAACCCAGCCAATTAAGGTTGAAATGGGGGAAGAAAACCTAATCAGTCCATGTACCTCTCCATCCTGCAAATCCTCGAAAAAGAAGCAAACCTGAAAACTGACCTGTGTGTACCCATTGAACAAAATATTCTCATATTTACTTTCAATACCATCAATAAGAAAACCTTTAAACTACCTTTTGTTGCTAGTTTTTGACCAAATAGGATAATCCCCTCCGATAAAACCTATCACCAAAGTACCCCAAGAAAAGAACGAGGCTACATGGAGAGGGGAAAAAATACTTTTCATGAGATGAGAAATGAGAACTATTAGCCTCACAAAAGTTTGTATTTCCATCATGCAATATTCACAGAGGCCCTCTGCATCAGTAATTTAACCTCGAGGATTTTCAAGTACCAAGACTACAACTGCACATCAAGTAATTAGACCTGCTAGAAACAGGTCATCGGCCAAAAGACTCAAAATCTTGAAAGCTTAATGCAACAAAAGGAAATACCAAATATAAGTCTTGTGCAACCATCATTTTACACATTACCCTGTACAGAAAAGAGAGGGGAGAGAGAGAGAGGCCATGCTGAAGAAAGCCAAAAGGGTCTCCAAAACTGTCCCATCGCCATTTTTACCTACCAAAGAAAAATTGAACCCACTAAACAGCCACGAATGAATAGCCTGAAAGAACAGTCCACGTGACAATCTGTGATATGGTGCTTGCCCAGGGACCCTAACAATAGCTACACGGACCAAGATGATACAGCTTCACTATATAACAAGGCAGTGGGCTGTAATGTACTTCACCCTGTAGTGTCCCTCTCCACCGTTGGATTGGACTAGTGTGTAATCCTTTAATACAATCCAATGGTGGAGCTGCACACTGCATGGCAAAGTATCGCAGAAACTCACTACCAATATAATAGTAGCCTATCTGACCATTCAAAGAAACTTAAAAAGAGGGCATCACTATAAACTGAATCCTAGAACTACTTATTAAAGCAAATGGCAGAGAGATGATTCACCCTTTGGCAGAGAATTCATTTGATGGTTACAGCATGGTGCGGTGCCTGGTTCCCTACAATCCTAGCATGCTGGTGTTTCCGGCCGGAGTAGTCTCCTTCATCCACCCTTTCGCACGGAAAGGAGTAATATGTTGACATTTGGAAGCCCTGTTGGTGGGGGTACCCGCCGTGCATGTCCCACACCCCGGGATCCTTCATGTCCTTTGAGGGTTGGTTCATCTCTTTATGACTACTGGAGGAACCAGCATTTCCAGAATAATTTGAGGGGGCTGGTTTCAAGCCTGACAAGTCACCACAATTTGCAGAGGCAACCATGCCAGAACCAGTGCCCTCACCAGAAGTAACTTCGCTATCAAGCTTCTTTGTGTTGAGAAAACGGCCCCCGGAACCTCTAGCCCTTCGCATGGCATGTAAATGACGTGATTCATGAAGATAAGGCTGCTAAACATTGCAGTAGAAACCATATGTTACAACGTGATTCAGATGTCAATAATCTAGAGAAGACAAAAAAAATCACAATGAAAAGTGAAACTTTAGACATGAATCACGACGTGATGTTAAGAGAATGTTTGAGCACCACTCACTGCTGAAGCAACAATGACACACACATAAGAAAGCAAATATTTCAGTTACAATAGAAAAATTGTTGCCATAGAAAGTTACAGGAATCGACTAAGAACAAGATACAAAAATGACCCTGCTTCAAATTAAATGCAACATTAAGTTAAAGCCTTTAGCTTTTAACTTCATACTAATCACCATCGCAAGTCTTGGAGAAACTCTATTCTTAACCTGTGCCATAGAGAGATGACTAGGGTGAAGGCAGGTGACAATGGAGCACAATATACTATCAGAAGAATTGAGTGTCAAGTGCGATTTCTGGTTTCCTTGAGATTGACCAAGTGAATCAATCACTCCTCAATGCTAAGCCCCCAAAATTAAAATTACAAATAAATACTTTGAATTAATGTAACTTGAACCTATATCAAATAAGCAAACCACCAATTCATAAATTCTCTCACATGATATAAGTTCTAATTAATTTTAGGACAATTTTATTTGTTTCTGGTTTCTAGAGTTCAAGTTTGGGCTTAACTCAAACTTCTTATTATTAAAGTGTTTTCTACTGAAATTAATATTTAATGTTCTAATTAGGAAATTCTGTCTTAGGAGCCTTTTCTTACTTGAAGTCTTAATTTAGTTAGGCTTTATTTTGATACAAAGTAATGGTGTAGCCTACCACTATAACAGGAATTCAGTCAATAATAATATTTCAACCTTGTTGGTTTATCTTTCTTGTGTGATCAAGAATTATTCTCGTTTGCTAGAATGATATCTAGTCGTCTCAAGTCTCAACAACCATTTCTAACTAATGCCCCATCGATGAGTCAAAATCATCCTCATGCATGCACACGAAAGCATTATGTACATATAATTCATACATATTTACATGTTTCTTGAGTACCAACTTAATTATGAGAGATGAATAGCATCATATTTCTCCTCTCCCTTAATGCCCATGTAATTAAACAACTACTGGTTCATTTCTGTAGCATTATTTTCACGTGGGCAACTCAAAATTTTGAGAATCCAATTCAAAAACATTTGAAGCAACAATTAATTCAACCTCTTATCAACAACCCCCATCGATCATCCTCATCCTCCGTGGAGTAGGATCATAAATGTACTGACAAAAACGATCACTTTGACGATTGCCACGTACAAACAGACGCACAAACATTCAAATGCACTCATTCTAGCACATTGTATTAACCAACATTCGTACTTGTTCAATCCAATTATGGCTCCACTTTTAAGGATGAAACAGAGTTATACTGACATCTTTTTCCACATCAATCTTTTGTGATCTCAAGCTTGCTACAAATACCAAGAAAATGTTGTAACAAAAAATTAGAGCCGACTAACCATATATCATAAAATGATAAAAAAACCAGAAGAAGCAAGCAAAGAGAAAAATAAATGTAAATATACTAAGAACCATAGCGTGCACGTGAACACCTGTTTATGAACACAACTAACCTTTCTAGATTTTATCAGTTTCTTTTCCAACTCAGCTTTTGCTCGTGATTGTCTACGCCTCAGAATTCCATGGTATTGTTTAGCATTTACATACACTGGTTCCTCCGTCACTTCAAGCGGCAAGGCCATTCTAGCATGATGCACTCCAAGTGGATTAGAATGCACCTAGCACAAATTCCAAAAGCGTTAGCTAGCACACGTGTTCCATTACTACATTCTCTTATGAATGCTAAATGTTCTCAATGGTGTATGGTTATTTCAACAGCTTTCTTTACATAGTTCCAAAACAGAAGATTTTTTATTGAAAAATATAAAATTACATATGAAGTTATTAATAGAAGAGCCAGAAACACACACATACCCATGCCAAAAACAAGAAAGAAAAGAAAAATCTTTGATAGTGTTGCTAGTTTTGAAAATGTTTCACACCAGTTAGTTGGCAGAATGAAACATATTAAAGCTAATCTAAATCTACAATTCCCTAACTTCTATCTTTCCTAAGATGTTCTCTGTCTTCCTCTCTTCAAATCCTTGATCTTTTAAGTTAAATTCTTATCACTCAAATACATGAATTTCCATATGTTGGGTACGATTTTGAAACATAACTTTCCAAGAGACTTGTATCCATCATGGAGGAGGGCAGGAATCTACAATATCAGGATTCTAAAGAATCTGAACAAACTCATTTAGACAACTTGGCTTCTCTAATAATCTATTTCTCTTTGTTTCAATCTCTTCCACATAGAAGCTACAAAATCCTGCATGCAGGCTCGTAAAACTACCAATCTAGGAACCTTTGAAATACTATTTGATATTTTTAACAAGGTATAATGAATTATATGCACGGTGAACATCATTAGAAATTTTAAGTACATAGAACTTCTGTCCACGTGGGAGGAAGTGAAAACGTGTAAATTTAAGTTACAACACTCTTGACCTCAACCATGAACCATAATTTCTTTGCCTAAATAGCTTAACTTAAAGGGTCGTGAAAGAGAACTGACCAATTTTATATTATTTTTTTAAATCCTAATCCACTGCTGCCATCCCCACAAAAGAAACAAAAACATGCTGCAAAGTAATGATACCTTATAAGAACCTAGGAAGCACGAACACTTCAAAATGGGTACCATATCTGTATCCAACATGTATCGATGTTATATGACCAAATTAATTAGATTAGTTAATCATAGTTAGATTGATTAGTTAGTTACAAATTAGTTTGATTAACTAATCATAGTTAGATTAGTTAGTTAGTTAATAAGTGTAATGGAGCCTAAAAATAGGAGGTATTGGAAAAGAATTTTTAGTTCAAGATTAATTTCTCATTTGGGAGACTTTTGGATTACTCTCAAATTTAATCTAAATCCTTTTATTTTCTTGTAATTTCCTTTATTTCCTCTATAACCAACCAGACAGAAATGGGTTTACCACAATTGGTATCAGAGCCGTTCTTTGATCTTGAAATGGCAGATACCAGGAACACTTCTCAATTAAACCAACAACACCAAGAAACTCAATAACAAATAAGTCAACTAATGTAGATGATGGAAAAAATTAACAAGAGGTTAGATAATGTATCTCTTCAAATGTAGGCAACCGCAGAGGCAATTCAGAAAATCTAGAAGAAATGGAAGCAAAATCATTTTAGAAGAACCAAAAAAATGGATTGGCTAAGTCCAATCCCAATCCGCTGAAAACCATAGAAGGGAAAGATGAAGATTCTGAAAAGGATTTTTCTAAATCAAGGTCACTCAAGCAATACCCCTCTTTCGCTGACTTCAACGGCCACGCAAACGGCCAAGTCGATCTCACTGTCGATCTTCCAAATCAAGTTATCGACATGTATAAATTCAAGAAAATCCACAAAACTCATAAAAAGATTACAATAGATGCGGTAAGCTCGATTAATCTGATGGATCCATCTCCCTCCATGTTGAACGACAAAAACATCTCTTCAGGCGCCCTCATCGCGGACCTCAACCAGCAAGAATGCTCTATCACTTCGATTCAAACCCTAAACTAGATGAGCTATGACTTGATCCTCCAAAAGTCTAACTATTCGTTCACCAAATCGAAGCCAAAGAAGTCGAGAAAGCGAAGCAAAAATTGGCGGTTGTGGTGCAACTACCGTCGTCGCTCGTGGTCGCTGTCGCTCGTGGTCACGGTGACGCTAGAGACTTGTAGTAGGTTTTATTCGCTCGAGGTTAAGGCGACACTAGAGGCTCACAATAGATTTTGTTCTACGACAGCAATTGGCGAAGACAAAGCAGCCCAACATTCAGCCCAAGCCAGGCGTTGTTTGGGGTTTCTCTCTTTGCAAGGTTGCAAGGCGCTGTTTGGTATTGTTGAGCTAAGCAATTTGAAAATGAAGCAAAGCAACAGAAAAAAATAAAAAATAATAAATAAGTAAATATATGGAAAAAAAAAAAAAGCATACCCCACCTCGAGGACAAGGTGGATTTTAAAAGCAGTAGGAATTGTTATGTGACCAAATTAGTTAGATTAATTAATCATAGTTAGATTAGTTAATTAGTTACAAATTAGTTTGATTAGCTAATCATAGTTAGAATAGTTAGTTAACTAATGGGCGTAATGGAACGTATAAATAGGAGGTATTGTAACAGAAAATATTATGGAAAAGAATTTTCAGTTCGAGATTAATTTCTCATTTGGGAGAGTTTTGGATTGCTCTCAAATTTAATCCAAATCCTTTTATTTTCTTGTAATTTCCTTTATTTTCTTTACAACCAAACAAATAGAAATGGGTTCACCACAATCAGACACACATACTCTTTGGATATTCCAAGATATGTGTCGGACATGCCATATACTATTTTATCATTTTTTTTGTTCAAATATATGATTAAGACAAATCTAGATTTGAGTGACTGAAACTTCTAAAGTTATTAAATCTTAGAACTTATATTTTCTTATGTTTTGTATGCTGGATTATATATTAAATTAGTTTTGTTGTGAATGTTATATTCATGTATATAACTAATAAAAATATATAGAATTTATATTTTTTTTGTCATATCCCCGTCGTGTCCATGTCTATACATTGTATCCATATTCATGTTCATAGACAAGAACAAATAAGGTACACACATTTTTTCCATCTAAAAAAATTAATGAAACATCTATTTCATAAGAACAATTCTCAAGCAATAAAAGAATTCATTCTACTCATTAATTTCATACACAATAGATTGTAACACAGGCATTAAAGCAACCTAGCATTAAAATTCACATACATAGAAAAGGCTAGAGAGAGTGTACCAAAGTTTGAGGACTATAAGCAGGCATTATGCCCCCGTAAAATGGATCTGATGTACATGCCTGCTTCAAAAGGGATAGTAATAAAATTAAGATCAGTTAACATTTCTGAGCATAGCCAATGAAAGTTTTTATGAATACAAACAACAAAATTGAAGTTAACATGACCTTATCTTATCATGTATACAATACGATATTAAACTAAAGATAACACATCCAATTTTTAGCACATACATTCAAAATTAAAGTTAATATGAAGATAACTTTACATGCACATGTAAAATCTGCATTCAACTTTTTTTTGTGTTTGTATTTGCACACACACAGAGAAAGAGAGAGAGAGAGTACAATTGAGTGTCCAATGAGTTCCAGTTGAGGTGGTGTGAGATATTCTGCCACTGTTGGGAGCTGCATAGATTCAACATGCTGCTGTTCATGTTTATTAGTTCCAGCTGATCATAAAAGTAACATCTTGTCAGTATCAGCAAATGTATTATATAAGCATACACATATATCTCATATGCCTTAAAGAGTCATGAAGACAACCATCATAACAATCAAAGGATGCACACTATTTTGGCAACTTCAGGTTGTAAGTTCATTAATAAGGTACCTTGTAGATAATAGGTGAATGATAAAGACAAAAACGCAAATGAATTTTAAAAAATAAATTAAGTCCTTCAATATAGATCCATCAAGGATACCTGAGAACAAGAAAAAAAATACATAAATAAATAAATCAAAACAAACAAGGGAAAAAAATAGATAATCAGTAGATAAAGAACTAGAAGCACACTGTAGACGTGACTAATAACCAAATGACAACTACAATGACACTGGATTCATGCCTCAGCTTTTTACGAAGAGATGAAGATTTTGGTGCAGGTTGCACCAATATTATCCTAGATTTCCAAGGTAATTAATTAAAGGTGTCAAAAATATCTAAATCTGTAATAGGCATCTGCTGCTTTTAGCACCTTCAACTCATACTAAACAGAAAATTACACTTTGATCCTCTTTCATTTCTTTATAAAAATAAATAAATAAATAAGATCTTGTCCTTTCTGTTTTCTAGGGAGACAAAAATGAGGTGAAGTTTACAAGTCTACTGCATTGTTCAAATATAACTCCTTTGCACTCATGTCTCTCATATAGTAGTTCAAACAACCCCTCATGGAACATTTTGCTAGCTGATGTGAGAGAGAGAGAGAGAGAGAGAGAGAGAGAGCTGACCAATTTGAAAATAGGAATCTGATCACTTGAGGCATATTAGCAGTGAGTTTGTCCCAGTATTAATGATTAACGTTAGGAAGGATGATTTGCAGTGAATAAACAATCTAATTATCAACAAGATATCAATCCAAATTGAAACAGTTCCTTATGCAATATAGAGTACAAACTCATATGAAGTAAATATTTCAAAACCTAGTTACAACTACATGGTGCAAAGCATAAATAATATATTGCACAATCATCCGTAATATTCCACCTTCATTTAATTAGAAAAAATGAAAGGCTTACGAGGAATTGGGAAAAAATACAGCAGTATAGATAGGCATGCTCTGTTTCTATTTCATGTCACAACCCACACCAGTAAGCATTTACACGGGTAAACATCAAATGACAAGTTATGTACCTGATGGTCGCAAAACAGTAGTTTGCATTCCTTTATTTATATCATCTCTCATATTCCATCCACCTTTAGGTGGTGCTGTACCAGCTTTGGTCCCTAAATAACCAGTTGGCTGCTTTCGTGAAGACAAATTCGATGTGCTTTCCTCTAAACTATCATGTGATATGGCATTGTCACAAGTGCCATAACACCAAGCTTGAGAACCAATTGTATATAGTCTACTGTTTTTTGCATCAGGATCCATTTGCTTTGTGCTTTCTAACCTTTGGTGCACATTTCTGAACTTCCTTCTAAAAGAGAATTTCAAATCCGGTGCCTAGCTATATATGGAAATAAATATCTTAAGCAATTTATGTAAGCAGATGTAGCCACAAATTCATATATACAAGAAAAATGTCCAACAATACATGAAAAAACACCTCATAAACTTGAAGGCATACGTACATACATTCCTCGTGACAAGATGGTGAGTGGTGACATCATAATTCAATTATGGAGCAGCAAAAGATTTCCAAATCCGTGTTAATTTCAGGTTAAGTGTTTAGCAGCAGCTGTGCTTAGTCCACATCCAATCCGGTGATTTAATATAGAAAACAAAATGCATTTCTACTACTAAATCCTACTAACAATTTCTAGAAAATGATTCATACCTAATAAATACTTTAATCCAGTTTGAAATCAGATTAAATGTAGTTAGTACTGGACAAAAGTATTGGCAATTTGACTATCAGCTTCTTCCATTTCACATTGCTGAGTGATCACATAAATTACAAAAGTGAACTAGGACAATCTAAAATTTGATGTAACATATAGTGTTACCCATATTTCTTGTACAAAAAGATCCATTTGGAAGTCCCATGAATATGAATGAGCCCATCTACTTGGAATTTTTAGATGTACAGCCTACCATCTTGAATGGATTCGTCTAAGAATAAAATGGCCATTTTTCACAAGATGAGTTTGAATTTGCCTTCAAGAAAATTTTAAATAATTGAATACTACCAAACATGAAGTTCCCTTGGTTGGAACAATTGAATAAGAAAGTATTCATCTCAAACAAAGCTAACAATATTTGGATTTGTCATCTCGTTAAGACTCAAAAATTATTATATACTTCATTATGAAGCTCCCCATGTTGGGAGCACATAAGGAAAAGGCATAACCTCACAAACCATGATAAGGTTCAAATTTCTTTACCATACCAAAGGCTTGTGAATATCCATGGATTTAGTCATCTAACATTAAGATGATTTGACTCATTTTAATTTTCAGCATGAGTGATAGTTAAGTACCATGAATCTGATGCATCTCACCCCAGCATAGCCAAGTTAGAGACCTCAATCATCTTCATGCAGAATTATGCCCTACATAGACAATAGACTATGTATATGATTGCAAGCCACGAATTATATCAAGTTCCCTATTGTCCATGATGAACTCAACTAAGGTGATTACATTTCACTTTAAAAGTTCAAACGCCATGGAAGAAAGGATCAAAAATTTCATTTCAATAGCATTTCAGTTAGCATGGAAATGGTTTGAAAAATGTTTCTAAAGCAACAAAATATATATATATTTATTTAGAAATATAAATTGAAATCTAATTAAAGGTATGAAGCATAAAAATAACTTGATTAAATAACTTATTATCGCATTTTTTTTTTTGGGTGTACTTTATTGTGTTTCAATGAAAAGTGATTATTATTCTACTAGTATTTTATTTGGGTGAATACCGACAGTTTCATAACAATATTATCTTCTTTGCACAAAAGGTGCAAAATATATCTATCAAATTTCTTAGAGTAATACACCCTTAATTACCATTTCCCCGTCGTACAACACATGCAGCCACAGTCATGTAATTAATTGATAATTGTTTTCCATACATGCCCACTAAACTCAAAGTCCCAAAATGAAAAAGCAACAAAACATTAAAATATATATATACACATATATAAATAAATAAATAAATAACCACCTAAATAATTAAAGAGAAAACCACACCACCTGATCAGGTCACCAAAAATTTAACCCACTTTAAAAACACAAAGTCTATGGTATTTAACTTAATTTTCACTCTCCATGCAAAAAACAAATACCCCCAAAACATGTTCTTCATATGATATAAGATACTCAACGCCAACTTGAAATGAATAGTGTATTCTCTTTGGATGTCGGTCCACCACAAATTTCAGCAGGAATAGTAAAGATCTAAAACCAGCGTTTGGTTGCTGAGAAACTACGAGGAAGGAAAATCAAATCTAAACAAGTCTCCAACAGTTTCTGAATTTACTAGAAATATCAAACTGGGTAGGAGATTTGAGCACGGTCCTATTTTCCTGGAAAATATAAATTGTTTTCTTTTGTGCACTTCACAAAGGAAATACCCACAAACAATTTAGCAACATAAGTTTCTAAAAAAAAAACATCAAACGATCCAGAAATAACTGAAATTAAAACGAAGAATTTCAAAAGCACTATTTCAGCAACTGAGGACTCGCGAAGAGGGCTTACTTTAAGAGTCAGATTCAGAGGATTGACAGAAACCCTAGAATTTTATCTGATTCCCAATCCACTCTGAGGCTCTTTGTGTGGGAGAGAAATTTTTTTATGGGTGTTTGCATAAAGATGGTAGTCGGAGAAAATAAGATATAGGTAGAGCAGAAAAGGAGAGAGAGAGAGAGAGAGAGAGAGAGGGGGAGTGAATATTCAAATATAGGAAGTCACGCGAACGTGCTCTCTTTTTCTCTCTGCCCCGCTACAAAAAATATTTTCGTTTCCTTATCTGATGAAATGACATCGATGGCCCCACCACTGCTGGATTTACAAATATGTCCATGATGACGATGATTTTAATAATAATAAAAAACTGGGAATAAAGTGCCAAAGACTTTTATGAAATTTAATTTTTGTTGGAAAGCATAAGAAAAGGTAAAAAAAAATAGAGTTACGTAAAAATATTAATTATTAATTGATATTGTAAAAAAAATATTGATAATTTTTTTTATTTCTTAGTTCTTTGAAGAAAAATAAAATAATTTAATAAATATCATGTCAATGAAATAAAATATTTTTCCCTTTTTTTTAATTTCATTTCTTATTCTCTATTAAATTAATAATTGAATAGAAGGATAAGAAATCCAACTTTTGTCTTCTCTAAATTTTAACCTTTAGGCCAAAATCATCTTTAAGATTGTTAGGAAATAAGAATTAAATTTTAATTAGTAAGTCATATATACCCACAAAATTGAAAATTTCAAAATAATGTAAACAGGATTAATCGGTTAACTTAAAGAATATATTTGATTTAATAAAAATTATTAAAAAAATTTTAAAATTCCTTAAATTTTATAAAAATAATTTATTTTTTATTTCATTATATAAATTATAAACTTATAAATTATCTTATCTTACCTCATTTTTTATTTCTCTAAACATATTCAAAATTAAATTGAATAGCTGCAAGGGAGTCGATTGAAAGTGGCTGCTTTTCTTACTAATGTGAATATGAGGGGTAGACTCGTCCTTGACCATTACTTCATATTAAAATAGAACACAGATCACCTGCTAGCAAGGAGAAATTAATTATTGCATTTGATGACTCTTTCATTAGACGCCATATTGCAGCGGGTCCCACTCCACCACCGCGGGACACGTGTTGCGTGACCACAGAATTGGTGACTCAAGGGCGAAATGACGGATATCACTCCGCCGTCTACAGCGGAGCTCTCTCTGTCGCAGCATTGGATGTCAAGTGTGACTCCTTCCCGGTGGCAATACGACAAAGCGTGGATTTCATGACGGCGACCGTCAACCTTCCACGCGTCCCTAGTCGTGGGTGTCAGTAGGTGGACGGACATAATGCACCGCCACGAAATCCATTGAGAAATTCCCACGTGGTGGTGGTGGGGTAGAAGTCTTGAAGAACTTCGGGAAGCCAAGGACAGCTCATTCTCATTTCTGGGCCACTCTTTGCGTTCTACCGCCGTAGATGGTGTTTGGGTGAAAAATAAACAAATAAAAGAGTTAGTGTTAAAGTAATCCGTAGTGAAATTAAACTAGAGAATGTTAGAAAAAAAAATTGTAATTTTTTATAATATTTTATAACTTTTCGTAAATTTAAAATAGCATCGTAGTTCTAATAAAACGTGATTAGGTGTAATTTTTTTTGTGGCTAGAATACTCCAGACTGTTTAAAGTTATAAATAGTTAAGATAAATTTATAAAAATTAGAATTTTAGTATTTACACGGTAAGTAAAAAATTTTAATTTTATAAAAATTCGTAGTAATTTGTGAAGTTTTATAAAATTCCAAACAAAACAACTATAATAAGTGGCAGAGTCACATGGTGTCCAGTGTAGGCGAAGGCCTACACTGAAATTTTTTAAAAAAAAATTATTTGATATAAAAAAATTATAAATATTTATAAAAAAATTATTGGATGCATTTGGAGGCATATCTTTTAGTAACTTTTGGTATTTTTTTATCAAAAAATTTTTAACCTTTTTTTTACAATTTTTGAGTGTTTGGTAAAATTTTGACAACTTTTAGCAATTTTAATAATTTTTGGCAACTTTTAGCAATTTTTGATAATTTTTAGCAACTTTTGTGTGTTTGGTAAAAATTTTGGTAACTTTTAAATAGAGCAAATTATTGTAACAGAGTAGAAAAGTGGCAATGTATTTGATATCAATGTATAATATTTTATATTTTATCATATTTTATGTATTTATTTAGAATTTAAAATTTTACATGTAATTTAGTCTACAATGACCCAAATTCTTGCGTACGTAATTTAATTATGATTTAAGTAATTTGAACTAAAAAATTGTCACATTTTTGGAGTTGTAGTTCTCCGCATCTTGTATGGTATTTTTGAAAGTAATGAATAGATAAATATTTCTTATTAACTGAATATATTTTTAAAAAATTAATTTTATTTTTTAATTCATTTTCTCATTTTATTTCTAAATGAATTAGATATTCAAACATATCAAACGTTAAAAGTAAATTTTTATTCAATTCTTTAACGTAACAATTATTAAATTGTTTTTATTCCCCTTTCGATTCCTGTTTCTATTCCCCTTCCGATTCCGGTTCTCAATAATAACCTATGATACGCATAATTTTTTTCTTTACCTTTTTAAATACTTATTCTTTAAGAACCAAATTTTTTAAACTAAAAACGTGTAAAAAAGTAATGTTGCAATATTATTTTTTTTTATAAAATTTCATTTTAATGAGAATTTATATAAAAACTAAATGTAAGTGCACACACTATCTATATGATTTTTTCAGTAAACACATATTTTTTATTTTAAATAAATTACCAAAAAAATTTAAATAAAAAATATTGAAATAATTGTAAAAGTTTTGAATGCATTTAAGTAAATACTTGTAATTAAATGAAATTTAAAAAAGACAAAAAAATACAAAAATAGTGGGTGGTTAAAAAATACATTTAACGAATACTAAAAAAATTAAGAATATTAAAATTACCCGTACTTGACGAGTACCTGCTTCATACACTCCATTGGGGGAGGATGTGAGAATACTAACAACGGGAATAAGAATTTAAGGTATTACCCAAATGAGTACAAAAACAGGGACAAGTATGATACTCCCCACCCTATCCCGTACTGATTTAAATATTTATTTATTAATTTATATATATTTCTAATTTTTATTTAATATTTATAATAAATTTTAATGTTTATTTTATATATAATATGTAATTTATAATAATTAATATATTTGGTGGGTAAACTGGGACGAGGACAGGAAATCTATTACCTAATGGGGACGAGTATAAAAAAAAAAATTATCTCCAAAATGGGTAAGGGGACGGGGACGAGGGTGGGATTGGAGAAAGCCATACCCACCCCATATTTGTCCTATTAACATCTCTATAAAAAAAAATAGACAAAATTAAATTTACTTAACTAAGTGGTAGTTACTAAACAATTTTCTTTTGACTTATGTAATGAATTGTTTATTTATTAATTTACTTGAATGCTTGGAACTCGAATGCTTATCCTTTTGTATAGATAAATAAAATTTACTCCTATTTATATTCCTACACTTTCTTAACAAATGATGGAGATTGATTTGATCCAACAATGAAGCTTTCATCTTTAGAATCATTTGCCAAAATATCAGGAGATTTATAATACTCATAGAAATTTCTACAATATTTAACACACTTTTTATAAACCCCACTTGGTTCTAGAATATTTTAGTTTATAATATCTACAATACTTTAAAATATTGGAAACACTTTTTAAAATCCCCCCTAGTTTCTAAAATATTATAAAGAAATATAGAGTACTCCGGTGGCTTTTAAAAAAAATTTCAAACAATAATAAAATGTATTTTATTATTTTTTAAAATTATTTTTTATTTTCTATCTAGTATATTTTAAGAAAATATATCTAAATTAAATATATTTTATATTTATTTTTTTCTTTTTACAAAAAACACATAAAACATGTGAAAAAATGGCCAAATTAAATGCATGCTTTCATTGTTTCTTTAAGAAGAAAAACAAAAAAAAAAAAGAAAATAGAGAGAGAAATTAATGGGAAAGTAAAAAAATTAAGATTCCTTGATTTATATTTTTTTTATTTTTATTTGCTCCAAATCCAAAAATCAATTGTGAAAGTGGAAGAAAATTGTATTTCTTTTAATTTATTTTCTCTCCAAATATACTGACATAAGTATTTTTCATTTTTAGATTTTTCAGTAAAAACAATTTTTACTTGCAAAAAAAAAAAATAGTCATAATTTTGGCTCAATTTATTTCAAGATAAAATATTTATGAAAAATAATTTTTCATATTTTCTAAAAATTATTTTTTGAAATATTTACATAGTAATAAAATGTTGGCTTTATCAGAAAAATATTATTAAAAATAAACTTGTTCTTCAAATGACCACAATAATTTTTTTGTTAAACAAAGATATGTGTGGAGCAAGGTATAAATAAATAATGGTAATAAATGAATAATGATTTGTTTTAAATGATATTTAACCAAAAAAATTTTAAAAATTAGACACATTGCACTTGAGGTGAAAATCACTTACACTATTGTACCTTGTTATTGTGCACTAATATTTTCTATACTCATATCCAAAGTGCAAAGTTGGACAACATCATTTTTAGTGGTAAAAGGATAAAATTACCTCATCTTCTTTTTCACTACCCTTTTTTCTCTCTTGTTTCCTCTGATCCTCCATTTTTCTCTATCAACACAACTTTCACAAATCAAAACCCACAATATATATATATATATATATATATATATATAAAACATAAATTAAAATTAGATTGAAGAATTAGACAGTTAGAATCTTCATTGATTGCAAAACCCTAAATTTACAATAAAAATATCTATTAATTGCAAAACCCACAATATATATATATATATATATATATATATCATCTGCCAATGGTATGCCATTAAAAGTCAAATATAAATTAACAAAAGCTCATGTATGTAATCAAAATATATGCATAAAGACTCCATTTATTTTAGTAAAAGATTTAAATAGAGAAGTAATATTAGGAACACCTTTCTTAAATCTTATCCAACCCATGACCGTATCTCCTAAAGGAATTTCTACTAATATATTTGACCAAGAAATTATATTTGAATTTCTTAATCCTCCAAATATTAAAGATTTGAATATTTTAAAAGATATAGCTATCGAAAAAACTCAAATAAATAATATCTCAAAAATCATATCAAAAGAAAAACATTTAATGCTCTTAAAACAAGAAAAGGTATGTCAACAAATCAAGATTCAACTTCAAGACAGCCAGCTGAAATTGGCAATTGAGAACTTTAAAAATAAAATAATCAAAGAAGCTTCTTCCACCATCCCAAATGCATTTTGGAATAGGAAAAACCATATAGTTACCCTTCCTTATATTAAAGATTTTCAAGAATCAAAAATTAAGACAAAAGCCAGACCTATCCAAATGAATCAAGAGCTTTTGGATTATTGTAAAAAAGAAATCCAAGATTTATTAGATAAAAAACTTATAAGACCATCCAAATCTCCCTGGAGTTGTGCTGCTTTCTATGTAAATAAAAATGCTGAAATAGAAAGGGGAACTCCAAGGCTAGTAATAAATTACAAGCCTTTGAATGATGTTTTGCAATAGATAAGATATCCAATCCCTAATAAGCAATACCTCCTCCAAAGACTTGTACATGCTAAAATATATTCAAATTTTGATTTAAAATCTGGATTTTGGCAAATTCAGATATCTGAGTCAGACAAATATAAAACAGCATTCACTGTCCTTTTTGGACAGTATGAATGGAATGTAATGCCTTTTGGATTAAAAAATGCTCCAAGTGAATTTCAAAAAATCATGAATGACATCTTTAACCCATATACTGATTTCTCAATAGTATATATTGATGACATATTAATCTTCTCAAATAGTATTCAATCTCATTGGAAGCATTTAAACACTTTCCTTTATATTATAAAGAAAAATGGTTTAGTGCTTTCTCCAACAAAAATCAATCTCTTTCAAACAAGGATAAGATTTCTTGGACATTACATTGATCAAGGAACAATTACTCCAATTGAAAGAGCTTTAGAATTTGCAAGTAAATTTCCTAATGAAATTAAAGATAAAAAATAACTTCAGAGGTTTTTAGGGAGCCTCAATTATATCTCAGAATATTATCAAAAACTTAGTATCATTGCTGCTCCATTAAGAGAAAAGCTTAAGAAAAACCCTCCTCCATGGTCTCCTCAGCATACCCAAATTATCAAACAACTTAAGCAACATCTTAAGTCTTTACCATGTTTGCATATAGCAAACCCTCTAGCTTATAAAATTGTAGAAACAGATGCATCAGATTTAGGATACGGTGGTATTCTAAAACAACGTCTTCCTGGCCACCGTCAAAAACAATTAGTCCGATTTACATCAGGAACATGGACTAATGCCCAGAAGAATTATAGCACTATTAAAAAGGAAATTTTATCTATTGTATTATGCATTCAAAAATTTCAAAGTTATTTATTAAATCAAGAATTTTTAATCAGAATTGACTGTAAGGCTGCCAAGCATGTTTTACAAAAAGATGTTCAAAACATTGCATCAAAACAGATTTTTGCAAGATGGCAAGCTATTTTATCAGTTTTTGATTATAAAATTGAATACATCAAAGGAGAAGCAAATTCCATCCCTGATTTCCTTACCCGTGAATTCTTGCAGGGAAACCATGCCTCCTAAACCTATTAGACCCTCTTCATCAACCCAACAACCAATATCAAAAGAATCATATGCCATGGTACCTATCAAACCATCCTCTAGTCAAACCACACCCTTACCAACTACCATTCCCAGAGTCCTTCCATTATCTCCCAGTGACTGGTATACCCAGTTAATGGATGAAGAAAGACAACAACAACAGATATTAAGCCAAGTGGCTAATAAGAGCTTTGCTCAAACAATCACAACTGGATCATCAAAAGAGGTGGCTAAACGTCCCTCTTCATCATCCATGGTGGCTCTTGGCCCCATAGCCTCTTCATCAAAAAATGTGGTGGTATCGGCAAACCCCACACCAATTTCTCAAATTTCCCTATCATCAAAATCACAATATTTTCCCAAACCACAAACCTATATTATTACCAGATTATCTCAAGAATATGAAAACCCATTCATAAATCCACCCAATTACCAAGCTATTCATGATCTTCTCCAAACCGTATTTCTTCCAAACAACCATTTTGTAACTTCAAATTCCATGAAAACCCAAAAATTTTATGAATTTATACTGATTGACACTGAATCAGTATCTTTTAAACATTATCCAGATAAATTTAACCAAACCCAAATTGCTTATTCAACATGTCAGATTATCAAAATCTTATCTTTTGAAGACTGGGGAGGACATCCAAACCAATTCCGTCAGTTTTCTCAATATTTTGTCCCATCCACCTACAATTACTGGGATTATCAAAAAGCCTGGTATCATACCTTTTATCATCAAAATAAAACATTCAGACATTCTTGGATGTTTTACTTCCACAACAAATTCCATCAAAACCTTCCAGCATGGTTCATCGAATGGTGGAACATGTTTGGGCCAGTACCAGAGATATTACCCCAACAAGCTCATCAAGGCCTCCAGATTTATCAAGACAGATTTAAAATCCCATCTCATTTTCCCATGAACCAATTCCCTCATCTATTTTATTTCTTCCAACAATTTTTCCTTGCCTGGATTATCCAATGGGAATATTTTCATCAAGGACCAACCATTTCATCACTAATCCGTAGAATTAAAGTCAAATGGTGGGAACAATTTAAAATTGACAGGGTTACTCCCGCGGCCATTGATAAGTATTTCCATCAACATTCAGTACTAACAACATCAACAAACCCTCAGTTCCTTCTTCAAAAAAGCCAGAATATGTCCAAGCTTGCAGCTACAGCATCAAAAAAGGAATTAAAACAACAATTATTAGCTGCATTGGAATCATTATCAGAACAGGAATCAAGTGAGGACTCCAATTCGGCAGAAAGCTTCACTTTAGTCAATCTTGGCAATGATAATGAAGACGACTGCTATGGTATCCTTCCTCCTATCCATAATCCTACTCCATCAGCACCAATCAAGGAAAAGAAGAAAACAAAAGCAAAAGCAAAAAATTGATTATCAAGCCACTGCAGATTCACATGCCTGGAATTGTTCATCAAGTTATGACAAAGAACATCAAGTCTTACCTGCTAAAGGAATTATTGCTATCAAACTTTATGTCATTTTTCAGACACGCCTGCAATCATTCACCAAGTCACATGCCAAAGAAACTACTGCCATCAAGCTTTATGTCACTTTTCAGCTTTATGTCTACTTTATGTATTTATCATCTTTAGCTTTATCTTTAGTCAAACTTTATGTCATCTTTGTAAAAAGAAGTCAGGCTCTTTATCAGTACCCATCACGGGAAAAACTGTAGTCTGATTCCTTTTCCTCTGTATAAAAGGAGATGGAAGAAAACATTGAGGGCATTCAGACAAATTCGGAGAAAACCTTTCAGAACCCTTCTGAAAACCAAAACTTCTCTGTTTCACCTCCCTCAAAACTTCCTATCCTTTATCCTGCTATCTCTGATGTATCAAGTCTAGTCATTTGTATCAAGTAAGTTCTTGTATTAAAATTGTATTTACATTGTTTATTAATAAAGCTTTATTTACATCATCTGTATTTTTATCAGTTATATTTCTCTTCATCTTATGATTCTATTGAATTATTATAAACAAAAATTATCTTGGTATAGAACTCGTTTATCTATTACAAGACAAAGAATATCTGAAACTGACATTCATCAAACAAGAATTTTAGAATCATTATTTATAAGTTATTTTTTCTTAAGAAAAAGAGAAAAATATTATTTAGACAGAATTAAAGAATATTGTTATTAATTATAGTTTTATTTTGCTTACATTATTTTTGCATCTTTACATATTTTGTTATGCCTGCTTTACAATCTTGCTATTCCTGGGCTCCTCTTGGTATCAGGCTCTTTATCAGAACATTGTTTTTTCATTTTATAAGCACTTGCAACCATTGTCATTTCTTGTAATTTATTAATCTTTTGATATTCTGTTAATCCATCTAAATTCCATTTATAGATTCTAGTACCTTTGAAAAATTGAGTTGGTTCAACTAATTCTTCGTATTGTTGATCTGGGAAAGATGGTCTTGGATAATAATTTTTTATTTGTTTTGTATTATGTTTGTTATGGTTCCATCTGGCCATATTTATTGTTTGATCCTGAGGAATAAAAGTTTCTAATATTTCTTCAACTTCTGTTTCAGATAATTGTGATAATGTGTGGATGGCTTTTATTGATGGAGATGGTGTTTCAGGAGCCACCATAAATGTCAATGTGTTTTGTAGTTTTTTAATCTTATTATCAATATCTTGTATTAGATCTTTATCTTTTAATTGAGTATTGATTTTCTTGGGAATTTCATGAGGAATAAACAAAGGTTTTTGATGTGAATTTTGACTTATTGCAGGTTCTGATTCTTGTAAATTATTTTCAATTCTATTTAATTGATCACTAATTGTTTTAAGGTTTTGATTTGTAAAGTTGTTTTGTTCTAAGATTTTTTGTATATCTCTAGATGTTATATCAGATTCTGATGGTGATTTCATTTTATAAGGTGAAGCCTTAATGATTGAATTTCTATATTGGATAGATAATTCTTCATGAGGTGGATGGGTAGATTGTTTAGTACCTTCTGATGTGGTCCATTGTTGGGTTTTTGAGTAACATTTATTTCTTTGGTAAAAGGATAATTTATAGAATTATTGGCAGCATAATTTTCAAACTAATCAAAAAATCTAAAATGAGTTTTATAATTTTGAACATGTTTGTAAAATTTTTCTCTTATTGGTATTCTAGCAACTTCATCGAAATTTGATAAGAACCATTCTCTTTTTTGATCATTTTCGGTTGATTCAAAATCTTTCTTTAATATACTTTTATTCATAATAAATTCTCTATCTATGACAAATATTTGAGGGTCGTCTTGCATTTGAGATTGAGTTGGGGACATATGTTCAGAAGATTTATCTTCATCATCTTTTTCTTGTTGATTTATTTGATCCGTGTAAATAGGTTGGGGTATGGTTGATTTATTTCTAACTCTATTAAGCTTAAGAGGTTCATAATTGCTTGATGTTGGAATAGAGGAACAAGAAGATCTTGGAGGTTGATAGGATGATCTTGGAGGTTGATAAGGTTCTCTAGAATAAGAGGATCTAGGAGGTTGATAAGCTTCATTAAAATTTTTTGTTTGGAAAGGTATTTCTCCTTCTGCTTTAATTTGTAAATTAGAAAGTTTTGTGGATAAAAATTTGAGTTTAACAGATCCATTTGGGAGTTCTTCAATTTGTTGGAGTTTTTTGTTTTCTATTTTTGGAGTGGGTACTTGGTCTTCTAATTCCCATTCTACTGGGAGATTGATATCACTCCAGAGTATGGTTTGTGGGACTATTAAATTAGAATTTTCTTTTTGTGTCTGAAAAAATATTGTCTCTCCTTTAGGGCTAATGGTTTTAACTAAATGATCCATGATAGTGGTCATAGTTTTATAATGGATTTTATAGATTACAGCAAAAGGAATATTTTCAGGTTCCATGTCATATCCTGATGTTTGTATTTTAAGAACAAGAGAGTTTAATATTCCAGTGTCATGTAAAGAAACCGGATAATTTGGAAAGCAGTTAAAATATATAGGACCATTATATAAACTAGTTTCAATAACTCCTAGTAAAGAGTCTTGAAAATTTCGATGTCTTTGATCTCTAAGACATAGTAGAATTGATGTATTTAATCCACTTCTAGTTAATGGTTGGATAGCTATTTGAATGTATGAATATTTTTCTTGATGTTTTCTAATGATACTAGAGTCAAGGAGTTTGATAGATTGACATTCAGATGTAAATGGGACAGTTTGTTTAACTGTTTTGATAGAATAATCAGAAGAAAAAGACCATTTTTTGATATGATAAACTTTTTTAATAGGAACATTTGGGATTTTTCAGTTTGATATAGGTTGTTGTAGATTTTGAATATTTTGTTCTTCTTGATTTATTATATTACTATCTTGCTATTCCTGGGCTCCTCTTGGTATCAGAGCCATAGGTAGAGAGAATTAAGATATTTTAGAAACCCTGAATTTCTATTTTAGTTTACAAGATTTAGTAAACCTTGAACCTGACTCGGTGGGGAAACTCGATAGTCGCGTAGCCAGTTTAGGGCAATATGTTGTAAGTCCCGTTTTTAGGCATAAATCGTTGACAGGCCTATGGTGAAAGTTTTACATAAGTTTTGTAAAATAAAATAAGAATTTAATTTTTCTATCGTGTCTTTCTTGTCTAGATCTATGTCTAGGACATCAAGTTCATCCCAAGATATATATATATATATATATATATATATATATATATATATATATATATATATATACGTACAAATTGGGACTAGATTGAAAAACGAAACAATTAAAACCTCTATTGATTGCAAAACCCACAATACATAAAATACGAATCAAAACTATATTGAAAAATTAGACAATTAGAATCTTCATTGATTGCAAAACTCACAATATATATATGTAAAGAAGAAGGCTAGAGATGGCCGAGATTGCACACTTGACCCCTAGTTAGATTTGCCTGTGTCGATTTGAGTCCTAAAAGAATTCATCTCCCTTAGCCATCGAATCCGGATCAGTGATAAGTACATACTGAGGGTGGAGAGCTCTTCGATTGGATTGTTGCGAGGGACCACTACAATGAGCGAAGAGTGACCGGCGTCACTAAAATGATTGCAAAGGTTGTGAAGATGTGTCATGAGAAGAATGTGATGCACAGGGATTTGAAGCCTAAGAACTTCTTGTTTGTAAACAAGAAAGAACATTCACTTTTTAAGGCCATTGATTTTGGACTTTCTGTATTCTTTAAGTCTGGTACAGTGTTGAATTTGCTCTTTTTTTTTTTAATCCCTGTGGGAGGGTTATTTTCATCTGTTTATTTATTTATTTTTTTGGATGAAATTTTGATAATTACACTTTAATACACGTGAGTCTCACGTACAATTAATTTAACAATTCCATCTAACTTTATAATTTGGATATGAGTACAAGAGATATTAGTGCACAATAACGAGGAACCAAGGCCGGTTCTAATAAGTAGTGTTGGGCAAAATAATACCTCGACGTACGGAGTGCCGAACAAGTATAGTCAAGGTGCCACGTGGCCCAATGCCGAGCATATCTGTATGATTCACCTAGTCATTCACTAAGTATGTTGAAGCGTGACACGTGGCGTTCCACCGAACAGTTTATTGATGACACGAGAGTTCCACGTGAGCGTTATACACGGACACATGTATTTGGGTTAATATTCCAAGGGATACCCTGATTCTCATATCTATAGACAATGTGTTGCTACGTGGCTGTAGCCAAAAACCTCAGTAGCCAATTTGTTCGGCCCATTGATTGGCGACAAGTAAATGTTATGCCTGGGACCCACAGCCTTAATGAGTGATCATAACCATAAATGCACCGTAGTTATGACTGAATTAGGTATATATCTCTGAGGGAGTAACTAGCTCAGTTCACTTCGTTATGAGTAGTTGACGGATGTGACAGGTAGACAGTTTGACCACGAAATTCCGGCTATATTGCCGTGTTTAACTACCAGAAGCATTGAATGAAAGGTATGGAGTATTTAATAAAAGATATGAGGCATTAAATGAGCGGTGAAAGGCATTTAAAGAAGGGAAGGAAAAGAGGTGCACGGAAGCTGGATGCAGTCAAATCACAGGTATTGTCTTATTTATTATTTACATTACTATAAATAGGAGATTCTACTGGACGATGAAGGTAAGCTGACTATTGCCAACTTAAGTTACTATTCATTTTTTCTCTGAAAAAGCTTTTTTCTTTGAGCTACTTGCTGACTTAAGCATCGGAGGGTTTTCCGGCCAGAGACCTCCACTCCGGCTGTAACCTTTCTTTTGTCTTTGTTCGGCAGGTTGTCGATTGCATTTTCGGTTGGCGTGGTCAGTAGTTTTGGCGGTAAATTTTACTGCCGAACAGGTTCATTATTAAATCAAACCAATTTTGAACAAATTTTGTAGCTTGAGTTTGAGTTAAACTCAATTTAATAAGTTTTAATCAATGTAAAATAATCAAGTTACTCTTGACAGGATTTGTTCGGTGGTTATAGGAGCAGGGGCCTTCCCCTCGTCCAACTTCCTTTTTCCAGCAGCCTTTTGCTCTTCCGCCTTCTTCTTCTTCGCCTCCTCAATTTTTTGCTCATTGGCTTTTGCCAGGGCAAGTTTCTTGTAATCAATTTTAGGGGCCATGTCCCTTTCCTCTTCTTCGTCCGAATTGGAGAAGTATTCGAAGGTAGGAGGAGGTTCAAGTTCTTCTTCTTCTTCTTCTTCTTCCTCCTCCTCGTCCAACAGAACGAGTCTCCGCCTCCTCGGTTGTTCGGCAGGATCAGGAATTGCTGCTTCGGGAGCAGGAAATTGCTCGGCAACCAAATGGATCGCAAAGGGAGGTGGATGAACCCACCCTGGGTGCTTCAGAGCGTAAAAATTTTCTTTCTCTTCAGCAGAAGCCCTGAACCACCACTAGAGACGCCTGATAGCTTCCGAGGTTGCGAAACCTTGAGGGGGAGCAATAAATGTTTGGTGAGTGGGGGTGAAGTTGAACAAAATTAGAACCGCTCTGGCGAAGGGGTAAAGATTAGGACCTCCGAGGAACTTGAACACTTGATCGAGATGATCCTTATCAGCATGAATACCGCTGGCCCAGAACTTCTTTGTTTGGCCGGCTGCATGGAAATCAAATCAAATAGTTAGTGTGCTTCCAAAAAGTAGGCAGTCGAAGAAGAATAAGAGCTGGTAGTATTCGAAATCAACCAACCTGGGCCCAAAGAAACCAGAGAGACGATTGGAAAACAATCTTCATCTGGATCGTGTGTCCAGTGACCCGTGACGACGCACAGGTCACTTTCTGACTTAATCGTATCAGGCAGCATATGGACCAAGGCTTTTTCTGGTCGGGATTTCAGATACCACCTATTCTCATCCTTCTTCACCTTCTGGATAGAGTAACAGTAAAGTAGATCCCACTCGGATATATGGAATCCGTATCGCTTATTTATCTCTATTACCCCATTGACTATCCTACAAAAATTGTGGGTGACGTTCCTGGGGCCGAGGTCTAGGATGCTTATCATAGAGCGAAGAAAATGGTGTAGGGAGAACCAAAGGCCACCTTCAGTGATGGCAACTATGGGGAATTCCCCTGGTGCGCGCTCGCCCTCTTGAGCGAGCTTGATTTCTACATTCTGAGGAATTTGATATTTCTCCTTGAAAACCCTAATTTTTTCCTTAGATTTGAGCTCATTCGCGAGTCTACCCATAATGGAAGATTTTAGATGAGAAAGACTGACTCACCAGGAATGAAAATATACGGGAGAGATGAAGGCTGGAGAGGACGAAAGTTCGGAGAAATAAAGTAAAGGAGATTGGATAGCTCGAGTCACAGAAAGGGAGCCAAGGAGATGAACCGAGTATATATGTATGTGTATGTATATCTGTGGGAGGCAATCGAAACATCACCAAAGAAAAGACAGCGGGTGGTAAAAAAAACGAATTTATTACCGCCCCAATTTTCGAATTTTTGGCCACTCACATTTTAACACTCCATATTTGGGGATCTGTGTAAGCGCCGTGGTAGATGAAAAGCTGAAAGGGCACTACGCGTGTCATTACCAGGAGCGAAAATGGTCCAATCAGATTTGAAGCGCGTCAGGAGGACACTAAACGACAAATCGCATAGGGGAAGATTGAACGGATTGGTAAGGTAAGGCTTTTCTGCTCTGCTACTCTGCTCGAAAAATATCTTTTTTCAACCAGAGTGGGGGCAAAATAATATCTCGACGTACGGAGTGCCGAACAAGTATAGTCAAGGTGCCACGTGGCCCAATGCCGAGCATATCTGTGTGATTCACCTAGTCATTCACCGAGCATGTTGAAGCGTGACACGTGGCATTCCGCCAAACAGTTTATTGATGACACGAGAGTTCCACGTGAGTGTTATACACGGGCACGTGTCTTTGGGTTAATATTTCAAGGGATACCCTGATTCTCATATCTATGGATAATGTGTTGCTACGTGGCTGTAGCCGAAAACCTCAGTAGCTAATTTGTTCGGCCCATTGATTGGCGACAAGTAAATGTTATGCCTGGGATCCACAGCCTTAATGAGTGATCATAACCATAAATGCACCGTAGTTATGACTGAACTAAGTATTTATCTCTGAGGGAGTAACTAGCTCAGTTCACTTCGTTATGAGTAGTTGACGGATGTGACAGGTAGACAGTTTGACCACGAAATTCCGGCTATATTGCCGTGTTTAACTACCAGAAGCATTGAATGAAATGTATGGAGTATTTAATAAAAGATATAAGGCATTAAATGAGCGGTGAAAGGTATTTAAAGAATGGAAGGAAAAGAGGTGCACGGAAGCTGGATGTAGTCAAATCACAGGTATTGTCTTATTTATTATTTACATTACTATAAATACGAAATTTCACTGGATAATGAAGGTAAGCTGACTATTGCCAACTTAAGCTATTATTCATTTTTTCTCTGAAAAAGCTTTTTTCTTTGAGCTACTTGCTGACTTAAGCATCGGAGGATTTTCCGGCCAGAGACCTCCACTCCGGCTGTAACCTTTCCTTTGTCTTTGTTCGGCAAGTCGTTGATTGCACTTTCCATGGGCGTGGTCAACAATTCCGACGGTAAATTTTTGCTGCCGAACAAGTAGCAATTTAGGCAATCGCCTAAGACTCCAGCTAATAAAAATGTCCTAAATTAAAATATATGTGTGTGTGTATAGATATTTAGTTATTTTAAATTTATTTACTTTTAATACTTACCTTAATCTCAAATAATTTTGTAACTTTTCTTAATTTATATAAACAATACGTATCCCTAGTACAGGCCTGGCTTAGGTCTTAAGGTATATGTATGAAAATTATTTAGGTTATAATTTTTTTTTTCTGGCTTAAACCCTCAAATCGTTTGATACAGTCCATGTCAGGTACAAAAAAATGTAAATAATTTTTACGATAAGTACAAGAGTATAAAAGTAATTATCCCTTAAAAATAAATAAACAAATAAAACGACACTAGCTGATCGATAAGGTAGCCTCATTCTTTAATCGCACAGTTCAAATCCAAAGAATTGAAATAAATGCAACAGCATAGTTTCGAAAATGGGAAAATTTTCCACTCGTTCAATCGGCTGAATCTAAAGTCGATCTAAAAAATATTCTGAATCATCTATTAAAATCGTTCGAAAATGATTGGAATCATTAATAAATGATTAAAGCATTTGAACCGGTTATATAAACATTTAGAACAAAACAAAGAATTTTCAATCGAGTAAAAACACCATCAAACTGCATAAAAGACCTCATTTAAAAAATATAGTATATTACCGAAATCAATTATAATTTTCAAAGATTTTAATTCTCTATTTTTTTCCACAAATATGAATATTTTTTAAAATTAATTTCCAGAAATGTTGTGGCAAATAAAAAATAATTTCTGCTGATATGGGAATCCTAGCATACGGCATCATTGTAGCTGTTGATGAAAATAATGCAAAGATTTTAGTACACGAAAAATTTACAACTATAAATGAAAAAATTACAACTATCTTCTCCTTTTTTTTTTTTTATGTTACACAAAATTGATCCAAAAACATGTTTCCAGAAATTATTAAAAAAAATAGTTTATAATTCAAAAACATATTTGGTCATATTACAACCAAAAACTAATTTTGAGAAGACAAAATGACCAAAAAAATGTAAATATAAAATAATTTATGGATATAATTCATTGATATATTGAAACGTCAGTAAATAAATAAATTTGGCTCTATAACCACCCGAAGCATCTTTTAGATGATCTTACGTTTGCAAAACTTTTTCCTGACGTTTGGAAAACATGACCAAACAAACGCAGTTCCAACAAACGAAACCAAAACGAAACATGATTTTCACCATTGTTGCTTGTGAATTTGTTTCCCATCCAAATTTATATAATAAAAAAGTTCAACGAAGATCAAAATAACTACTTTTTCTCTCTATTTTAATTGTTTTTTTTGATCATTTTACATAAAAATCAACTTACTCTTTTTATATTTTTTTGAATACTTCTTTACAAATTTATTAAATATTATATAAATATCTATTAGACAAAATAGTCAAATTTTTTTATTTAAAAATATAATATTTAAACTTTAATTTTCTTTAAAATTTTCTTAAAAAATAAGCATTTAAATTAAAATTTTAATTTTAATGTACATAAAATTTAAAATTTTAAATAAATATACTTAATACAACGTAAATTGACATTAACATAGTTGCTTTTGCAGTAGATTTTAATCCCAAAGTTAATCCAATACAATTTACTGCAACATTATATCATGATATTATTTGTCCCCATCATCCCCTCCCTCCAATCAAAAATAATCATATAAAAGGTGTGTTCGAAGTGATAAAATATACTATAAAAAGTGAAATAATTTATGAATTTGTAATTTGTGCAGTAAAATAAAAAATAAATAAATTTTAAAAATTTTTTGAAGTTTTTTAAAATTTTCAGCGATTTTTAGTAAACCAATCGCACCCATAATCTATTTTCATTCATCATCTCCGTAATACATCAAGAATATATAGGGCATAGTTAAGAATATATAGACATGAGAAATAATTCACACGTATTTTGAAAACAAAATGTAAGAGGGCAGGGAAGAAGCAGAACACCTCATCAATTAAGAAGAAGAAGAAGAAGAAGAAAATAAATAAAAGTATACATTGTACAGTACAAGCGAAGATGCGGGCTGCCACAGGAAGTGCCAGTTTCCGTCGTCATATTCTCCCAGGCAACCAACGGGAAAACGTAAACTGGAACCACAGGTTTTCTTCCCACTAAGCAGCCAGGGGTTCCTCCATGACTGTATGGTTGCAGAATGGAAATCAAAATAATAATTTAAACAAAAGAAAAAAAATAGTTCAACAAATGTAATATAGAAGAGAGAGAGAGAGACCTTTTCTCCTCACAGCAGCTGAAGCATCATCAGAAACCACATCGGGAGCAACTGGCACTTTTGTTGGTACATCAGGAAGGTCCAACTTCTCTTCTTGTGCTCGGGGAGGTGGCACTGTAGTTGGAACTTTTGGTAAATCTTGTAAAGTGATCTGGCAAAAAGAAAGCAGAGTCCCTCCATTAGATGATAACAGAATTAAACCAAAATTTTCAACCTCATGCTCATTATGGACGTGTTTGATAACTGGATGTGGGGGGCGTAGTTTGAATGTTAATTCCGCAGGCCCCATAAATTCCTTGTTGGTTGGTTTGTTTTCCATGAGATATAGTATTTGGTCTGGATGGTGAGGATATACAATATTTGCATTTATTTCCCGCAAAAATACGAATGCCCAAAATTATATACATATATATTGTCATATCTATTGCCAAATCATATCTCTTTTCTGATTCTATATCCTATCCAGAGAACCCAAAAAAAATAATCACCCAAAGGTTCCTTGTTTAGTTAGTCAAATTACTTTTTATTTTTTTTGCTAGATTTCGCACCACAAATCTGAGGTCATAATAGCTTTAATAGCTGAAAACAAAAGGCCAGCTAAGGAAAATAAAAAGTAAAACCCAGAAAGGGAAAGGACTTGAATGGAGGCTTGCAAATTGGCAAGGACAAGCAAGCCCCAATCACTTCATTTCACCAGGATGGAAGTCCCAAATGTATAATATAGTTATATGCTTTACACTTATATCCTATTTGTCATCGCCTTCCTTTACAGGCCTCTGATAGGTTATGTCAATCATCAAAATGAGCCAACTACAAGTGAAGCAAGCACCATTTATGCAAAATTTTAAAATACAGTAATAAAGCTAATTTCTTCCTAATTATGTTAGGTTCATTTTGTGCAACGCGATTCACAGGTGGGAAAATACCCCCAAGTCCCTGACAATAGAAAATCGTACTGTTATAACTTTTGGATGTGTTGAATAAGAAAAAAATTCTTCATGTTTGTTTATTTTTGAGAAGATCTCCGCATAAATAAATCAACATTTGCGCACACAATTTTCCAAAAAAAAAAAATTGTTTGAATATCAAATGCACATACCTGAGATTCCAAGTTCTCAAACTCAGCCAAAATTTCCTCTTCATCTTCTGCAGATAGTTTCTCGCCCAAAACCGCATTAATTTCCTTCAAAATCATATAATGCATATGCACACAAGAGGGAGAAAGTTAGAGTGGAAGCGGTTCGGCTAAACAATTTGAAGGAGAAGAGAGGACTAAACATGTCAAATTCATCCAAAGGAACAGAATAGAGAATAAACATGCTGAGGATTATTATTATATGAAAAGCAAACTACAAATAGCAGAAATGAAAAGCAAATAATTGGCAACATAAATACCCTAATGTAGAAGCATCATTTTTATTCCTAAGGGCAAAAGGTAAGTGTCTAAGATATGAAACAACAATGACCAAATTTCTACAAGATCAACCCATGACATGAGCAGGATTAAGCAACACATATATGTGTTTGGTGCATACAAGTACACCAATTAATCTAGCAGGCTAGAACTTAAAACCAATGAATCTTCTCTTTCCTTTACTTTTTTTTCCAGTTTATTTTTTTTTTCAGTACTCTTCCAAAATCAGTTCAACTGACATGCACTCATCTAATTATGAGAAACAAAATATCAAGAAACTTGAAGATTGAATTCTCTCTGTGTAGGATAGCATTCTGCTAAAGTGGGCCAATATCAAACCCAGATGGCATCACGCATACAAGCAAGGTTGACCACTGCTGGTAAAGTCAATGACCGAGTGAGAGGCTATCTAGCGAAAAGAATATTACAGCAGGGGTTGACGACAATCGACGTGAAGGCCAATGAGCTTTATGACAGCGTATGCATAATTGACAAAGGGAGAGGATGCTGCAGAAAGTGATCATATGGCTAGAAGAAAAGGATGATTGCGCGGCTAAAATAGCCGACGAAAGAGTGGGAGGGGAGGTGAGGTGATGTTGGGAAAATTAGAGAAGGATAAGAGGATGGTGCTGGTGAATCGAGTGCGGAGATGAGAACGTTGGATGGTAGAGACCGGGGGTTTTCTCCAACAGGGTGAGCAGTGGTGATGATCCAGAGACAGTTGATGGGGGCAGATGGAGGAATTACGTTGAAGTGTTTAAGGGAGTATGACCCAGGAGGTAAGGCAGTACCTGAGAAGAAGTCTTATCTCCAGGTAGAAGAGATTCAGCCATGGGAACCAACAAGAAGACTTATCCCATTTTGTATTCTTGGTTGATTTTTGGGGGAAAAAATAAAAGAATCTTTACAGGTACATAATTACCTTTATATAGGTTGTTGAGATATTTCTTGTTCATGATATACAGCTGGATAGAGGGGGGTAAAGAGCCGGAGTTTTTTTTTTTTTTCTTTTTTCTTTTTTACATTTTGTAGATAGCTTGGAAGTGTAGCTTGACTATTGAATCCTACTTTGAATCTTCTTGATACTTTTCTTAATAAAATTTTAATTACTTATCAAAAAATAATACGAAAAAGAAACTGCTTAAACTAAGTAGAGTTTGGAATATTTCTCCGAGAAGAAACTTTCAAGATTGGGAGGTGGAGAAATATAGTGCTCTTATGCAACTGGTTCAGAAAACCAAGATCAGGAATGGCGAAGACGGGCTGCAGTGGAATCTTAATTCAACAAGTCTTTTTAACATTAAATCCTTCTACAAGACATTGGAGGAAATTAGAGGGGATTCAATCTCGTGGGGGAGAACCTGGAACCTGGAAGTGACACCCAAAGTGTCTTTTTCATGCGGTTCGTGGCTTGGGGCAAATTCTTACCATTAACAATTTGATAAGAAGAGGGTAGACTTTAATGAACAGATGTTACTTGTGCAAAGAACAGGGAAAAAACATCAGCCATCTATTTATCCATTGCAGCTGGAGTAGGAAGAAGTGGGAGTTGATCTTAACGATGCTTGGATTTCATTAGGTGGTCCCAAAAGACTCTTCTATGTGATTGGTGGGAGGCAGGCTGAATTGTGAGACAACAAAGTTTTGGAGCATCGTGCCTTTTTGTCTTTTTTGGCTTGTTTCGAGAGAGCAAAACAGGAGAGTTTTTGAAAGAGTAAAATTATGTTTGTATGGGTTCAAGAGTTTATTTGTTTCTGCCTTGGACAGTCGGAGAGCGGAAGGTGCGAATGCAAATATGAATTCTTTTTTGGGGCACTATCTTAGTGCTTTATTAACAAAATTCTTTTATCTATCAAAAAATAAATTATCTTGGACAATTTTCACCTGAAAAAATGAAGAAAAAGACTCCAAAATAATCAAAACAAATGACAGCAGCATACCCCTTGCATAAATCAAACATGGAACACTCACAAGCAGTGGAGACTTAGAAAAAGGATAATCCACTTTTCAGTGTATGAGTCACAGAAACACAAATCAAACAAGTTTACTAGTAATGATATGAAAGGTAGTGGGGAACTAGAAAGTTGCACTCACTTCTTGATAAGCTTTTGCTTCAGCTGTATCATCCATCAGTTTCTGAACATCATCCAAGTTAATCTCACTTTGTATTGCTTTCATTGCATTATTTCCTGCTTTCAAACTCTCAAACACAGCCTTTTGCTTGCTTGCCAGTTCAATGTCTGCCAACTAAACCAAACTGTATATTTTAATATCCTTAAAGTTTAAAAAATATACATCATATGAAATCATATAAAACAGAGCGCATCAACAATCAAGTTCAAGAAACAAATGGGAGGAATGCTTGACTTAATCATAAAATAATTTGCTTACTTGCTGCTCAACATTAATGAGCCAGGTATCGACTTGCTTCAATAATTCCTCTTGCACCTTCTTCTTCTTCAATGCTAACAAAGCCCTATCTTTCTTCTTTTCACGAAGCAAGTCCCTTGCAGCTTGCTTTTCAGCTTCAATGACAGCATCCAGCTGAAAGAAGACGGCAGAGGAAGTGAAATATCAAATCACACCAGCGGATATTACAACACCTTAATTATACCTTCTATATAATGAATCCTCAAAACAGGGATGAGTCAATTGAATCTTGATATCTTCTGGAATGGTTCCCTTAAGTTATTGTATGTCCAAATCCTTCACAAATGTCTGTCCCGTTTAATGAAGTCCCATCATTTGCAATTTGTTTGGAATAGTGGATTTAATAGAATTTGATTTCATTTAATGAGAATTGCCACCAATTTTATGTTTGGAATTAAAATAAGATTTTATGAGCTCGATTTGATTTCATTTCATAACTTAAATTTTAGTATTTCTATATCATTTGAAATCCAACTCAAAACAATAGAATTTGAGGACAATTCATTTTTTTTTTCTTTAGCCATCTAAATAAGTAGACAAATTTACACTCATATATCATATTTATCCTATTTTATCTTTTCCACTAACATGGTCAAGTTTGGTATCTCTCTTAAATCTATTCAATTTGATCCAATTCTTAAATTTTAACGTGTGTTCCAAACACAATTTCATTTATCAAATCAATTCTCTACTTTAAAATCAAATCAATTCTGAGCGAGGAATGCTTCCAAACAAAGTGTTATGGCACAAAGGAATACTCATATTTGCCAATCAATTTGATACTGCAAAAAACCACCACGTTGGAAATTACTCAGTTTGGTAGACCTGAAGAAAATATGAGAATAAATCCACAGTACGTGAACCAACATTCACATACAATGGAAGAAAACCCTCTATGTTCAAGATTTTTGGTTACAAAATTCTCTCACTTCCCTTGAATGTTATATATCTATGAAATCCCTTACCTCACAGTGCTACAACCCTACCTAAAGATTACTGAGAATTACAAAAAGATAGCCTCATTTAGATGATGTCTCTGGCAGCCGAGGATATTACCGGAACATTGTTTGGGTGTATACTACAAATAAATATGATGTGGAATGAGTAGGCCCTTGAATTTGTTACATCAATTGAAATCTCGTTAGGGAAAAACATCAATCACACTTTGTTTTGTCTGTTGAATTTAGAAAATTGAGACTAATTCAGGCACCCAATTCGCCAACAATGATCAAAATTGTCCATTAACACTTCAATTGTTAACCAATTACTACCCAAAAGACCTTGGAAATCCACAGAATTATCTCGTTCTAGCCATGTTCTAGTATCATAAAAAGTTGGGATCTTCGATTAGCATTAAAACCTATATAACTAAATTTAAAGAAAACAAAAATCAAAATTGGGAAAAAAGTTGCGGTACCTTTCGCTGATAATCAGCAAGCTTACGCCTCTGGGTCTTGAGAGAGAGGATTGCTTTGTCGACCTCGGTGACTTTTGGCTTCTTCGCGAATATGTTTCCCATTTGTTACTTATAAATATAAATATAAGAAATAATCAGCAAGATTTCGGGAGCCCTAATAGAATGAAGAGTTTCCCCCACATATCTCTTCCAAGATCCCTTCGTTGAAGCTGCTGCTGCTGCTTCTTCTTCTTCTTCTTCTTCTTCTTTTCCTTCTACTTCTTCTTCTTCTTCTTCTTCGCCGCTAATCAGACAATCGTCGAGGAGCAAAAGCAAAATTATAATTAAAAACTTGGGGGTGATAAAAAAAGGTAAATTAAAAGACCTTCCCCAAATATTTGACTAAATACACGGCTCGTTTGGAGTCATAAAAAAAAATTAAAAAACTTCAAAAAATTTCAAAAGTTTTGAAATTTCTCCAATCATATTTTACCATCTATCATTTTTAAATCACATCAATCCTATCCATTAGTTTTTTTTGTTTCTTTTGGGACTCCAAACGCCCCCATAGTTACACCCCAAATTATTTTAAGGACTCGTTTGGGAATAGTAGCCATTGACCAAGGCTAATGGCTACTTTAACAGTGGTTGAACTTTTTACCCTCTTATATTTTAACATTCTTTTAAACTTTTAAGGGTAAAAATGTCAATTTAATAAAAATAAGTTAACCACCTATAAAAAAAGTCACTTTTTGTTCCTTTTCAAACACAAAATTAGTTAATTTTTTTTTTTAGCTAGCTATTAGTCATTAGCTACTTTTTTGTCCTTCCCAAACACAAAATTAGCTAACTTTTTTTTTTAACTAGATACTAGCTATTAGTCATTAGCCAATGCTAATTCGTCCCCAACGAAGCCTAATTATATAAATAGGACTTTCATTTATTAGTGTCTTATTTTCACTAAATTCTGAGCCTAAAAAAATAAGACTCTGTCTGGCATTGGTAGCCATTAGTTAAGTTAATGGCTACTTCAACAGTATTTGGTCAAATTTATCCTCTTACATTTTAACTTTCTTTTAAACTTTCAATAGTAAAAATATTAAATTAACAAAAACAAGTTAGCCACCTAAAAAAATGACTTTTTTTCCCAAACCAAACCTAAATAAAATAAATAAACAACGAATTCTAACAGCAAGTCAAAAGACGTTTATCGTTAGGATAATTATATAAAATGTTATACCGTCATTTTTCAATAAATAAGTAAAAGATTTAAAAATATTTTTTATTAAATAACATTGAAATTAGAAATCTTAATGAATTATTATAAAAATTTGTAATCTCGTAATTTATACAATTTGAAATAATTAGAGTTTTTTGCATGGAAATTACCGCTCTAAACAAAGTATGAAAAAATGAGTGTTAGTTTTTTTTAAGTTGAGAGAATTGAATATTAGTTATTTGCATATATTTTGATTATTTTATTTTTTTGGTAAGAAACATATATAATTTTGATTATATGTTACTATGTTTGTTTAGTATTGGAATAAATATAATCATTAGTGTCTAATATTAATATATATTTATTTTTCTTTTTTTTGGTAAGCAACATATATTTTGATTACATGTTACAGTGTTTGTTTAGTATCAAAAAATATTAATTATTACAGTTTGATATTAATATTTATAAAAGGGTACACTAATGGCTATCCCACGTCGGGATAGTTAGGGTGTGTGCGTGAATTAATATACTTTTCTTGACATTTCCAGTTTCTAAGTTGGAATATTGGGTTACGGGTTTCTATTTAAAAAAAAAAAAGAAAAACACAGGCATTGCTTGGGTCTTGTCCAATGCTCCATTCTCTCTGTGGGTTGCGTGGGCTACAGTCCACATTTCGTCAATCTGGGCCTTGGGCGAAGGGGACGCAATGGGTAGACTATCCCACATGGGGATAGTTAAAATGTGTGCGTGGATTAATATACCATTCCTAACATTCTAATTTATGAGTTGAAATGTTGAGTTACGAGTTTTTGTTAAAAAAAAAGTACACTAATATCCCTTAAATTATATCTAATTTTTTATTTATCTCTTCATCCATTAACCTTAATACTTTGACCTCTCGTTTATTTAGAATGAGCTACGTTTGCAAACTGTTAAAAAATTCAACTTTTTAATCATTTATTATTTCTTAATTATCTTAATATATTTCTGATGTGATTATTATTCACGTATTCAAATTTAAAACTCATCACTAGATGTTTGCATGGTTAAGTCAGATAAATCATTTGATTTTTTGTTATAAATTAAATAAATCAAAATTTTTCTTATCTCATCCAAAAAAACTCGACTCATAAACAAAAATAAATTATATATATAAATATATATTTTGTTTTTGGAATGAAGAAATTGGGTAAGCAAAACCTAATAAAAATAAAGAAATCAAATTAAATTTAATAATTTTGAGTTTTAACCTTACAACATTTTCATTTGATCTAGTTTTTTTTTAATTTAAATTTAGCTTAAAATTTTAAACAATTGTTAAGGATACATTATTTATTATTTATTATTAAAATTAAATATATATTATAAATATATAATAAAGAAATAAAGATATTTATTATTTAGATATGAGAATTGATTTGGTTGGATTATTTATCAAAATTAGATTTAGGTCAATTTTTTTTTATGGGATAAGAAAATTTTCGATTTATTTAATTTAAAACAGAAAATAAATAATTTACGTAGCCTAATCCTTACAAATCTCTAGTCATAAATTCTAAATTTGAATACATGTAAGCAATGATCATACTAGAAATAAATTGAGATAATTAAAAAATAATAAATAAATAAAAAGTTAACAACTTTTTAATAATGTTCAAACAAAACCCCCCTTTTAAGTAGACAATAGGGTTAAAATGTTAGCCTTAATAAATGAAGGGATAAATTGAAAATTAAATATAATTAAAAAGATATTAGTGTAATTAACCCTTTATAAAATAGATGGTGGTATTGTAATATTCATGGGGTGTGAGGTCTAGAGCCTATTTGGAGGCTAAAAAAAGGCAAAAAAGTACTAATAGCGTTTAGTAGAACCACAAATTTTTTCAATTTTCTACTCTGCTACAATAATTTATTTTACAAAAAAATTTACCAAACACACAAAAATTGTCACGTTTTTACTCTGTTACAGTAAAAAACTTATCAAACATATAAAAGTTACTACTTCTCTATTTTGCTATAGTAAAAAGTTTACCAAATACCTAAAAATTGTAAAAAATTGCTAAAAATTGTACTTTGTTCCACCAAACACACCAAAAAATTATAACTATAAAAAAACACAAAAAACTACCAAAAATTTTACTTTTTTGTTTTTGTTTTTTTTAACCTCCAAATGGGCTCCTAATACAAGTATTTAGTCAAACCATCAATGGAGGTTGCCTAACTTATCTCCAAAATAATTAAATGCTCTAATTTTCGTAAGATTTTATACGAGGTCAAGTTAACTTTTCACATATTTAAAAATTACATTAATCACACTTTTAGGAAAGTATTTCATTATTAAAATTATTAAATTTTAAAATACATAATTAATTTGATTAATTAACTTTATCACACTTTTAAGAAAGTATTTCATTATTAAATTTATTAAATTTTAAAATACATAATTAATTTGATTAATTAACTTTTGTACATGTAGCACATGTTTTATTTCAAAATCGAATTAAATTAATTTAAAAAATATTAAATATGACATTTTTAGTGTAAAAGGATAAAATAGGGCAATATAAGATGTAAGATAAATATGTCAACTTATATGGCTAAAAAAGAGTGAGAATTCACAATGAATTTTATTAATTTGGATTAGATATCAAATGGCATGAAAATTTAAAAATTTAAGTAATCAAACTTATTAAATTCTCATATTACCTCTAAATATTAGAATTAGTGGGGACTCTCTTACAGAATGAAATTAAATCCCATTAATTTCACATTTTTAAACAAAACGTTAAGATGCTAAGTTCGAAATTCTTAGGTTTTAATTGGATTGAGAATTTGTTGAGGAAAATAAATTTATTATTATTTATAATGTGATGAAAAATTTAGTAAATTAAAATTAATTAAATTAAAATTTTGATATATTGATGAACATCTTCTATTATATAATATTTCTATTGAATTCATTCAAACGCAAATGTGTATTTAAAATTTTATATTTATTATATCTTTCTCTTTTTTTTCCTCTTATCAAAACCTTACTCTAAACGCAATTTTAAAACATAAAAGTTCCGTTTTACATAAGAAAATGAAATGAATTGAAATAATTATTTTTACGTTTTTATGCTATTATCATATTTAGGGTGAGTTTGGAGTAATCAAAAGTGAGATAAAATATGATTTGGAAAAATTTTTTACGTTTGGTGCATACATCTCAAACTGGATTTTTTGGAGATGAATAGTAAGATTCCGATTCTGATGGAATAGATTTTAGTTTAGACGGATTCAAAATTTTGGGTAGTTTTGGTTTCTTTGCACTACAATCTGTTCAAACAGTTTGGACGGAAGTTGACTGCGTAAGTCCGTCGGAACGATTTTTACAATCTGTTGGAATGGTTTCTACGACCCCACAAAAAATAGTTAAAGTGTGTGTCATTCGGTAATTTTAGAATATATGGTGAGAATGGTGAAAAAATTTTTACTATTTGATTAACCGAATTATAGTTATCGACAATTTTTTGAAATGTATTGAATTTTTTTTTTAAATTTGAGAAAGTGGAAATGTGTAAAAATGTATAGAGATTTTCAGATATTTTCACCAAATTTGGTACGTCAAACGTATCCTTAATAAAAAAAAGAAGAGACTGACATAGTAATATTGTATCACGACTCAAATGCATATATTATTTTAATTTAAGGAGAATATTAATACATTTAAAAAATAGAGTAAATTACACCTAAGTCCCCTTAACATTAGGGTAATTACACCTAGTACCCCTGAACATTTGAAATTGACAAATACCCTACTTATTTTGAAATGTTATAAATATCTGACCCCTTTCCGTTAATTTTGCAGCTCACACCGTTAAAATTTTAATGAAAATACAATAACACCCCTAACTCATCATTTCTTATTTTTCTTTCAACACACAATCGCTCTCCATTTCCACAACTTTGTTTTATTAAAACTATACTAATTTAATTTATTAAGGTTAAAATAATAATTTATGATTAAAATTATTTATTTTATTAAATTAAAATTATTTATTAACAAATAATAATTACGTATTAAAATAATTTATTTTAATAAAATTAAAATTAATAATAATTACATATAAGAATATTTATTTTAGTAAAATTAGAATATTTATTTTATTAAAAATAAAACTACTATTAAAATATTTATTATTAAAATAGTTTATTTTAAATAAAACATTTTATTAAATTATATAAATTTTATTAAATATAATAATAATTTATTATTAGATATATTATAGTAAAACTAATTATTATTAAAAATAAATATTTTATAATATTAAATTAATTAGTTCAAATATATTTTATTAACTTAATCAATCAATTTAATTACCAAAAATAAACTTAATCAATGAAATAAATTTAAATAAAATAAAAAGGTCCATTGAAGGGATCCATTCACCGATCCCTCATTGCTGGCGCCGCAACCCAACCTCCCTTGTGCGTCGGAGCTTCAAATCCAGTGCAATGCCTCCATGGCGTCGTCATACGCCATCGGAAGACGGTGCTTTGGCGCGAGACGATACTCGACGGAGACGACCATGACCCCAACTTGGACAGCCATGTCAACGCAGAACATGTAGAAAATTGACGAGGTTGTACTGCAGATGACGAACCCACCTCTATGGAAGTCGGTGAGTGGCAGCTTTGGGTTAGCAGCGGCGAAGAGGAATAATCTGTTGGCTGTGTTTCTCCTCCCTCTCTCTCACTCTCACTCTTTATATATATATATATATGTGGAAAATCCTTAGTTTTTAACACCAAATTAGTAGCACGGATACTTTTGAAATTAGCCTAATCGAAGTTGTATTGAAGGAATTGAAGTCAAAACCACCACCGAGAGAGGTGGGCAGTGGCTTCGTCGGGGAGTTTGGTGGTTCTTTCGCAAGTGGCGTATATATATATATATAATGTGTATATATATTTTACAGTAGAGAGAGAAAGGTATTTTTGTGTGATTAATTAATTAAATTAGGGTTCAAAGTAATTAATTACTTAATATATATATAATGTCAAGACGTCCGGACAGCTGATACGGCTCCTCGACGGTGGCTGGCGCTTCCTCTCTGGCGAAAGTGGCTTTTTACAGAGTTAGGGTTTGGAGAATTCAATTCCGCCGCGCTTCGAAGGCTTGTCTGTTGCATATCCCTAAAGTTTCGAATCAAAGGCTCTGCTTCAAATGTGCTTTGCAATTGTAGTCTGTTGCATCACTCCCCCCACTTTTTTTTTTTCCCGTACAAATTCATGGATTAGGGTTTCAGTTCTACTTCTTTTGTTTGCTACTCTCTCTCTCTCTCTCCCCCCCTCTCTCTCTCTCTATATATATATATTATTTTTTTTGTTTTTTCAAAAATGAACCACTTAAGGTTCCATTTGCACTTATATCAGAAGATGAGATTTGTGAGTGAGGAGGATAATTCTTATTGAGAAATTAGAGAAATTATCAGATGTAAACTGGAAGGTTTGTCTTTGGATTGGACCAGACGGTTGCTTTCCTATTAAAGGGTAAACTTGGTATTATGAAAAAAAATATTGGTGACATCATCATTTTAATTGAAACCTAACGGAATGCTAACGAAAGGGGGTCAGAGGTTAGCAATATTTCAAAATAAAGAAGTATTTACTAATTTTAAATATTGAGGGGTCTAAGTGTAATTATCTTAATATTTAAGGAGTCTAAGTGTAATTTACCTTAAAAATAATATATATATACATTTAAATCGTTAAATTTTACTCCAATTTTAATATTAGCGACCGTATAAAAAAAATAAAAAGATACAAAATTTAAAAAAAAAATAAAACGAGGAACGGCCACAGCCCATTTCTGAAGCTAACCCGTTAGCATTGCCCCTCTACAGTCTGTCTGCAGTTCCAGATCTTCTTCACTCACTCACTAACCATCCAGTGGAGAGATCGAGGCCGAAGTCGCAGGGTGTGAAAGGGTAGGCAACAGTAATATCTCTCAAGGTAAAGAATAATCGATATCTTCATGTATGTTATAGACCCGGCAACGTTACCATCTACATCTGCAACTTTTTCCCAAAATCTTGAATCGACTACTCCCACTGCTGTAGATTTAGATTCTACCCTACTAATTCTTTTCGCTGAACTCGACGTGGTTCATTGATTTAATCGAAATTTCATATACCTGAACCCAGGTTTTCTTGTTATCTACGTACGCAAGTTTTCAATGGCTCTCTGTTTGGGTTCTTCATCCATTGTTGGGTTCACATTATTTTATCGACTCACCCAGTATTTTGATACAGTGAGGAATTGATATGGGTTCGTGTATCTATGTACAGGGCTTTAGATCATTGAGAGATGCAAGGGGAAGTGAAATGGTGCGTTGTGACTGGTGGGAGAGGATTTGCGGCGAGGCATTTGGTGGAAATGCTCATCCGATCTGGGATGTTTTCGGTTCGGGTTGCTGACTTGGGCCCCTCTATCAAACTAGACCCTGCCGAGGAGAGTGGAACCCTCGGCGAAGCTCTCCGGTCAGGCCGGGCTCAGTATGTATCGGCTGATCTTCGTGACAAGTCCCAAGTACTCAGAGGTCAGCAATTCCATCTCTCTGCTGTGTTCTTAGATTCTTCTGCGTAGGTAATACACTTTCCATTAACTGTAGACTAGAAGGGGGCACACATTATGGGTGTGTATCTAGTTAATTTTTATTTTATTAAAAAATTAACAAATTATATCAAATATAAATAATAAATAATTATTAGTTAAAGATATTTAAGTAGATAGTAAATAATTAAGGGGTATTTAAATAAAACAAAAGAATATTATAAGAGTAATGAGTGGTTAAAGAGCATTTAAGGAAAATAAAAAAAAGGGGTAAAATTACTTAGATAACTTACAAAAATTAAAAATTACCTATACATCACTTTTAAATGGTGAGCGGTTATTGGTGATTAAGGGTCATTAATGAAAAAAAAAAAAAAGGATAAAAGCTTCACCAAAATTGGCTTCATGAAAATTTTGATTTCACCGTACCCCTACTGTTTCCATTATAATAGTATAGAAAACAAGTTTCAGATAATGAATTTTGAGAAGTTGAAAATTGCAGCAGTAGACAGACTAGTGGGTCAATCTAAATTTCATCTATATATATGTTTCCCATATTAATCTTGCTCCATGGCTTTTGGAGGTAAGGGCGGAATTGAGCCGAGCTGAACTTTAGCTTACTCAAGCTCGGCTTGAACGTATAGCATAGGGCTCATGTTTGAGCTTTTGTATGGGCTTAAGCTTGGCTTGATAATATACAGTTTGGGTTCAAGGATAATTTGACTAATTAAAATGACGTCATTTTGGTCTAAAACAATAGACCAAAATGAATAGTTTGACTAAACTAAAATAACATTATTTCATTAAACTAAAACAATGTTGTTGTGGGCTAAAATATTATCAATATATATTTATATTATTCTTTTAAAGTTGACTCATGAATTTTTGAGTTGAGCACCGAGTGGCTTGAACTTGGTTGAATTTATATGAGCCAGAAAAGGGCTTGAGTTCGGCTCCTTTGGGGTCACATATTGAACTCGAGCCGAGCCTCAACCAAGCCGAGCTCAAGAAGCTCACAAGCTATTTGGTTCATGGCCATCCCTAGAGGTAACTATTGTATTCATGGCCATCCCTAGAGGTAACTGTGTACTTGGATTGTGCCCTCATTCTTGCATGTTTGATATAATTAATGGGGAAAATGCAATTCTCATCTGCAGCTTTTGAAGGAGCTGAGGTTGTTTTCCACATGGCTGCCCCAGATTCATCCATCAACAACCGTGAGCTTCATCATTCAGTTAATGTAAAAGGTGAAAAAATGTTGTCCTGTAGCTCTAGGGAGCGTATTTGGAATTAGACATTTTAAATGTATTTTAGAAATTATTTTTTGATAATTAAAGTTTTATTCCAATTATGATCTGCAGGAACAAAAAATGTGATTGATGCTTGTATTGAGCTTAAAGTTAAGAGGCTTATATATACCAGCTCTCCTAGTGTGGTCTTTGATGGTGTTCATGGAATAATTAATGGGGATGAGTTGCTGCCATATCCAGCTAAGGTATTTCCTCTAATGGCATACTTTGTCAGATTTGTGTTATAGATCAAGATCGACTTTTCATAGATCCTTGACCACAACTATTAAGTTTATTACAAATCAAGATCCACTTTAGTGGACCCTTGAATAGGATTACAAGAGGCCAAAAAAAAAAAAAAAAAAAAAGAATAAAGAATAAAAAAAAATAAATAAAACAAAGTACCTTATATTTTTTTCCCTTTTTTATTATTAAAGTTTCTTTTTAAACTTGTGTAATTGATTGGACCAGAATTATAATTGTGTTTTGACTGTCTTGTACCCCTTTCTTCATCTTCAACTTCAATTTCTCAATTTAACACTTTGATCACTTTTTTCTTTCTGGAGAGAAAGCTCCACTTGCTTCCAATATATGTAAATATATATATAATATTCTTAAGAAAAAAGAAAAATAGAAAAGGTTCTACTTGCTTGTCCTGATAAGTTGTTCATTTGATTCTGCTCATAGGGAAGTTACCAATTGATGGGTCCCCACTGTATTGGTGACCTCTTCTTTCCTTTCCAATCTTGCGTTTTCAATTTGCCTTCTCTAAAATTAGTTTTGCCTATCCTCAAACTATGTATGTTTGTATAAATAAGAACTGCAAAAAATGAGGTAAAATATTTTTTGAAAGGCAATATTTTTAGGGTGCTGAATTCCCTACATATATATTGCAAAGCTTTTTTTTTTTTTTTGGGGGGGGGGTAGATTTGCATACCTCTTCTCTTTCATTGAGGATATGGGTGCTTAATTCATATTTTTATTGTTTATCTTTTGTAAGTAGGTGACATCTCCTTGATGCTATTGTTTAATGAAACATTTATTTTACCTATCCAAAACGGGAGGTCAAAAGAAAACTGTTTTGTTTGAAAAGATACCTTACTTAACACCTTTACTTCCAACAAACTATTCTTATCTTTTTTCCATGTATTTTCTTTGTTTCAGCACAATGATTCATATTCTGCAACTAAAGCAGAGGGAGAGGCATTGGTCATTAAGTCAAATGGCATTAATGGGCTTCTAACATGCTGTATCCGTCCTAGCAGCATTTTTGGTCCTGGTGATAAATTACTCGTGCCATCTTTGGTGACTGCTGCAAGGGCAGGTAAAATGAAGGTAACTGGGTCTTTGCGTCTGTATAACTTCTTGTATTGTTTCTATGATGTTCTACCTTTTCATATGGTTCATTGCATGTCGCCTTGGCAGAGAACTAAGTCTTGAATCATATGGATCCTTCTTCCATCAGATGATCAATAAGTGACATGATTTATGCATTATTATACTTAGGGCATGTGAAATATTAAGTATTTGTGCTGCATAAATTGGCTTCTTTAACTGGCTTGTTTTCATATAAAAGCTACCCAGACTATTCTTTTATTATTTAAAGAAAATGTTTGGAAGGATATAAATCAACTGATATGTGGGACCTTAAATTCACTCCCTATGTGAGTTCAACAGTTTCCAGTTGTGCAGCTTATACATATAAATTATAATGATTAAAAATTTGTATTTTGTTGGAGGGAATCTGAATTAATTTCTGCTGTAGATTGTTTCTCTGTCAAGTTAAAAGAGACAGTTAGCTGGTGGTTTGATTGATCGTTATGGCTAGCTTGTTGAGCGACATGACGGGTCACCCAAAGTGGGTTTCATTTTGAATGGATTGTCTTTCAATGAACAAGATGAATCTTACATTTAAACTTTAGGTGGATTGGTTCATTAGTAAAATTTTGATTGGCTGAACAATCGATTAACCATTCAATTATGGTCATTTGAGGGACCTGTTGGTCATGGAAAATCCTTGATGCAAATTCAGGCTATATATTAGTGGGAACATTTGCATTCTGTTTGCTTTTCATTATCTTGCTTTGCATTGGTTACTTTTTACACTCTTGCTTCAAATAAATTCTGAATTTTTAGTCTACTAAAAGTTGTTCAGTACACCTACCTACTCCAAAGTGGACTTGTAGTACCCAAGTCCCAGTCGCATGGGTGTATTTATGTCTTACTGTTTGGGAACATTTGGTAAAGAAAAGAAAAGAAAAGAAAGTTTCAATTTCATTTCCTCATTTGTGAACAGTTTCTTATTGGTGACGGCAATAACATGTATGATTTCACCTATGTTGAGAATGTTGCACATGCCCATATATGTGCTGAACGAGCTCTTGCATCGGCTGGGACAACTGCAGAGAGAGCTGCAGGGGAGGTAATATTCAGTTCTTTCTAAGTTCTGCTATGGTTTGGAAATTATTTACGAGTCCAACAATATTTAGCTGTGCGAATGCTTCTTTCTTTTTTGGACAAGTGAAGCAATTTATAGCAAAGTTACCTCATCCATGTAAAAGGCTGTTGCAGTTGCAAATATATTTTCCCCCTTTCAACATTGTCAGCTTGTTTTACCAAGGGAACTTCTCTTGCACTACCATGTTTCATATATTTCAAAAAGGACATACCCAGACCATGGCCAAACAGACCCTAGGCAACATTAGAATCCTGAAAGTCTTCTAGTATCAAAGCAATAAAAAGTAAAATAAAGCTCATATGACAATGTACGTATGCATCTATGTGCTTATCTATTCTAGTTGCTCTTATGTGTGATAATGAAATAGAGACATTGTGTACAATATGTTGAACTTCTTACCAGAAAGTGGTATTGTCTTGCATGACATATTTTGGTATTTGACCTTTTCAGGAAAAATTTCATGCGGTATAGGTTCATGATATGTAAAACTTAATTTGCTCACAACATACGAGACATGGGCTCATGCTACTGTACATATAAGATATCATAGGCACTGGTCCCTTATTCTGATCATCTAAAAAATACAATGTTTTTTGAAACCTACTCTAAATGGTAAGGTTGCTCCTTTGCTCATGGGTTTAATCCCTGAAAGCAGTCTTTCCAGTAATAATAGGGCAAGACTGCATACATTGCCCCTGCCGGGCCCCACATAGATTGGATCCTCGTGAACCCCCCAACACCCCCCCCCAAAAAAAAATGGAAGCTACTCTAAACAATGCATAGCCTTGATTAATTAGCCCGCAAGGTGAGTAATTGCATTTTATGACCTTAATGAATGCTTTAATAGACACATTTACAATGTCATGTTGATTTTCCAGGCATATTTTATAACAAACATGGAGCCAATCAAATTTTGGGAGTTTATATCACTTGTTCTTGAAGGTCTTGGCTATGAAAGGTGTTCATCTTTCTTTCTTTCTCCTTTTCCCCTCTGCTTTACATTGTTGTGAGTGGATGAACCTGTTGTTTTGAGATTTGTTTTCCTCCTCTTGAATGTTTATTCTCCAATTTCTACATTTCCTATCCGGGGCTGCTTTTTGGATAAGTTCAGCCATCATATTCCTTGTTAAACTTTTAACACGTATTTCAGATTAAGTTCAATGGTGAATTTTGGTTGGAAAATTTAATGACAATGACTTTTTCCATTAACTTATGATAGCTATCAGTTTTAGGATATTAATTTGAAAAAAAAAAAAAATCTGTCAGTTTAACACTCTCATTTATTGTAAAACAAAAGTAGAATGAGAATAAATAAGAAAAAAGGGGAATGACACAGTCAAGCATATCAGTTAGTAAGGTGATTGCCAATCTATGAAAATGCTGTCTTTCAGATGATCGCTATTTGAAAGTACTAGGATTGGCTGCTCCACTGGACTTGCTTTTAAGTTTTAACATTTTGAAACTTTCCTTACCTCAACATTTTAACACCATGCCACAAAATTAAACTCTGAAAATTGTGGAATTGTTAGAACCCTAATCCACGCTTGTAAGATTCGCCGCAGTTATGGTTATGTTATTTTGAAAAAGTTATCAACAATTTCTGTTTTTAGTCATAAGTGTTTACATGTTGTGAATAACCTGGCATGTTACATGATGTTGTGTAATCTATGATGCCTATCATCTTTATTTCTAATTTCATTTAATTTGTAGGCCAAGAATTAAGATTCCAGTATTTGTCGTGATGCCAGTTGCACATCTGGTTGACTGGACTTATAAGCTATTAGCCCCATACGGTATGAAGGTTCCACAGTTCACACCATCAAGAATCAGACTTCTCTCTTGCAGCAGAACGTTTAATTGTTCAAAAGCAAATGATCGACTTGGCTACACGCCTATTGTACCTTTTCAGGTCTCTCCAGATCACATGAAATGAGTATACGTTTGATTTTTTAATATGAGATTATGGAACATAATAGTGATTTCTCTGTATAGTTTAACCCTAATTTGGTTGCTTTTGGAGAGTTGTATTGGAACTTCTATAAGTTGCAGACCCTTCTATTGCTGCACTTATTTGCTTATGAGTCATATTAATGTGAACCTAGTGATAATGATCTCTTAGATGAGGCACTGCGTAATAAGATATAATGATAGAGAATGGTCAGTGTTGCTATGGATTGAGGGTGGAAGGGCCCCTTCAAAAAAGTATGATATATGTATGGGTATATATGTTTTATGATTTTTTTATGTACATCATATTAAATTTGCACCCCTTAAAAGTTATTATGGCAAAAACTTGCTTAAAATTTCCACAACAATTCTTTTTAACAGGCAACTTATATTTGAATATTTGTAAGAGGTACATATGACAAGATTTCCCTAGGATTGGAGTTATTATATTTCCTAGTATACCTGAGAGTTTCTTTTACTAGAATAAGTGGTAATTTATTTTTCAACTTTAAGTGGGAATTTGTTCCCAATTATGAGTGGAAGTTCCTTTATTTCTAATTTATTTCTTTTAACAGGAACGTCAGTCTTAAAATGGATAACATTGATGAAAACATTCAGGACAGTCAGTGTTAATATATTGGTTGTTACCTTTTGATAACATTCTAGTTGTCATATGTTTTGCTTCTGATAATGTTTCATTTTCTGCAGGATGGTCTAAGGATGACAATTGAGTCATACTCGCATTTGAGGGCTGAATGTCAACCTAAAAGGGATGGCCTGTCAAAAGCCTTTGTATATCTTGGAAGAGGAAAAGGTGAAATGTAATTCTTTCTTCCCAAATTCTGCCACCATTATTGCTTGCCTTTGCTTTGTATGCAAATGTTGTCAATATCAGACACATTTGCTCAATTTATTGCAAAATGACGTCTGTATCTAGTTTTTATCTATGTGTTCTGCCGACATTATCAATTATCATTGTGGTCGTTGTATCTATAAATATTGGCATCATAGATGCATTCATAATGGAATACCTTGTAAATGTCCACTTGTCCGCTACCACTTGTCTTGCCATAACCCACTGTTGTTATGGCTGGCGTCTTGATAAGATATGTTACCCCTTCTCTTTCATTGTGTTGTTCAAATTAAAAAGTCATAATTAAATATTTTTCATAGGGTGTGCCTTTATGCAGTGGTCAGTTTGCCTTTAATAATTATTGTAGATTTGTATGCGTTGAGATTTTTCAATCACGAATGGGGGAATTAATTAAGTTCCGACCCTCAAGTTCATAAAAATACTTATACGTATTGTCCATTTTGGTGTGGTGTAAATAAACAGTTGATTACGATTCTTTTATGAATTCATTATAAGTAGAGCTCAACAATCTGTTTGCTGTTGCTTCATGCTGCAGTTGCTGACATACTTCTCTGGAGGATAAAAAGCAAACACTCACTGCAATGTTCAGTCTTGTTGCAATTTACTACAATTTTATAGCATCTGGATATACCATTGTTACTGCAGTTTCAAAACTGCTCTTGGTGGCATCTGCTTTTCTGTTCATCCATGGCCTTCTACCTGGGAAAATGTATGCACACTATTCTTTATAAACTTCAATACATCATTGTTGCTAGTTAACTTAAGCTACAATTAGTAATCTCACAAACATTGAAAACCTCATCCAGAGTAGGGGTGGAGATATGGTAGAGTAGGGTAATTGCCCCCACTCATTTTTTAGAAAAAAAAGAATTAGTTATACATATTTTCTAATATTGCCCTCACTAAAATTCTTTTATGACCCACCCCACTACCCCAATTTATCCTTACTTGCCCCCACCAATAGCCGGCCCTTTAAGCTGAGACCCCACAATTTTGGTAAGACTTTGTATCGTGTATATATGTATATAAAATGTATCATTATAGTGATATATGTCACAACTTAAAAGTGTGTAACTGTCTCTCACCTTCAGAATTTCAACACATAACTTCAACTCTTTTATTTTATTCCAACTTCAGCTCTTTTTTTATCATTTATCTAACTTCATATTTTTTTTTTAAATAGGCCTTATCATCTTTTTTAGATAGGTTATTTTATTTTTTATTTTATCATTTATCGTTTATCCAATGTCAGCTTTTTTTGTAACAGGCCTTATCAATTTTTTAGATAAGCTTTATCAAATATTCTGTCTTAGGCCCCAAAATATTTAGGTCCGGCTCTGCCCCCACCAACTATCTTTTCTATCTTCGCCACTGATCCAGAGTCTGTGTTTTGTTGGCAAGAATATTATTTCTTGTACACATGGTCTCAAGAGTATGTTGATGTGATGTTTCTGAGTCATCTAGATGTGTTTCTATGGGAATTTTGATCTAAAAATGATTTTTCAATTTCAGAATCTTAATACAACGGTATGGTTCGGTAAACAATTTCAAGGATGCCAAATTTTGTGCCTAAACGAAGTTATGTACCATTGCAGATTGGGATATAAAATTGAGAAAATTTCTGAGTCAAATTTCCACTACTCAGAAAAAGTCTCGTCAAGTTGCTCTGTCAGTGGCCTCATCATGGAATTCTGCAGCAAATGGGTTAAAATCTCTTTGCCAAGGGAATGACTGGACGCTATTCTTCAAGGTATTTATCGTAGTAAAATGGCTTGTCCTTTTTCTTGGTGCTTTTAGCATTAAAGTTTTGATTTTCATGCATGTGGTACTGGAAGTCTAAATGTCCTCATCTATTTATTTTTGTTTATTCTGAAATTCAATTGATTGCAATTTTGTCGGATATATTCCAGCTGCAAGAGCTAATTAAATGGCTCAGCAAATATTTACCAGTTTTCACTGTAGACAATGGTGTAACTGGCAACTGATTAATAACCGGCTTTTTTTAGTAAAAACAAAAATTATCTTTTTTTGGATGATCTAGATAGGGCACCAATGGAAGCTTGGTAGAATCCTACTCTTGATTCCTTTTGGCTTTTAGTTAAGCATATTGAGAAACAATATATTGGCAAATGAAGGAACTGCATTTTCAAAAGATGTTCTTTAAATTTTTAGCAGATAGATTCAAAAGGCAAAGCTGAACCAAATCAATTTTGCAACAAAGGACCTTGATACTGGTTGTTCTTCATTGTCTTCCTGGTTTGTTTAGTGTCTCTTTGTGGAGTTTTTTTGGTAATTGACCGTGATGAAAGCTAATTGTCCTCTTTGTGTGCATATCCCTAGTTTATGTGATAAGTTAGTTTTATTTTTATTTTATTAAGTTCTTCAAGTTACATGTACACGAGTTATGCTTGCATGTTGGTAAACTTATTCTAGCTAAAAATTGCTCTTGCTCTTGGATTGGCTATTAGATTGTATTAAGAAGCATGGGCAAAGATGGTACGACGTGGTATGAACATGCCGATGTAATAATCTTCAGGCACAATGTAGCTAAAAGATGTATCAACAAATAAATATATTTTTTAAAAGGTCTTTTATTGTCTTCCTTGTATAGCTGGACATCGGGGTCTGTGGATCTGGATGTGTATACATTTTTTGATCTCATTGACTTTGTAGAAGTATAGAGTGTGAGCATAGGGTCTACTTTAATGGCCTCGGGTGGCATACCCTTGATGCTTTTTTTTTTAAAATTAATATAATCATTACATTACTTATCAGTAAAAAAAAATGTTAAGTTCTAATATATATATCTTCGAATAGAAGACTTTGTATAAAAAAAATTTGAAATTTTGGGATTTTAGAATTCTTTTAGTTTCGAAAGAGGAGAGATTAATTGGTATAAATTTACTTTCTTCGAGCTTAAGATATGCTTCATTTGTCTCGTGTGGTTTAGATATGTGCATTTACAAAGTTGTTAAAGTCAATCATTTAGGTTATTGTACTGAATTAATTTATGCATCTTTTAATCTTTTGGTGAACAGGTGGTTCTTTTTCTATTGATTCTCAGCTTCCTTGGTGCAATATCACTGCAGCATTTGTTCATTATAGGTTTGTTCTCTCTTGCTTTCCCTATATCTTGGGAGTTGTCTTGGTCAAGGATGGAGCCGAAAATCTTTTTGTTTTGTTTTGTTTTGTTTTGTTTTTTTTTTTTTGTGGGTTGGGGGGGATGTTGCTCAAACAGATAATAATTAGGTCAAATTTGAATAAAAATTAAATGAAAATTTAAAATAAACCACACAAATTTTAACTAGAACATGCATTTTGTCATTTAAGAAAGAAGAAAAACTAATATAGCTTAATGATTAGGGATAAAGAAAAGAGTACTTGAGTTTGTTCATCAATTCCTACAAAGAAATAATAACCATGAAAAAGTTAATGTGAGCATCGTTAATAACAAAAAGTACCAAAAAAAAAAAAATAAAAACTTATGTAATTGTGTATATTTGTACATGGTATGGAAAATCTTTTTTTTTTTTTTTTTTTGACACGCATATGCCATAGAAATTGTCATTAAAATACTAATATATAATCAATTAATAAAAAAAGGGTAAAGTACAAAAACCACCTTTACACTTTACCCTCAATCTCACTTTGGTTCCACTAGTTTCAATTGTAACAGTCAACTTCTCGCACTTTCGGTCTAGCATCAATTTAGTCCTTCTGTTGCTGTCCGTTAAATACAACCGTTAGGGCGAGGATCTTCATTTCTCCTTCTTGCTTCCCCAAACATTCTATACAGATCGATTTTGTATATTTTTGCCCTAAGATTCGTTTCATTTCACTGAAGATCGTTCCATTCTCGTTGCGAAATTTGTCAAGAAAGTTAAGATCATTCTCTCTCACGAAGTTGAAATGGAAGATTTACGTGATGAAACTTCTGAATCAACGAACCCAAGTTGAATTGAAGCAATGTGGAGCTGAATAGAAACCCTAGGAAGAACAACGCCTTCAGATCAATCGACAATGGAAGATTCAATTTTTTGTGAAAAAAAGCCCTAAGTGTATTGTTGATTTTTTTCTTGAAAAAGCCCCAGTTGTAACTTATTTTGAATGGATACAATGTATCGACATTGTTTCAGAATGTTTGGGTAAGCAAGGGTGGTTTTTGTACTTGAGTTCGTTGATTCATACGTTTCATCACGTAAATCTTTTATTTCAACTTTATGAGTGAGAACGATCTTAACTTTCTTGACAAATTTTACAACAAGGATGGAATGATCTTCAGTGAGATGGGACGAATCTTAGGACAAAAATATACAAAATGGATCTGTATAGGACATTTGGGGAAGCAGGGAGGAGAAATGATGATTTTACCCTCACCCTAACAGTTATATTTAACAAACAGTAAACGGAAGGACTAGATTAAATCTTGACCAATAGCCCAGAGATTTGACTGTTATAATTGAAATTAGTGGGACCAAAGTAAGACCGATAATAAAGTGTAGGGGTGGTTTTTGTATTTTACCCTGAAAAAAATAGAATAGTTATCTTGATAATCAATTATTACAAAAAAGTGCATGGCAAGAAAAACATTATAATAACCGAATCTTCTATATAGTTTTATTTATTTCATAGTAATTTTTAAATAATTCCATATATAATTGAAAAGCATTTTGGGGACCAAATTATTAATTAAAAGTTGATGTGTCGCTTGCTTCTTATAGGGTTACGTAGCTATAAATATTTTTTGTAAAAGATTTGTTGTACATAAATTTGAGGGTAAAACTTTGCAGCTAGCACCCTTGTACTTTGTATTCAATCTCATGTTGGACCGTATACTTTATGTTGAGAGAAAATAAACTAATATAAACAATAAAGTTACCAATTCCTATCCGCTTAAGCTTTTAGGTGAGATGATGGTTAATAATCTAACACTTTCAATTGTAACAGTTAATTCTTTCCTTGTGCTTATGTTTATGTTACAATTTGGCCATTTCTATCAAGTTTATGACCAAAAATGCCATGCGTCTATCATATGTGATCGACATATGAAATTTTTCCATCATATTTACTTAATGACTGCTTGTGGATAGAGCAAATTGGAATGAAAGTAGAGGGATCAAAGTGAGATTGGATATAAGGAATAAGGGTGTAATGTACCCTAAATTTAAACAAATGCAAACATTTCAGAACACTCTTTAATTTACTAAGCTTCATTTTTATGGAAAAAGTTGAATTTTTATTTATTTAAAAATATACATACATATATATATATATATGGAACAAATAATATATAGATATGGTCTTGATTACCTATAAAATTCAGGAACATTTAACAGTATTTCATATCACTTGAAAGCCCTGAGCAGCAGGGGTACAATAATCAGCTTCTGAAATTTGAATATTTTCCCATATTTCCCCATTATGAATTCTTGCTCTAGTTGCCATAAATTGCAGGATTTGATCGAAGCTCTGACTAGAACAAATATTTTCTTCTCGTCACTGCAGGACTTCCTATTGCCTTCGTTGCTTTTTTCGTGTATAGAAGAACGAGGAAGAGATAGACGGTCTGATTTCGAGAGTTCTCTCATTTGGTTGCAAATTAAAATCTGATATGTCCAGAAAATGCCTTGAGAAAGTTCAATAATAGTCGGAAAATTGTTGCAAGCGACATTAGCAAATCCTCCTCTCCCTTCTCTCTCTCTCTCTCTCTTTCTCCTCCTGTGCAGCAAATGAGAGCATAAAAATGTTAGCGAAGAAGACTTTTGAGAATGTGCATTGCTGTCACCATTCTCTCTCCTTTGATAGTCCAATCCTAATTGTGGAAGCGCCCGGGCATTCTTACCCAAGTCCAGGGGCTATTTTACTGAGATTTGTGTTTTGTTATTGACAATCTGTGTTTGTTGTTGTGCAAATTAAATTTGAGGTTAGTTGAATTGGTTTGATTTGATCTTTCTTTCTTTCTGGGAGCTCTCTTCTTTTGTTCTGTCATTTTTTCCATTTCCTTATTTTGCCTGCTGGGCAGAGCTGATGCTACTTTAGAGGAGTTTTATCATTTTATGGATGGTGGAAAAGATTCAATTCAAAAAGATTTGCTTGTGCATTCAGACGGTGAATTTTATTTTATTTTACATGGTGTATTTGTTGTCTAGAAAATAACTATGGTCATGTCTGAAAGTCAAAACTTTTAAATAACTTTTAATAATTTTTGGTGTTTTCGCAAAATAAACAGTAAGTTTTTTTTTTTCTAATTTTTAGTTTGGTAAAGTGAAATGATCGTTATATTTTTCGTCAATTCAACAAAAGTTATTTTGATAATTTGCCAACTTAGTAAATTGGCAATTTTTGTTATTTTATTTTATCAAACACCGGAAATACTAAAAACTAATTTTTTTTTTATTTTTTTATTTTTTTTCAAATGGTGCCTATTAATGTTGGTATATTCATTTGTTATGATCAATTAACTATCTAATTAAGCGCTAGTTTTTTCCCCCCAATTATAATACAATAGCCGGGGCCAAATCCAGATGAGCTCACATGGCAGCCGATGCATATATCTATATTTTCTCGGGGGAAATGAAATCCATTCACGAGAATTTTAGTTTTTCCCCCCCAGTAATAGTACAATAGCCGGGGCCAAATCCAGATGAGTTCACATGGCAGCCGATGCGTATATATTCTACATTTTCTCGGGGGAAATGAAATCCTTTCACGAGAATTTTCTACATTGGAGATTCCCTTCATTCATTTACGTGTGGGCGGGGGAATGATCGGCGCCCGCACGAGGGCTCTTTCATTGGATTCTCTTTTACGTGCTAGTCCAATTTTCTGACTAACCAAACAGATCCTGACACCATCATCACACCCACCCACCAACCCGCCCACAACGCAAAAACAGACAAACTTACCTGACCTTATCTTAGATTCTTTCTATGCTGTTCTAATTATGGGCTACAAATTAAACCCTAACACATTTCCATATCAGCTTAATAACTAGGTCTCCCGTGTCCAAGTGTGTATATATATATAATTTGATACATGTGCACACACATATATAGATAAATTTTGTTGGGTTTATGTATTAAAATTTCTGTCATTAGGGCTCCGTTTAAAGTGACAAAAAATGAAAAAAACGTTGAAAAATTTAAAAAATTATTCACTTTTTATCTTATTGCACGAATTACGAACTCACAACTTATTTTACTTTGTCTTATTTTATCTCACTTTTTAACACTTTTAAACACATTAGGAGACATAAATGTGATTTGTAGTTTTAGGTAAATAAGTGCTTCACAAATGTTTATAATTATATGTTGGGGTTAACATAACATGCAAGGTAATGGTGTGAATAATCTCTTGGCCAAACAATAAGTTAGCTTGACATACATGCTAAATTCATTATTTAGAGTTTATTGTGTTAACTCAACAAAGATAACTCGTGTTAAAATATAAATCACTACGTTTAGTAGTGTTAATGAATGATTATCTTTTGAGGTGTTAACGAGTCAAACTTGGTATGTTGGTATGACACGGTCATATTTAAAACATGCATAGACTGGTACATCTCACAAAAAATAAGATTGCACTAATCGCGATCCTATACTAATTTACGATCATGCTTGAGTATTAAGCCCAAAAAGATTGAAACGAGAAGATCAACTCACTAGTTAAAATGGTACCTCAGCTTATTAAACTCATCATTTTAAAGAAAAATAGTAATTTAATTAGTTCGTAATTTATAAACTTATCTTGTAAATTTAGCTTGTTATCAGAAGTGCAATCATTTCTAATACATATTTTTTAATTAAAAATAAAACATTGTAAAATTAATTTTAAACTTATTTTTGTAAAACATGATCAGCACGACATGGCACAGCATAACCTAACATATCGAGTTAATTATAAGAATTTTTAATGTGTCGGGTCTAACAAATACGTTGAATAACTAAGCCAATCAATTAAAAGAGTCATGATGTGTTCGCACAATCTAATGACACTTTTAATTATTTTTAATTTGGTAAACAATTAGTTGGCTTTCTTCATCATATCTGACTTTTTTCTCCAAAATTTAATTTTTTTGGATAGTTTTTAGACATGTTATTTACATTTATTAAAAACTTGTAAAAAGAAATACTTAAAATAGAAGAACCAATATGCGGGTGAAAAATTTTTGTTTTTTTTTGTTCCCTACATGAATTTTCTTATTTTTAAATAATTTTTTCTTGAAGCTTTCTTGGGAAGATTAGTATATTGGTTATAATTTATAAATTAGAGAAATTAACGTCCAATGTAGTATATTTCTCATTAATATCCGTGTAATGCTGTGTTAACCAAAAAATAGACCTATATATATTGGACCTATGTACCCAATACAAGAAATTCAATGTATCTATAATACATATCAAAAATTCAATTAAACACATGATTAGCTTCAATTTATTTTTAAAGACCACATAAGCTAACATGGGTGGCATTATGATTGAAATATATATATATATATATAATGAAAAAGATGTATATGCCCCCATGCAATAAATTAATATATATTTCTACAGATTGCATATCACAATCTCCTGTAAAACGTAGGAGGGAAATTTTTAAAGCTATAGATTGAATTTTGATGGTGTTCAGATCAAATTCAAAAGCAGCTTTCTGCTAATGTTGTTTGGGTTGACCCCTCATAAAGGTACTGCTATTCTTCTAAAAGTAAAATAAAATAAAATAAAATAATCAATAAAATAACCAGAAAAGCTGTAAACAATATTCTTGGATCTACACAGCGCATCCAACATAGATCTCCACAGGTCATGTGTGTAGAATTTACAAAGAAATTAATGCTTAGATATATATGTGTGCGCGTGTATATATATAGAGCAATGGCAAATTAAAATTGTCGAACTAAATTAAACATAATGGCAAATCCAAAACACTACAAAATCCACACAGAACTTGGAATTAAGAGGCTGAAATTGCACCTGTGTATTTAACCAGTTGAAACATGAACTTGGGCTTTCTCTTTCAATTACTCCCAATAATCTAAAACCAAGCACTTTAACAAAATACTTGCCAACCTTATATAGAGGTATTAGGACCAACTTGCCTACATCTCGACTAATTCATGAAATCTTAAGATTATAAGTTTTTTCAATAATTTTGTAGAGAGTTAAACTAGTGATTATTAAGGATAAATAGGATTAATTCATCTTCATCTAACCCTACAATATAAAGTACTTGGTAAGTACCAGAAAAGAGAAAGAGAAAGGTGAAGAAAGTATCCGTAAGAGGGACAAAAGAAAGCGAAGATTAATCAAGCTGAGATGTTTTTGAGTGCAACAAGGAAAAAGAGCTCTATATCCGGAGGAGCGTAGAAGGCGATCGGAGATCTTTGGATCGAGCAATTTTCAGCCGCCGGTCTTCGCTTCTTTGGGGCCGGTGGACACGATAGAATCTCTGGTATTCTAAACCTTTTAGCCTTTGGAGTGGAACATCCTGACACTTCTGCACTTCCTTCCTTGTTGGACTTCTTCCCAGTCAGACATTGATTTTCTGAGCTTATTGTAGCACTGTAAACACTAGACGACTCAACTGATGGTTCTTCGGGTTTTGATAGAATATTAATCTGTTGCTTCTTCTGGGTTCTTCTTCTTCCTCTACTTCTTCTTGTTGTAGCATAGGGTGCCATTTGAGAGAGCAGAGAACTAGATGAGAAATCGATCTTGTGCAGGTTTTGAAAGCTAAGCGGCCCTTGAAAAAAACAGTATTGGTTAGCACTTCAAGTATTGACTTGTCCTCTGAGCTAGCTAGTTTTATAAATTGGTCATTACATTAAATAGGGAGACTGATATCAAATTTGGTTACTTCTATTTTATTTTAATTTTAATTATTGAACTAAAATTAAATAGTTTAAATATATTTATAAATTTTTAATTTAAAAAATATATAAATACGTTTGAACCATTAAATTAAAATTTAATGGCTCAGATTGAATTATCACTGGGATGTCAACCTCTGAATTCCTTACATTCAATTTTTTCAAATTTTTTGTAACTTGATATACTTTGCATTATATAACTTTTTTCACTGAAATTTATTTTTTTTTGAAATTATATTTTTAGGCATATTAATCGTATTGATTTGAAAAAGAATTAAAAATTTATGTTTGTTTAAGTAAAAGTTATCCATTTAGATAAAAAATAACAAAAAGGTTAATTTTTTTAAATTTTTTACAACCTTTACCTAAACGGTTGTGGATTTTTCTATTTTTCTTTTTTAAGAATGTGATGAATAAGGCCAAAAGCTATAACTTCTTAAAAAAATGGTGAAAAAAAGTCATCTAAGACACAAAAAAATAAAAAATAAAAAATAAAAAAGTTAAACGGCTTGGTCGAATAATACACACCAAGCATATGACAGTAAGACTATCATGGAATTGGAGAAGTTTATTGCATAAATAAAGCAGATAGAATAAAAAAATAAGTAAAAAAATAAATAAATAATAAATAAAAACTACTATAAGCGGCGGCAATAACCCACCCACTAAAAGATAATTTCTTTTTTTTTTTAATGTAAATACACACTACCTAATCCTATTCTTGATAAGATCAATGCCCTGTTTGCACGAGATGGAAAGCAGTACTTAGAAAAGATAAACCCCGTAAAAAGTTGAAAGGGTTGCCTCTTTATGTGCAATCAATCCGCGGAATAGAGTGTGAGAGAATGAGATTGTTTCAACTTGTTTCCCAAGAGTTATGCAGAAATGCATAGTGATGTTTGGATTCTCCTCACATGGACCTGAGACTTGCTTAATTTGATCACCAATCACGGACAGCTAGGTCAAGAAATCAACGAAGAACTTTCTAATTGGTTTTCTCCCATACGTGGTTTTAATTGTCTTTGCAGAAACATTGTGCTGTCTGTAGAAAACATTGGGAACTAATTAACACTCATCTTTTAAGTCAATTTTCAGGGTTTAATCAAGCCCATGAATTCTTCACGATGATTTGAAAGCAGAGACTCCGTTTGAAAAGTTAGGCTAACTTATCCGTTTCTGAATTTTTTATTTTTTTAAAATAATTAAATTTATCCACTTAAATTTAAAAATTTTTTAAATCATTAAAGACAAAAAAGGTCAAATTCAAATTAAAAACTAGTCATTAAAAAATTATTTTTTTCAAATATAAAAAATTAACTTTTTAATAACTGACCAATAGCCAAGTATAAGAAAAAAATAACTTTTTTTTTTTTCCTTTTCAAACTAAACCTAAATTCAAATTTGATTGTCGACCCTTACATATTTTACACAACTTTATTTCACATTATTTCATGTGTCGCACAAGAAAACTCCTCTTGTTAATGTTCTAGGTCCGATTCTTAGCTAATTTCACATTTGTTTATCTGTATTTCATCACGGGTTCCAAGGATTACATTGCAAAAAGCACTGCAGAGACTCATTGTAAAAAATGAACAATTTAAATACCATCTTGATTTTTTTCAAATGATTTAATAGTTTGATTTAACTTGATTTTCTGTAAATGATTTCATGGTCATCAAATAGTGCAAATGAATTAATAGTGCTAATCTATCAATAATAATGTGCATGACCGTTCATCTTTTACACATCAACTCCGGTAGTGTTTTTTGCATTGTAGCCCTCTAAAACCCTTTGATCACTTGGGGTGATATTTTGCCTAACTTATGGACAAAATGTGGGTTTTTCATTTGAAGGTTTCAACTATGTTTGACTAGAGTGTGCATGTATTGTATGTGATTATTATTTTTTTATAATTTATTTGAGATATAAAAGTAAAATAGTGCGGTGGTTAAAAATTTAAAATTTATAAAATGATTTGAGCGGGGTAGTTTTTAGAAATTACTAAATTTAGAATCTGAAATTGATGAGAGGTTGAAGAGTATTTAAAATTTGGAAAAGTTTCACCCAGATTGAAAAATTTTTAAGTTTCACCACTATCTCTAATGTTTCTTTTATTAATAATAATAATTAGAATTGAGCACACACTATGTGTAATTTATGTTAAATATTTTATTTTATTTTTACCCTTCCAAGAAGAAAATTATGAACATTTGAGTGTGAACATTTTTAATAAATTCACTATAATTTTAAAAATTATAAAATTTAGAGTGCATTTAGCACACTGAAAAACGCTGAAAAATTTTAAAAATCTCTGAAAATTATTCATTTTTTATCTTATTGTACAAATTACAAACTCACAAACTATCTCACTTTATCTTACTTTTTGTTACTCCAGACACCCCCTTAATGTGGTAGCTCTTGTATATACATAGTTTTTATATATAATTTTTTTAGAATTTAATAAATTCTCTAAATAGATAAAAATTAAATAAAAACCGATAAAGATCTAATTTATTTTATTTATATATTCTCAGTTTTAGCCCTTGATTCAATTCCCAGCCTCTGATTTTATACTTTATATTAGAATTGATGTTATATTATTGAATCTTCCACCAAATTTAAATTTTAAATCAAACAACTTTTAATACTACTAATTAATTGATTTTGTAAATTTTAAAATTTTAATCACCATATTATTTTGCTTTATACTGGTAACTAAATTTCACAAATAAAATAGTAATTGTGTGCACAACTCAAGTTAAGTTGCATTTAGATACTAAAAAGTAATTTTTTTTAACTTTTTTTTTTGTGTTATATGACTTTTTTTTTTACTAAAATTTATTCTTTTAGAAACTATAACTTTTAAGGGTTTTAATTGAATCGAAAAAAAATTGAAAATTTACATCATTTGAGTAAAAACAAAAAATAAATTAATTTTTTTATTATTTTTTGAATGAATAGCTTTTATTTAATCGAACATGAATTTTTTTAATTTTTTATGAATATAATTAATACTTTAAAAATTATAGTTTTTAAATTAAAAATTAAATTTTTATGTAAAAAAATTATAAAATACCAAAAAAGTTAAAAAAAAAAAGCCAATTCGCATCCAACCAAGCCTTTTGTATGGAGAAAATGAATTAAGAAACGACGGCGTATAGTGGAAACCTTCCATACACAGTCTGTCGGCTCTCCTCGAATGTACGAGAATAAAACCTAATTTCAAACGGTTCAAATTAAACCGCTACTACAATAACAATCAAAATTACTCCAACAATAACAACAGCGCAGTCGATCGCTGGCTTTCTTTTGCTTCGATCAATTCTCAATCGAATTATTAATATCTGTATACACGAAAAACACTCGGTTTAGAAACTAGGGTTTGATCGAGCCCACTCTGTGGCGATTTTGTCACCCATGGAAGAAGAACAGTCGCCGTGGATGTCACCAGCGTCGAGCTCGATGCTATCGACTACTCTAGGCCGAGTGATGAGCACTCTTCTCAGCGCTCGCCCCAGGAAGCTTGAGGCCGCCATTTCTCGTCTCGACCCAGCTCCCAAAAGTGGCTCATTTGGTGCTTTTCTAAGAAATTTAGCATAATTTGACTTTCTTTCTTTCCTCTGTTGTTGAAGTTGGAAATAATCTTACTTTAGCCTTGTGTGTTTTCTTGCAGCTTCGCTGGAAGAATCACTGAGGATTCTTCACACTTACGTTAGAGATGCAGCTCAGAGGAATGAGGCATTGGACGGAATTCTTGTTCCTATGATTGAACATGTAATGACTTCGACAATTTCATATCCTCGGTTTCGATTTAAGTTAATTAAAATTGAAGGAGGAAAGAAAATTACATAGAGAGGGACATGGAACTCTGAAATCCAATTTTCAATTCAATTTACTTTCATTTCTTATCAGTGTAACACAATAGATTGTTGAAATTTCTATTTCTATTTCTGATTTAGACTTAAATACGAGGAAAACAAGGTCAACTATCATTGAATTTTGCAGCATGAGGTGGAATGTTTTTTTTAATGATAAGTGGACATGAGTTGGAATTTGAAAATTGCATTCTTTCCATATATGTCCGTGGATTTGCTGAAGAAAAAATGAAAAAATAAAAATGCAAAGGAAACAGGTGTTCCTTCTATGTTTTATGTGAAAAAGTGACCTAAGTAAAAGTGGTGAAAGTATGTGATTTTTTATTTTTTAGTTTTAGATTTCAATTCTCCTTTATTTTTCATGATTTACAATCATTTCACAAAAATTTTAATTTGAATTTCCAAAGAAACAAAGAACAACACCAAGGTTTTTGTCTCATTTTCTTTCCTATACATATTGCCCTACCAAATCTGAGGTAGAAATGAAGCCTTGGAGTCATTTTTGATGCATAGAATATAATACAAGAAGATGGGATACATTTTGGTCACTGAGTTGTGCCGTAGTCAAATCGTCAAATGAAATCACAGTTAATTGCATTTTTTTTAAAGTAGTGTGGGAATGTACGCAATATTAAATGGTAATGCATCTGTCTTTTATGGTGTTTATTTTATGGGACACTCAATTTTGTTGAAGGGCACTTGTTTTGATTTTTGTATGCATCAAGGTTAAGGCACTTTTGACTTTTTTTTGGTTGATTTTACCTCCTTATCAGAATAAATGTGTATCATGTATGGTACAGAGTTCTTCCCTTCATTTACTTGAATGACTACTAATGTGAACTCCCCCCCCTCTCTCTCTCCTCACTCACATGCACACACCCCCCTTCATTTTCTTTTTCTTCAGGCTTATTGTGTTAGGTTTTCTACTGTATTATAGTGTGCTAATCATTCCCCTTTCGTATCCTTTCACCTGGTGCAAGTTTTTTCTCCATCCTCCATTATTTTATGTCAACTCTTATGTCATAATTACCCTAGTTTCTTTAAATTTTTTTGATGATTTTTCATTTATATCCTTTATTTATTCTTCCAGTCATTGAAACACAAGGAATCAAAACTTGGAAGCCAAGCAATGATACTTTTTAATTGGCTTTTTCAAGATGAGATTCTCTTCCAAGCTGTTGTAACAAATCTTGGTCACATCATAAAGAGAAAAGAGGATCATTATATTGCCCTCGGTTGGTGTTTACTTGTACGTGGTCTTGTAGAGTATGAGATTACCATGAAAGTATTTATGAATAACGGAATAAGGGACAAGTACTGCTCACTACTGAAGATTTTTTCTTCCTGTATCACACATCTTACATCTATTGTAAGCAATGGAAGTACTTTGCAGGACGGATTTGAGTTGCCTACTCGACTTTCAGTGGCCACTGCTGATTGCATTTTAGCTCTAACCATAGCATTGACGAAAAAGGATCTAGTTTCTGACAGTTCAGATGATAGGCCAAAGCCATCAAATCCAAGTTTATCAAACCTGGCAATATCCTTGGTGCCAGCAGCTTTCAGTGAGACGAAAGTGAAATCAATTAGTAAATCTCTTGAAGTCTCAACCAACATGGAGATGAAGTTGTTGCTTTGGGATTATTTAGATAGTCTTATTATTCTTGTGCAGAGACTTTCTGTTTGGAATAAAAAAGCCGGCCTTTACATGCAAAAGGAGGGGAAAGAGTGGTTATGTGGTTGCAAGGCATAAAAGGGTATTATGTGCATGTTCAAAATGAGGCTGATGGCTCACAATTGCTGAGAACTGGAGTTTTGCTGCTTTCTTCTTGTTGGAAGCATTATGGCATGTTGATGCTGTTGGAAGACTACAAATTTTCTCAGCAATACAAAGAATTGTTAGACCAGTACCTGTCTGGGATTGAGTTTTATGCAGACAACACTGTAGAGCATACGGAGAATAAAGATAGTGGAATAGAGACGTTAAAGTTTTTTCTAAATTGTCTTTCCCTTTTGTTGGGGCATCTTGATGGCAAGCAATTGGAAAATGTAATATCAGAATATGGTTTGCGAATATCTCGTGTTCTCATATCACAGCTTCACCATGCTGATGAGCATGTGATTGATGGAGCTGTTTGCATCTTGAAGGCAGTCATCTTTAGGACCAATTATGCTTTGTCTCGAGGCAGTTTCCCGGACACTAGAGAGATGGATGCAGTATTACCATTGCTGCTACACCTCTTAGATGAACGGGATGGCACAGCCAGGGCTGTTGTTACACTTATTGCAGAATACTGTTCCATAAGCACGGATGACCGATGCATTCAGGGAGTTCTAAAACGTCTTGCTTCTGGAGATGCTTTGCAGAGGAGGAATGCGGTTGATGTTATTTCTGAACTTTTTTGTATATCGCCAGATCCTGTAAATATTAATAGCTGGCAAGATATAGCAAACCACTTGCTGGAGCGTCTTGGAGATGAGGAATTGGAAATTCGAGTGCAGGCCTCCAACTTGATTCCAATGATCGAACCTTCACTGGTTTTACCGGCATTAATTGGTCTTTGTCTTTCTTATTCATCAGATGAAGTTGTACAGTCATCTGCTTCTAATACGATTGTTTCAGTACTCAAACTTCATAGTAAAAAATTTGAAGTTTTATGCATGCTGCTTGACTGTCTAAGTAACCTCTGCCAAAACAAAGGTCATCCAGAAACTTCAGGTGGTAGTGGGAAAGGAGGGTCAAAGTTGGATGCTGATAGGGTGCTCAAGCTGATTCCGCAGTGGTCAGGTAGTGTTGAAGAGTGGAACTTGTTGATTGAACCATTGATTGACAAGATGTTTGCAGAGCCATCAAATGCAATTATTGTTAGGTTCTTGAGCTGTATAAGCGAGCACTTAGCAGATGCTGCAGATGTAGTCTTTCACCGACTTCTGTTGCATACAAGGCAGAAGGTGGAATCGGAAACTAAAATATATGGAATTGGTAGTTCTGCGCAATTGGAGCATTCTCTCTTTGACCGCCTTTGTCCACTACTTATTATCAGGCTGCTTCCACTGAGAGTTTTCAATGATCTCAATTCTTCACTCATGTATGGTGAACTTTGCACCCGAGGAAATTCCGATACAGGATATTTTGACATCAATGATGTTGAGTGTGTTTCTGGAGTCCTCCTAAACAGGGCATTTAATAAGTTTGAATTTGAAGATGTTCGAAAACTCGCAGCCGAACTCTGTGGGCGGATTCATCCCCAGGTGCTATTGCCGATTGCTGCTTCCCAATTGGCAACTGCTGCAAATGCTCATGATGTACTGAAGATCAAAACTTGTTTGTTTTCAATTTGCACATCCCTTGTGATTAGGGGCAAGGATTCAATCTTACATCCTGTTTTGCCCAAAATTAGGAACAGTATAGAAGCTGTGCTGTTGTGGCCTTCGGTTGATGGAGATGATGAAGTTTCCAAAGCTCATCATGGGTGCATTGATTGCGTAGCACTGATGATATGTGCTGAACTACAAGCTCCAGAATCATTCATCAGTGACTTGACCTCAAAGAAACCAAGGGCTGGTGCAGTGAGAAATTCAGTACTCGGTTATGTGATTTACCAATTAAACAGCAATCGTGAGGTTTCAGTCTCTCTCTCATTTCGCTTATGCATGGCTAATGTCCTCATCAGTGCTTGTCAAAAGATCTCAGATGCTGGCAAGAAACCCTTTGCCCGGAAAATTCTTCCGCATCTCATTCGGTCTGTGGGGATGATGATGGAATCGGAGATTAAAGCTGCGTGCATCCAGGTTTTCTTCTCAGCTGTATATTATCTCAAGTCTGCAGTTCTTCCTTACACTTCCGATTTGCTCAGTCTCTCTGTGAAATCTCTTAAAGAAGGATCAGAAAAGGAGAAGCTGGCTGGTGCTAAGTTAATGGCAGCTCTAATGGCAAGTGAAGAATCAGTTGTGGAGAGTATTGCTGGAGGATTACTGGAGGCAAGAACCCTACTTTCTAGTATATCCTCTGCCGATCCTTCACCAGAAGTACGACAAATGTCTCAAAAATTACTTGCATGTTTAACTTCAATCTAGATTTTTTTTCCCTTTTTTGGTTAATTATTCTCCTTTGTTTCCATTTTTGTGCATAGCTAGCTCGCTCTATGTGTGTGTAAAAATGAGGGAAAGGTGCTACAAACCCTCACTTTAATATTTAATATTTGGAGTTGTATAAATTAATATAAATTTGTAAAAATTATAATTTTATATTTTGTGTAGTGAATAAAGATTTAAATTTTGTAAAATTTATAAAATTTTGTAAAGATATATAGAGTTCTAAATGAATCGGACTCTTATGTTATTTTTTTTCCAGCTATTTTTTGTTCTTTTAAATTTCAATCTTTCATTTTCATTCAATCAATGACAATACAAATTCAATTTGTAATAAATACAGAGGTAATCACAATACAAGACCAAATAAGAAAAGTCAATATAATGGGACTTACAAGAAATTGTACCGTCAATCCTTGAATAAAAATGAACTGTTAAAATTAAAAATAAATGAAAAATAGCAAAATAAAAAAAAAATAGGAGAGCCAAATTGAAAAGTTTCCGTGCATTTATAATTAAGAATTATTTGTATCTAAAAGTACAAAAATATAATTTGACCTGTAAAGAGCTGGAATACGAATTTGTGAGATAAATTTATATAAAAAATTTTAAAAATTTTACAAAAATAAAAATTATTAATTAAAAAGATTACAGATTATGTTATTAGGTCCCGTTTGGAGTAAGAAAAAAAAGATAAATTGAGATAAAATGTGGTTTGAGGTTAATTTTAGCGACATTTTTTTTTAAAAAGTAGTAAACTGTGGGAACGATTTTTCAAATTTGTTCTCACGGATTCAAAAAATTCACAAAAAATAGCAACAATAGTACTTGTTTGAAAGTTTTTGACACGAAAAATATGATTGTATAAAAAATTTACACATTCGGTTAACTATTTTCAGATTTTTTTATTTTTTTAGTGAAATATTAAAATTTTTTGAAATTAATAATAGCAAAAAATTAGAAGTAAGGGGATTGTTAGAGATTTATCGAATTTTTTAGAGGGATATTGTTTGTCAAACCGGCCCTATGAATCTATGTGTACATATATTCACATGAACACAATCGTACGTACACATGAATTGAGGAACAACAATTGGCTGTAGCCATGCCATGTGTAATAACATGTAAGCCATAGTTTTAAATACGTGTTCGAGGATTTTTTTTTTTTGTTCTACGCTTGTTTAATTAAAATATTTGACATTTATAGTTTGGTTAAAAATAATTACAAAATTACTGTTAATGAAAATGTTAATTCAAATAACGTTTTCCAAAAACTAAAAACGCTAATCCAAATAGCGTTTTTTTAAATCAGCCACATTAAAAACGCTAAATCAAGTGGCGTTTTACTTTTTGAACCATTAAAGTCGCTATTTCGAATAGCGTTTTGCCAACCCACAACATAAATGAAACAATTGGCATAAATGAGACATAAATGAAACAACTGATATAAATGAGACATAAATGAAAATAATAAAAAATATAAAGCCAAATTACAATAATGCCATTTATTTCACTTAAATACATATCATAGGGTTATTTCAATAAAAAATAAAAAATAAAAAATTTAACAATATATATATATATATATATATTTAAATTGCATCTAATCTTATTAAGTGAAAAAAGTTTAATTATTTTTAATTTTTTAAATTCCATATCTTCTTACTCTCATTTTTTATCACAAGCTAAATAAGATAAAGTATTTTTAAATTTCTATCCCTTCCCTTTTTCTTATGAAATCGTAGTGTGTTTGGAGTTTAAAAAATAAATATTTAAATATTAAATTTTTTAAATATTATACAATTACAGGATTATAATTTTTACTAATTTAAATATATATATAATTTAAAATGCATCTAATCTTATTAAGTGAAAAAATATAATTAAATTAAAAAATTAATTTATTGTTAAATTTTTTTATTATTATTTTTTATTGAAATAACCCTATGATATGTATTTGAGTGAAGTAAATGGCATTATTTTAATTTGGTTTCATATCTTTTTTATTATTTTCCAATATATGTCTTTCTTCATTTATGTCTTATTTATGTCAGTTAGATGGGATGCCATGGGTTGCTTTGGTTTCATATCTTTTTTTTATTTTCCAATATATGTCTTGCTTCATTTATGTCTTATTTATATAAGTTGGATGGGAATGACATGGGTTGGCAAAATGCTACTTGAAGTAGCGACTTTAATGTTTCAAAAAGTAAAATGCGATTTGATTTAGCGTTTTCAATGCGACTGACTTGAAAAAACGCTATTTGGATTAGCATTTTTAACTTTTGGAAAACACTATTTGAATTAGCGTTTTCATTAACGGTAGTTTTGTAATTATTTTTAACTGGACTGTAAATGTCAAATATTTTAATTAAATAACCGTAAAACAAAAAAAAATCCCGTGTTCGAAGTACAACACACTAAAATAGTTTGGATGCTTGCTGCTGCCTGTGTTTTTAAGATTCAAATCCCCCTTTGTCTTCATGTATTTGGAGAAAACAAACAGAAGACAAGAGATGGAAATTGCACAGCGCTGCGAAGAAGGCTCCGTTTGGAGTTAAATAAAATAAAATAAAATTTTATAAATTTTTATAAATATAAATTACGAGACAGTAAAATTTAAAATTTTTCACTCACTGCACAAATTACGAAATATTTATTTTTACAATTTATTTTATTTTATATACTTTTATACAATTCTAAATACATCCGAAGTAAACCTACAAAAGCAAGCATAAAGGAGAACCATAGTTAAAAAAAAAAAAAAAGGACAGGTTAAAAGTAGGATGAAACAGGCATGTCTCTCTCACAATTTCACTAATGGTATGATTTGTCCCAAATTTTAAAATTACATTTAGAGTGGAGCAGCCTAACGAATAAAATTACCACAAATTACTTTTGACTTCTCGTAAGATTTTTTAAAAATTAGATAATACCCTTCACAATTAAAAAATTGCTTTCACCTTTCTATTTTTTTTTTTAATATAGGAAATTAAAGAAAGCCAAAAAATAATAAATAACAGAAGCACAAGAATTTTACGTGATTCGGTAATGTTTACATTTACAGAAGAGTTTTATAATAATTCAATGAAGTAATAAAAACGAATTCTCTCAACTGCTCTTCCTCATTTCTCTTTGGCTCTCACACATTTTAGTCACATCAATCGTTATAATTTTTCACCGATTGATACACAAACCAGTAATTTAATAAGTTAACAAAAAATCACCGAATTTAGTTGAGTTTAGCTGTTTGTCTCCTCAGTAATTTAATGAAATATTGAAAATTTTCATCTATCCACGTGGTTGGATTTCGTGCAAGTTGACAGTATAAATTACTTCATGCGACACATAAATGATTAAGAGTATGCAATCTCATCAATGTTAAATGAATTTTGTATAAATTAATTAAAATAATTTTATATAAAATGCTTTTAACTTATGAGTAATTTGATTCCTTATACTGTGAATAGGAAAATTTTGTTTAATTTGTATTAAAAAAATTGATATAAGTGGGTTTCTCAGTTGTTATAAAATAACGTTGGAGGTCAGAATAAGTTTTTAAACAATGATGATCAAATTTCCTATGGGAGACTGTTAGGTGAGAGAACAAAAAAATGGTTGGAGTATGAAGGCTAGTGGATGATTAATGTGGGCCTTATTTATGAGTTTTGACCCCCCCCCCCTTTTTATTTTTCTTTTAATTAGTGGATCTTATCGTTGAGATACTTTTAGCTTTTGTCAAGACAAAATTTGTAAATTGACAGAAATATCCTTATCTCATTCACTAGTCCGACCAGTCATTAGTAAATAATTTATATTATTTTAATTTTATTTATAATATGTATTTTATTTTATATATTAAATATATACATTATAATATAATTATATAATATATATGAATTTATAAATGTATCTGAAATTGTTCATGTATGTCAAATTTAGGATTTGTTTCGAGCCTCAAAAAAATTCAAAAGCTGACACGGTCTGCCGCTGACACATCTGTCAAAAAATTTGAAATGTCGTTGGAACGCACCATTTTGGTCCGTTCCAACAGATTTTGCCAAAATTTAAAAAAAAAAATGATCTGACACGTGTACAAAAAATACACAAAATTCTAAAATTTTTCAAAATCTTCCACTAAAATTTTGACACGTGTCACTTTATATACTTTTTAACAATTTTATATCAAATCAAATAAAACATTCAACAATCATTACAAAATAATTTCAAAATACATTTTTGGAAACTTTTGGATTTGGTTGGGACTCTAAACACACCCTTAAGATTTCGTGTGTGTTTGGAGTTGTATAAAAGTGTATAAAATAAAATAAAATTGTAAAAATAAATATCTCGTAATTCGTACAGTGAGTGAATAATTTAAATTTTATTATCTCGTAATTCGTATTTATAGAGATTTGTAAGATTTTATTTTATTTTATTTAGCTCAAAACGGAGCCTTCGTATAAATCTCCAATGCCAGATTGAATTAAATTTGACTTAGCCCCTTTTTGGAAATGAAGTTTTTAGTAATTTTTTTTTATAATTTTTTACAAAAATTGGTAGTTAAAATTTTTGTATGTTTGGTAAAATAAAATAAATATTTTTAGTAAATTTTAGTACTTTTTAGATGTTTGATAAAAATTTTAGTAATTTTTTAGTTCAATTAAAGTGAAATGATAATTATATTTTTTACCAACTTAGAAAAAATTAGTATTTTGATAACTTATCACTTCGATATAATGAATAACTTTTAATGTTTATCAAATGCATAAAATACCAAAAATTAATAATTATTTTTTTACCTTTTTTTTCTTCCCTCCAAACGGGCCCTAGAACATATGCAATCCCCTAGCGAATTTGAACCCCTGTGGCGCCCCAGCTGCCTAACCGTCAACGCCAACCCGTGTGAAACCTACAAATTTCGGTATAACCAATCTTACGCCCCCTTCGAATCCAAACTCTCCAAACAAGGCATAAGTCTCGCTCTCTTCGTAGACATTTCAATCTCGCGATTTCGGCCGATCCAATGCTTCAGTTGTTTCTCGCCGTGGCCTTCTCGGCAGTGCCTCTGACTCTCTACGTCCCTCCGATCCGCAGCCTCAACCTCTTCGTGGAGACCCTCGAGCAGCTCCTTCGCCAGTCCTCCACCGTCTCCCTCCGCGCCATCCCTCGCCTCCGCCTCCTCTTCTCCAGATTCGTCTCCAATCTCCTCCGCTTCCGAAGGTAGACACAGATATATACATACACATATACATGTTCAGCCCCAGATCATTAAAACCCCGATTTGCTCCCTTTGTGTAATTTTTTTTGTCATCATTATGTGGGCGTTGTATGGTTGTTATGAATTGTGAGATTATTTGTAATAGCCACACTCCATCGGGGGCAACTTTTGATCTTGTTTCTTCTTCCCTTCTCTCTCTATATATTTTTTTCCTTTCTGACTTTTAAGTTAATATATTATATATATATATGTATATCATTGTATATCACTTTATACAGAGGTCTTCCCATAATCGTGGGTTCCAGGTCATTTGCTTTTATGACTAGTTGACAGGGCCAGCCAGATATATCTAGGATTTGGGGGCCGAAGTTTGTTTTGGGTTTTAAGTTCGTAAATTTAAATCCTAATCATTCAATTAATGTGAACTAAATTGGACCCTTGAATGTAAAAATATAGTTTTTATTTTTTTCAAGAATAAACTAATAAATAACTAATAAAAGATTAACTCGCCACTTCAAAAGTTCGACGAGCTTGACGTGGTGGTCGCAAGGTAGAGTCAGCAGCTTCGTCTGCGGAGCAAAACACCAAAATAAAATAATACAATTAGATGGCAAATTAAATATAAAAAATTGAAAACAATCTTTATCTCTCTCCCTCTCTGTTTGTAGCGTGTATCTATCTGTTTGTTCTCTCTTTTTCTTTTCCCCTCTCAAGGCCATGGTCTCATCTCATCTACGCCATGATTATGCGCAGCGAGGATTGGTGACCTATTTTTTATTTGTTTTGTTTGTTTATTTATTTATTTACTTTTTTTTGAGTTTCTCTCAGTCTGGTGGTAGTGGGTTTGATTAGACCGGTATATTTCTCTTCTCTACGGGTTCTTTTAGGCGATGGTTTGTTTCCGGGTTTCAACTTCTGAAATGCGTCGTGTTTGTCCAAAATGTGATTTTTGGAAGTTTGTTGATTTGGGTTTGTAGATCGTAGTTTGGATTATGTTGTGATGCCTTTTTGATGAGTTGATTTTGTTTCCTGTTCTCGGGTTTGGCAAGGTGCCGAAGATCTTCCTGTTGTGTTCTTAGATATTTGCTGTTTTTATTTCTTTCTATTTCATTACCAAAGTGTATATCTGTGTATGGTTTTTTTTGGCTTTGGCTGGTGAGCTTCTCCGCTTGCGACCGCCGCATCAACCATGCCTACAAGCTCGTCAGAAAACACCATGTTTTCTCTTCTCTACAGTTCTGTTGGGCTGTGGTTTGTTTTTGGGTTTCAATTTTTGGATTGGGTCGTGTTTGTTCGAAATGTGATTTTTCGGGAGTTGTTGATATGGGTTTGTAGATCGCGGTTTGGATTATGTGTGATACTTTTTTGATGCGTTGATTTTGTTTCCTTTTCTGAATTGGCAAGATGCTGAAGATCTTCCTGTTGTGTTATTAGGGGCTCGTTTGTAATTAAAAAAAATAAAAAAACTTTAAAAAATTTAAGAAGTTTTCTAATCTCTCCGATTACATTTTGTTACTTATCATTTTTACATCACATCAAATTCATCTTTTAATTTTTTTTAAATTTTTTTAGAACGCCAAACACTATTAGATATTTATTGTTTTTATTTCTTTCCGTTTCATTGCTAGAGTGTATATTTGTTGTAAAGCTTTTCCGGAGAAATTTATATAAATATAATTAAAAAATTAAAATTGTACAAAAATCAATCCCGGTAAAATTATATCCAAAATTGACTCGACACAGTTTGAGTGTCGGCAGTAATGTCGACGACACCCTTTCTCCGACATCACCATCTTGTCGACTACCGAGCACAGCGCACAGTTATAATTTTTTCTCTGCCACATTCAATTTGAGCTTCAATCAATATACATTAATTGTGAATATAAATTAATTTATATTATTGAATTAGAATTAAATAAAATATAAATTTTATTTTATTAATATATTTTAATAAATAATACAATTAGTTTAATTAATTAATTTAAATTAATAGAAATAATTAATTCATATAATTTAATCTAATAATTAATTTAATTAGCATTAAATAAATTTTATTTAATTATTTTAATAAATACATAATTAATTATATAAAATATATTTTATGTAATCATTTTTAATATTTTTTGAATATATTTTACATAATCATTTATATAAGGGGTTCGGGTTACGGAAAATTATATTTCATTCAATTATTTTTAATAAATAATATAATAAAATTATAATTTATTATATTTTATATTTATTGAATTACATAAATTTTAATAAATAATTTAATTTAATTGTTTATTAAATATATTTTATTAAATTTAATTAAAATCTTAAAACTAATTAAATTAATATTTATTAAAAGAAAACTTAATAACAGTAAATGAAATTGTATTTTCAAATGTAATTTTTGTTTTCATTTTAGAAAACATGGCAATAGAAAATTTAAAAAAAAAAAAAATAAAAACCTAAATAAGAAAATGACAACGTTATTAAATGGGTTTTTAACATTAAAATTTTAATTTTAAATTTTTTATTTTCTTAGTTATGAATTTATTCTTTATTTCAGTGCTTTTTTTTTTTGGAAAAATGATAAATATAGATATATATAATCTAATAATTAATTTAATTAGTATTAAATAAATTTTATTAAATTATTTTAAAAAATATCATAATTAAATTATATGAATTATATTTTATTTAATCATTTTTAATAATTACAAAATATATTTTATATAATCATTTATATAAGGGTTTCAGGTTACGAAAAAATTATATTTTATTCAATTATTTTTAATAAATAATATAATAAAATTATAATTTATTCTATTTTATATTTATTGAATTACAAAATATTTAATAAATAATTTAATTTAATTTTATATTAAATTTTATTAAATTTAATTAAAATTTTAAAAATAATTAAATTAATATTTTATTAAAAGAAAACTTAATAATAGTAAATAAAATTGTATTTTCAAATGTAATTTTTGTTTTTATTTTAGAAAACATGGCAATAGAAAATAAAAAAGTAGAAAATCTAAATAGAAAAATGACAACGTTATTAAATGATATTTTAATATTAATATTAATATTTTAATTTTTTATTTTTCTTAGGTATAATTTTATTCTCTATTTTAGTGCCTGAAATAAAATCATACCTAAGAAAACCCATTTAAAAATCATACCTGAAAAAGGTAGCAAAAAAAAAAAAAAAAAATAAAATCATACCTAAGAAAAATAAAAATTAAAATTAAAATTTAATATTAAAAGCTCATTTAATAACGCTGTCATTTTCCTATTTAGGTTTTTTTTTTTTTTTTGTATTGCCATGTTTTCTAAAATCAAAACAAAAATTACATTTGAAAATACAATTTTATTTACTATTATTAAGTTTTCTTTTAATAAATATTAATTTAATTAGTTTTAAGATTTTAATTAAATTTAATAAAATATATTTCATAACAATTAAATTAAATTATTTATTAAAAATTATTTAATTCAATAATATAAAATATAATAAATTATAATTTTATTATATTATTTATTAAAAATAATTGAATAAAATATAATTTTTTTGTAACCCGAAACCCTCATATAAATTATTATATAAAATATATTTTGCAATTATTAAAAATAATTAAATAAAATATATTTCATATAATTTAATTATGATATTTTTTAAAAATAATTTAATAAAATTTATTTAATACTAATTAAATTAATTATTGGATTATATATATTTATATTTATCATTTTTCCAAAAAGAAAGGCACTGAAATAAAGAATTAATTCATACCTAAGAAAAATAAAAAATTAAAATTAAAATTAAAATTTTAATATTAAAACCTATTAATAACGCTATCATTTTCCTATTTAGGTTTTCTATTTTTTTTTTTAATTTTTTGTTTCCATCTTTTCTAAAATGAAAACAAAAATTACATTTGAAAATACAATTTTATTTACTATTATTAAGTTTTCTTTTAATAAAATATTAATTTAATTAGTTTTAAGATTTTAATTAAATTTAATAAAATATATTTCATAACAATTAAATTAAATTATTTATTAAAAATTATTTAATTCAATACATATAAAATATAATAATTATAATTTTATTATATTATTTATTAAAAATAATTGAATAAAATATAATTTTTCGTAACCTGAAACTATCATATAAATGATTATATAAATATATTTTGCAATTATTAAAAATAATTAAATAAAATATATTTCATATAATTTAATTATGATAGTTTTTAAAAAACAGTTTAATAAAATTATTTAATACTAATTAAATTAATTATTAGATTATATATATCTACATTTATCTTTTTCCAAAAAAAAAAAAAAAAGACACTGAAATAAAGAATAAATTCATACCTAAGAAAAATAAAAAATTAAAATTAAAATTTTAATGTTAAAACCCATTTAATAACGCTGTTATTTCCTATTTAGGTTTTCTATTTTTTTTAATTTTCTATTGCCATGGTTTCTAAATGAAAACAAAAATTACATTTGAAAATACAATTTTATTTATTGTTATTAAGTTTTCTTTTAATAAAATATTAATTTAATTAGTTTTAAGATTTTAATTAAATTTAATAAAATATATTTCATAAACAATTAAATTAAATTTCTTATTAAAATTAATGTAATTCAATAAATATAAAATATAATAAATTATAATTTTATTATATTATTTATTAAAAATAATTGAATAAAATATAATTTTTCCGTAATCCAAACCCTCATCTAAATGATTATATAAAATATATTCAAAAAAATATTAAAAATGATTAAATAAAATATATTTTATATAAATTAATTATGTATTTATTAAAAATAATTAATTAAAATTTATTAATGCTAATTAAATTAATTATTGGATTAAATTATATGAATTAATTATTTTTATTAATTTAAATTAATTAATTAAACTAATTGTATTATTTATTAAAAATATATTAATAAAATAAAATTTATATTTTATTTAATTTTAATTCAATAATATAAATTAGTTTATATTCACAATCAATGTATATTGATTGAAGCTCGAATTGAATGTGTAGAGAAAGAATTGTATCTGTGCGCTGTGCTCGTCAGTCGACAAGATGATGATATCGTCACTAGTAGTAACGACATGGGAGAAAAATTTCAGCAGGCAAGAGTGTCGTTGACGCTACAGCTACAACCGACATCTAAACTGTGTCGTCAGTTCTACTACTGATACTGAGTCAATTTTTAAATATAATTTTACCACAATCGATTTTTATACAATATTAATTTTTTAATTATATTGATGTAAATTTCCTCTTTTTCCGGCTTTAGCTGGCAAGCTTCTCCGCTTGCAACCACGGCATCAACCACCACGCCAACAGGCTTGCCGGCACCAGGTTTTTCTGGCTTTGGGATGCGTACTTCTCTTTCAACTAATAGGCCGTTTGGAAGCGAAGAAAAAAAAAAAAAAAAAAAAAAGAATTTAAAAAAATTTAAAAAATTTTAAAAGTTTTCAAATTTCTTCAATCAAAATTTATCACCTATCATTTTTATATCACATCAACCTCAAAAATTGAGTTTTTTTAAACTTCCAAACTCCCCCTAACCTGTTAGAATATTCCCTTACATATATCCTATTTACTAATATAGGTTATGCTACACTATATTTTATACCAGCAATTACCTGTACCTGAAGGTACAGAAATATAATTTAACGTGTAAATAACTTAAATTTAAATTTATAATGCAAACTTAGATTAAAAAAATATAAAATAATCTATAAAAACAAAAATCATTAATTAAAAGAGATTAAACTATAAAATTTTATTATTTATTACAAATATTATCATATTTTTTAAAATATTAATTTAAAATTTTTATATAAAAAATATTAAAAAAATATGAGAAGAGGGAGAGAAAAAAATAATTCTGACCATTTAACAAATTCAACAGTTGAAAATACTACAAATTCAAAATTTTAAACTTTTTTATTATATAAATGACATTTTTTATATAAAAAGTATTAAAAAAATATGAGAAAAGTGAGAGAAAAAGAGAAATAATTCTAACCATTTAATAAATTCAATAGCAGAAAATTTTAAACTTCTGACCATTTAAAAAAAGTGTAAAATAACTTATAAAAATAAAAATCATTAATCAAAAGAGATTAAACTATAAAGTTTTATTATTTATTACAAACATTATCACAGTTTTTAAAATATTAATTTAAAATCTTTTATATAAAAATATTAAAAAATTATGAGGAGAGGGATAGAAAAAAATAATTCTGACCATTTAACAAATGCAACAGTTGAAAATACTTTAAATTCAGAATTTTAAACTTTTTTATTATATAAATGATATTTTTTATATAAAAAGTATTAAAAAAATATGGAAAGAGCGAGAGAAAAAGAAAAATAATTCTAACCATTTAACAAATTTAATAGCAGAAAATTTTAAACTTCCTTATTATATGAATAACACATAGTGTAAAAGTGTATGTATTTAAAATTTAAGTTTTAAGAACATCTGGATGTGACGTTTATGTGCGTGTCAAGTGGGCATGCTGCCGTTTTGAAGTATATTAATCATATTCAAAAAAATTTAAAATTTTTAAAAAATTAATAAAAATATACAAAATTAAAAAATCAAAAAAATAAAAATAATTTGTAATCACATTTAAAAAAATTTTCATATAAAGTGATCGAAAAGACAATTAAAGTGGGAAGAAAAAGAAAAATCTTGTCAATTTTAACGTGGCAAAGTTTTAACGATGATTAGAACAAATATCAAATCATGAGTTATTTAGCGTGTAAATAACTCCATTTTGAATTCATAAAACAAACCAATATGAAATAATATTTGTAATAAATAATACAAATTTGCTGTCTTTTTATTTATTTATTTGATTTAAAAACTATTTAATTTAATTTAATTTTTTAGTAGAAATAAATTAATTAATGAATATGATACATATTAACTATAATATGATACAATAAAAATAGATAAAGTGTTAAAATTGATAAAATATTTGCAATAGGAAATATAAAGTAAAATGATTTTTTTATTACGTTTTTCTATTTAAGTTTACATTTTTTTTGAAAACAAAAAAATATAAATAGATTTAACAAATATTTTTCTGTTGTCAATTTATAAAAATTTATAAGCATAAATAAAAATTTTAATTTAAATGTTTAAATTTTAAAGAGTATCAAAATCTAAATATATAATTAAAAAAATTAATTTACTTTGTCCATTAGGTATCTATCTACTGTTTAGTATTAACATAATTTTTTAAATGTTAATTTAAAAGAATTTATATTTTTGTGCCTTTATAATTTTTATATTTTTTATATAAATTTAAAAAATAAATTTACATTTTGAATTATTTATAAGTCAAATTATATTTTTGTATTTTTATTTAAAATTATAATTAAAATTAAAATATTATTTTAAATAAAAAATATTATTTTTTTTCTTAAAAACCTCTCATTTTTGTGTCTTGAAACCCAACCCAATCCCATCTCTCTCTCTCTCCCCAGCACGTCGGGCCCCACCCCCTTTCCCTCCTCTATCTTCCTCTTTCTCACACTCACTCCCACTCCCTCCCCCTCCCTCTCTCTCTCAATCAATCCCAACCCACCCTCCCGCCCCCCTTCTTTCTCTCTCTCTCTCTCTCTTTAGCAAACCCAACCAGCTGACACGTATATATATGTCCAATCAAAAAACTGAACTACTTTGTATAATAGATATTTTATTATTTTGCATAAATGATCTAAAGGGTTATAAATATGCGTACATTCTACCTATTTCAACATACACAAATCATAAAATTTTCTCTAGTATTTTCTTTTTTCTTTACATTTTAACGTGGTATTAGAGCCATGATTGTCCCTTTTCTAAATATCTGATTAGACTAATCATCCATTGGTCCTGTCCGATTCCAACCAGTCCGCTGCCCCACGTCGGAATCATTCCACAACAACAACTTTTGCTCCCATTCTCTCGTCAAGTAACCCATCAGAAACTTTTCGTGGCATAGGAGCTGGTCCTGTCATCTATGCTGCTACCGAACAACCTAGTCCGATGACTTATTAATTGTTGATTCTGTTCGACTATTGTGATCTATCACCAATAAATCCTCTGTTCGACTCATTCGAACACTGGGACCGTCACCCAGTGCCTTGCTGGCGCTTCTCCCACTTTTTCTCTCAGCCTTTTGTAACCTTCAAAACCACCATTAAATCACCAAACTGCCAAATCTCCAAATCCCTAACATATCCACCCCACGTTTATCCCAGCACCTCTTTACCCTCCTACCTTATCACTTTCTTATATTTCCGAAACTACCTTAAGTATCTTTAATTTTCTTTAATACCCGTCACCCATTTTCCAAGAAAAAACAATGAGCACCCGACATTGCTCAACCTATCAATCCGGTTCACGATGGCTCTAACTATATACTCCAGACTCATGCCATGTCCAATTTTTTGAAAGGCCGCAAGTTCTAGCTTTATGTCACTGCTAATATTATACTTCCAATTAAGAACAAAGACAAATCTGATGAGAAATTTGTTTAGCGTCTTGACGAATGGAATAGTAAGAATCATTAAATAATTACTTGGCTTCGCAATACCTCCATTCTTTTTATTGAGTCTTAATTCTATCGTTTTGATACTACTAAGGAGGTTTGGAATTTTTTTTGTTCTCGCTATACCACTGATGATTTTGCTTATCAATATTAAATCCTGACTCAACTTTACCGTCTTCGTCAAGAACTAGGTCAAATCATTCATAGCTTTCTTGCACAAATGCAAGTCTATTGGGATCTCTTAATTGCCTCCAAACCTGATTGGACTAATTCTATTGATGCCAAGAAATTTATTCTTTATCGTGACAATCACAGACTCATTATTTTTCTTATGATATTGAATTATACATTTGAGTTGGTTCGAGCATCTCTTTTATATCATAGCCTTTTATGACTTTTTGATCAGGCAATTTCTGAGTTTCTTATAAAGAAACTCGTCTTAGTTCTTTTCAGGCACAGTCACCAGACATTACTTATGCGTCCCATCATCCATGCTCTACCAATTCAGGATCTTCTTGTGGAAATTCTTCAAATCAAACCCTACACAAATACTACAAGCAACTAGATCACTTTTTACTGTTTTATTCCAATTACACGTGCTCATTGTCACAAGTGGGGTCCTAGACACTTGCACCATTAGTGTCATCAGAAGCCTCCTGACTTTCACTATTACATCATCTACCTCACATGTACCCGCTATTCAAATTGCTAATAGTTTTCATAGGCATGCTCAGCATATTGGTCATGTGTCTACTTTATAACTTTCTCTTTCTCAAATCTATTATTTGTTTGCTCTGTCTCTTAATCTTATTTTTATTGTCCAATTGTGTGATTTTGGATTTATTGTTACCTTCTCTTATTTTGGTTGCCTTGTGTAGGATCCACAGTTCGGGTAGCGCCTTGGGATACACCGTAAAAAATAGTCGATTGTTTGAACTGGTTTACCTCTATCTTCCGTTTGCTCCCTAACACTCTGTTGCAAGTACATCCGTTGTTTCCCCTATCATCCATGGCACTTTTGTTTGGGACATCCTTCAGCTAGCTGTTTACAATTTTTAATCTCTAGTGGTCAGTTAGGTTAGGTTTATAGTGAACTTTTTGATTTGTGTTCTATCAAATTGCAAAACAACCAGCTTTATCATTTAATAAAATTGATAGTTTTTCTTCATCCACATTTGATCTTATTCATTCAGATGTTTGGGAATCCTTTCTCACCACTGCTATTGGAGGGGCTCACTATTTCGTTATATCCATGGATCATTATACTCGTTTCACTTGGCTTTTTTTAATACACAATTGGTCCCAACTTCTTCAAATTTATATTAAGTTTACTGCCATGATTAAAACACAATTTCCTCATATTATTAAAATCTTTCGCTCTAACAATGCTATGGAATATCAAAAATTTGATTTTCTTACTTTTCATCGACAATAGGGCACTCCCCTCATCGTTCTTGTTCTCACACTTTCCAATAAAATGGTCAAACCAAACGTAAACACCGTCACAATCTTGACGCTGTTCGTGCTCTTTTTATCTCCTCCTCTTGCAGTTGAAAAATTTTGGCGTGAAGCTGCTCTTACTGCTGTCTATACTATCAATTGAGTTTTCATTTTACTCATTCATAACTAAACTCCCTTTGAACGACTGTATGAATCTATTCCTCTATATGAAATTCTTTGTGTTTTTGGCTGTGTTTGTTTTGTTCTACTTTATTCTCATGAACGCATCAAATTGGAATCTTCACCTCATTTGTGTTGCTTCTTGAGTTATGGAATTAAACATAAAGACTATCGTTGTTGGGATCTCATATTTAATCGTCTTCGTATCTCTTGTCATGTCATTTTTTGAAAACATAAAATATTCTCATTCGTCTCTTCATTTTAACCTCCATTTATTGACACTATCTTATTTTTAGTAACCCTTCTATTGTTCTCTTTCCTAATGATATACCCTCATCTTCTTCCGAGACACCACCAATTCCTGCAATGTTTGATTCGGACATACACTTCTCTCTTTTTAAGGCATCACTAGTTCCAACAATGCTTGCTTCGGCCTCACCTGACCCTCCAGTTTCGCCCGTAGATCCGATAACTATAAACACCGCACTTGAACTTTCTGATACTGATCTTATGCCTTTTCACCACTCTACCTAGATAAAAAAAAAAAAAAAAACTGACATCTCATTTTCATAATTTTCAAAGTTTTTCTATTATTTTCTCTCAACATGAGCCTTACTATTTTCGAGAGACTAGTTCTGACCCTCTTTGATAGCAAGTGATGTTTGAAAAATTACAAGCACTTGAGAAAACCCACACTTGGGATTTGGTTGAAGAATTGCAAGATTAAGACTTGCTCTTATGGGTCTTTAAGCATTACAAAACTTGTCTAGTAGCCAAAGGCTATACTCAAAAGTATAGGATTGATTATAAGAAGACCTTCACCCCTGTTGCTCACCTCACCTCTGTCCATAGTTTGTTACCGCCACTCGTTGGCAGCCTTTATCTCATATGGATGTTAAAAATGCCTTTCTCAATGGTGACTTAGCTGAAGAAGTTTATATGCAACCTCCTTTTATCCTTCACATCAGGTTTGCAAACTTCGTTGTGCTTTCTATGGTCTCAAACAAGCACCTCAGGCTTGGTTTGCTAAATTCAGTGCCACCATTGGTAAATTTGGTTTTTCTTCCAGTCCCTATGATTTAACTCTCTTCATTTGGACATTCGCACATGGCATTGTTCTCTCTTTTATATATGAATGATATGATCATCACTGGTGATGATCACAGAGACATCTCTGAATCCAAATCTCTACTCAGTTCCCATTTTGAAATGAAAGACTTGGGTATTCTCAGTTTCTTTCTTGGTTTTGAGGACACTATTGACACTAGAGGCTTTTTTTTTTCTCTTAAGCCAAGTGTGCTTCTGATCTCCTCTCTTAAGTTAGGCTCGTTGATAGCAAGACGGAACTAACTCCATTTGAGCCCGCCATTCACCTTACACCTATTGATGGTATTCCTTTATCTAATGCTATTTTTTATTGTCAGCTGGTTGGAGTCTCGTCTATCTCACTATTACTCAGTCTGATATTGCATACATTGTTTACATTATCAGTCAATTTATGTCAGCACTTTGTTCAGTTCATTATGTTGCAGTTCTCTGTATTTTGCATTATGTTAAGGGCACTCTGTTTTATGAGCTCTATTATTCTTCTCAATCGTCTCTTATTCTTTGAGCTTACACTAATGCTGATTAGGCTGGTGATTCTACCAATTGGCACTCCACCACTGTATATTGTTTCTTTTTTGGGTCTCTTATTTCTTAGCGCAGCAAGAAATAGATAGTCACTACTCGCTCAAATACTGAAACAGAATACCGTACTCTTACTAACACTATATAGGAGCTGGACATGGGGGTGTCTCATTCTGCTGCCACTATTGTTTGCTATGATAATCGGAGTGCCATTTAGAATGCCCACAATGATGTCTTTCATGACCGTACCGAATATATTGAGATTGATTATCATTTGTGCGCCAACATGTGGCCCAGGAAACCATGTAGTTTATTCATGTGACCTCCGCTGCTCAAACTGCTAATTTATTTACCAAAACACTTTCTTCTCGATAGTTGCATGAATTAGTTTTCAAACTCAAGTTGGTCTTTCTTATACTCCCTTGAGTTTGTGAGAGATATTAGAACATTCTCTTGTATATATTCTATTTATTTATATAGATTATACCATATCATACTCCGTATATTTTGTTACCTTATATAGATGATTCGTGGGGTTATAAATATATATACATTTTACATATTTCAATATACACAAATCATAAAATTGCTCCAGAATTTTTTTTCTTCTTTGCATTCTAACATAACCTTTTCCTAATTTGACTTTTTTAATTATTTACTTGTTTAGCCTTATTAAAAAAAATAAAAACAAAACAAAATAAAATAAATTATATTTATTATTGAAGAGTTAGATTTAGTTCACATTAATTAAATGATTACGATTTAAATTTAGGAACTTAGAAGTCGAAAACCAACTTCAGCCTTTCTGATTCATATATCTAGGCATATAATTATATTAAAAAAATTTATATTAGCATGAATTATTTTATATTAAAAATTTCCAGAACTAATTCAAAGCCTTCTATTTCGTCGAGACTTTAGAAGATGACCTAAATTGCCAGACGGCCCTCTGTTTTTGCGCGGGTAGATTGCCGTCAGCTGATTTGTGCCATTAATGGTTCAGTTAGTTGGAGACAATGTTCGGTTAGAACAGTAGATTGAGAGGACTGTTATGGTTGGAAGTATATAATGAATACATTGTCAAGGCATGAGTTACACTATAATTTATAATACTAAAACTATAATGAATCTCTTGATAGGATGGAATCCAAACCCATGTTAAATCAAAAATTATTATTTAATACTAATTATAATGTGACAAGAATTTTCATTTTGAGTTTTACATAAATAATCTAAAGTTTGTGTATTCCCCCCCCTTAAGTATAAGAATCGACTTCTTTTAACAGAATTTTAAAATATAATAAAAATAATATTTTTTATTTTATAATTTTTTATTGAAAAATACTGTGCATTACACTATAATGATTCTCAACATCTAGAAATATGTTATAATATATATTTTTTCAAATAAAGATAATATAGAGATGTCAATTCACATTTTTAAATGCTTTATTTTATTTTAAAGATACAAAAAGTTTAATGAAACTTTCTTTTCTATCTCACTCATTCTTTATATCTCCCTCTATAAAAGAAATGGATGCAGATTTTTAAATGCCTTATTTTATTTTAAAGATACAAAAAGTTTAATGAAATTTTCTTTTCTATCTCACGTATTCTCTATATCTCCCTCTATAAAAGAAATGAAAAGGCATACGAATTAAATTTACTATCTTATTGGGATATTGCCGAAAAATAAATGGAAGTTAGTAAATTAAAACTCAAAAAATTAAAAAACTAACATATTGATTAATATCTTTTATTTATTAGATTTTTTTAATTCATTTAGATAAAGATAAAATATTTTTTTCATAATTATTTTTTTATATTATTTTATTATTTTATTCAATGTTTATTGATTTTTCTTTTCTCGCTCTCTTGCGTCTCTCTTTAAACAATAATTTTAAATTTTTTAATTTTTTTTAAATTGAAATTTTAAACTTATATTCATTTAGATTGTTTCTCGATTAATAATTTATCATAAGAAAAAGAATGAGACATATATGAATCTAAAATTTTCTTGTTTAAATTGTGGGAGAAAATATAAGAAAAATGCATAAAATGGAAAAAAACTAAAATTAATTAAATTAGTAAAGCCAACCATTTGATGAAAACAATTATTATAACATGATATACGTCGAATGAAACTTGATTTTCTCCTCGTCCATTAATTAGTATGTATTCTCCATCTTGATTTTCACCGTGAAGGATTGTGGGCAAAAACCTTGATTCTATTTACTAATTTCTTATTGTAGATCTATTTGTTGATATCTTATTCTTCTTTTGACTAAAACTACGGATCAAGGTATTTATGAACTTATATGTTAATTTAGTGAAACTCATAAATTCATTAATTTTAGGAATAGGTTTTGCATAATTGATTAGTACAAAATCATAGACTAATAGAGAGTCATAACTAACTATAATTTTGAGAGAGAATTTAATTGGTAAAACTTTAGATTTGTTCTCTAATAATCAGTAGTTCAAGGTGTTTATGAACTTGTGTCAATTTAGTGAAACTCATAAATTCATTAATTTTAGGAGTAGGTTATGCATAATTGGTTAGTGCAAAATCAGAGGTTAATAGAGAGTTATAATTGACTTTAACCTTAAGAGATAATTTAATTGATTAGACTTTAGATTTGTTTTTCAATAGTCAATAGTTTAAGTCTTCTTAGACCCACTAGAGAACTTACTGGAGTTTTTAACTCTACAATACTGACCTGAACACCTAAGTCGATATATATTAATGCTATCAATAAACCAAATATTCTAGCAAAATTAGGGTAATTTTATAAATCTTTTGCAAGACTCATTCTTTCATTATTTTTGGAAAGAATAACTTTTTTCTCCCACGAAAAAATAAATAATAGAATGGGTACAACACTCTACCATCTAAAAGTGCAATCAAATAAAAAAAATAAAATACTTATACTCGTTCGTTTTTTATTCTGCTCAACCAAACATAATTATGAGAGTATTTAGAGTGACAAAAAATGATAAAATTTAATAAAAGTTATGAGTTTATAATAATAAGATTAAAAAGTAAATAATTTTTAAAAATTTTCAGCATTTTACAGTGATTTTTAAAATTCCAAACGAACCAATATGATTAAACCTGCTTGCAATTCAAGCAAAAAAAAAAAAAAAATGTTTTATTTCGTAATTTGAAATTTTCAGAATTGTTTATTTATGTCTGTCGTTATTCTTAATGTTTCCGTATGCGAAAGCAACGGTTGATTTCGAAATGTTTTGTCGTCATGTGAGAAACCAAGCAAAGAGTAAGATACCGTTTAAGAAAAAAAAAAAAAAAATTACCCATTGATATCAGTTATTAATTTTTTAATTTTTTTTTTAAAATATCAAATTTATTCTTTTATATTTTAAATTTTTTTAAATCTTAAAAAGTAAAAACGTCAAATTAACCCCCAAAAAAAAAAAAAAAACTAAAAAGATAGTTATAAAAAGTTAGCTCTTTTTTTTTTCTTTAAATTTTTTTTTTTCCGAAACTCAGCCTAAACATTTTAATTTATTAAGTAAGTTATGTTTGCTTTCAATTTCCCAAATTAAGGACCACAATTTATTGAACGCACGCGGAGCTAGCGGCCTCAGCGGTTCAGCGTCATCAAATTCAATTGGCCCTTTTAGCAGCCACGCGAATATTGGTTCATTAATTAATTAGTGTACGGAAAGGGCCACGCATTTTATATTAGTACCCGCAAACCTCCACCCGCTTATCCTCCAACCATAATCATTAATTTTTTTATTTATTTTTGGGAGAATTTAGTTTCATCGCTGCAAACATTGCCACGAAGGAAGAAAATGAGAACGCAAGATTGTCGGACAGTTTTACATAGAGAAACAGAGTGATTAATTAATTACACCTAGCTGTATTTGAAAGCAAGAGCCATCTTGTTTTCCAGCTATAAGTACCCGATTGGAGCGAGAAAATTAGTTGCACTGAGTTAAGAGATCCTCATTGAGAGTGCTTGAATACCCAAGAAAATCTCTCTCTCTCTCTCTCTCTATATATATTAGAGAATAGGAGCGATCGAATGAGTAACATGGTTGCTTCCCTGTCAACGTGGCCTTGGGGGAACTTGGGCTCCTTCAAGGTGTGGAAGCTAACCATACCCTACATATATATATATATATGCAATTTTTTTTCATTATATATATATATATATATATGCACTAATCATGTGCTTTTTAGTTTTACTAAAGGAGTGTTTAATTAGTCAAAATAAACTAAAGCCCACTAGTTTTTATTAACTTTTTGTATTTTCTTCCAATCAAATTTTATCATATTTTACTTTTACATCAAATCTTTATATTTTTATTATATATTTTGACCAAATTTTTGTCAACCAAATATCCGCTTATTAAATTATATAATACAAAGTTATTACTAAAGTTGCATTTGGAAAAAAAGCTGGTCGCTCAGTTACCAACTACTTATTTTTTTGATTTTTTTTAAAATAACCAAGTTTATCCTCTTAAATTTTGAAGGGCAAAAATGTTCAATTAACAAAAAGTTAAAAAAAGTTAACTTTTAATAGTTGACCTTTTTTTTCATTCCTAAACACCAAAAAAAAAAAAAAAAATTAGTTTTCTTTTTTTTTTTTTTTCTTTTCAAACTCAACCTAATCCTTCTTCGAGAAAATTAAGGATGCAGAATATTTTACCATTATTACTAACCCTTCTTAACAACATCGGGTCCTCTGTGTGTGTGTGTGTGTTACAGTATATGCTCTATGGACCTTTTATTGCAAGAGCGTTGTATTCAAGAAATCAAGAGCCCGCGGCCGTGGACACTTGGTGCCTTCACATTCTAATTATATGTGCCCTTAGAGGTTTAATGTATCAACTATGGACCTCCTTTGGGAACATGCTTTTCCTCACCGGAAATCGCAGGATTACACACACGGGGGTAGATTTCAAGCAGATTGACAACGAGTGGGACTGGTAGCAGCATTTGACTTATTTATTTTTAAAATGAGATCTATTTAATTTATTTTTAATATATGGTATTTCTTTTGACATTTGCAATTCCTGCATGCAGGGATAATTTCATAATTCTCCAAGCTCTAGTAGCTCTCGTTGCCTGCTGCATGTTTCCGGTAGTGTTTTCTAGCCTTCCTTGGTGGGACTCGAGAGGCTTCACTGCTGCGATGCTACTCCACGTGGGAGTTTCAGAACCCTTGTACTACTGGATACATAAACGTTTTCATGGAAACTACCTCTTCACCCATTACCATTCACTCCACCATTCTTCACCTGTACCCCAACCCTTTACTGGTAAGGCTAAAAATATAAACATAAATATAAAATTACCCCAAAAAAAAATATAAGAATATTATAATTTTGAAGTAACAGAGCATCTTAGTAGTGTTTTTATTTTAATGTGATAATTCAAAAGTAAGAGCTGAGTTAAAGAATTTTTCTCGTTTGATACTATTAATTAGGTATTAAATTAGATTATAGTTGAATATTAAATTAGGTTAAAAATTTTTCTCGCCTAAGAATACAAATTGGGTATTAAACTGAACTACATGGTTAGGTATTAACTTGGGTTATACACTGGTTAAGTTTGGAATTTTTTGTTTTTTGCAATTCCAAAAGTCTTCTTATCTTTTTAATAACTTTTTTCTTTCTTTCTTTTTTTTTTTTTTTGTTTTTCTTGTAATTTTTTATTGTTGGTTTTAGTTTAACCTAGTACTCACTGGTAATTTCTTGTTTTATGAGCTATTGCAGCTGGGAATGCAACATTTTTGGAGCACCTTATCCTAACTGCGGTTATTGGGATACCGGTATTGGGGACTTGTCTGTTTGGATACGGATCAATAAGCATGATCTATGGCTATGTGTTGACCTTTGATCTTCTAAGGTGTCTGGGGCATTCCAATGTCGAAATTGTTCCCCATCAGTTTTTTGAGACACTTCCTTTACTTAAATATCTTCTCTATACCCCTACGTAAGTGATTGCTCTCCATAACATACATGCTATTTGATATATTTGATATTCTTATTTTGAGTCTATTTTATTTTTAAAAAAATAATTTAAAATGTATTTGATCACTTATATTTTTAAAATTTATTTTTAAAAAATAAAAAATAAATTCACATATTAAATGAAAAAGGTAAAAAATCGTTTTAAACGTTTTCAATCCCAAATAAAGAAAAATTTCAAAGTAAGAAAAATAAAAATTTTTAAATCAAATACATTTTTTATTTCTTGTTTTAAAAATTTCTAAATATAAAACACACAAAATAAAAAATAAAAAATAAAAAATAGAAATACAGGCCAAATGCTACTTTATGTGCATAAAAATAATACTTAAATAGCACGGTTAGCACCTACTTTATAAGTTTTTTATTTCCTTTTTTGGTGCATTATTTAATGATTAATTAGAATAAATTATATTTATTCAAAATATTGTTATGAATAATAATATGAATTTTGTTGAAATAGGCAATTCCTAGGAAAATTTTGCACAATCAAATTTTTTTTAAAAGATTAAACTATAGTGATGTGATGTGTCAAAGACATTTAAGTAATAAAAAAAATCTAATGGATACTTTTTAAAAGCCACAAATTTATAAAATTATCACATCATTGTACGACTGTAATTAAGTATTATTGTACCGTTGGGTGAAGTGGTTGTCAATGGTACTACTAATATTAATGGAACGTGCGCATTTCTTTTTGTCATTGCAAGCATGATCTTAGAATTTTTAAAATTAAACATTATAGGCACCGTTTGAAGTGTCATAAAATTTTAAAAAATTTTATAAAATTCCAATAATCTTTATAATTCACTAAAATTTTTTATCATACTTTTACTTTTCTCATATTTACTAATTTCAAAAAATTTCAATATTTCACAAAAAAAATAAAAAATTCGTAACAAGATTAATTGAGTGTAAATTTTTTTTTTCATAATCATATTTTTTGCGTCGAAAGATTTCAAATGAATACCATTGTCGCTAATTTATTTCTATTTTTTTTAAATTCGTTAGAATAGATTTGGACACACCGTTCTAACGGTTTATTGGTATAAAATCCATTAGAACGGATTTGGAAGATTGTTTTAACAGTTTTAGCATTGTTTAGAGAGAGAAGAAGTATTTTTTGAATCTGTTAGAACGGATTTAAGAAATCGTTCTAACGATTTTACCACTGTTTATCTCCAAAAAATACAGTTTGAAAAGAAGCACCAAACACCCTTCTTTACTCTAAATCACATTTTTTCTTATTTTTTTATCACTTCAAATACTACCTTAGTTGTCTTGTTTCAATGATTTTCAAATAAACCTTACGGTTTTCGAAAAAAACTTGCTAGTCAATCCGCAAAACTTACTGTTGCTAAATTACATAATATACAAACATAATTGTAAAGTAGTTTTGTTTTTAATTAGTTGTTCCTAATTAAGTTTGTTTGTTTGGTTGTTTGTTTTGTTTTTTTTTTTGTTTTTGTTTTTTTTTTTTTTCTTGTTCGAGCTTAGCTCAAGATTTAAACTTTTATATATGCTTCAAGTTTGATTGGATAAAGAAAAATTTAAGTTTAAACTCGATTCGTGAATAACTCGATAAAACTAAAATGACGTCGTTTTAGTTTAAAATATAATAAATAAAATGTTATTAAAAATATAATAAAGATATTATTAAAAATATAAAATATTATTAAATATATATATATATATATATATATATATATATATTATTTTATCGAACTTTCTAGTCGAATTTTTCTGAACTTGAATTCAAATCTAAACGAGTCTTAATTCAAGTTCATTTTAATCACGAATTGAGTTTGAATTGAACTTTTTTTAAATTGAATTCGAATAGTTCGTAAACAGTTCGATTTATTTTCACCTCTAAGGCGGATCAAAATTTTTTTTATCAAGAGATGAGTAATGCACCTGAGTGGAGTGGCGGTAACTCATTTGATATTTAGAATGGGAGAAACGATATCATATATTGAAGAGAGAGAAAATACACAAAACAGAAAGGCCGGGAGAAAAAAAAAAAAAAAGAGTATGAAAAATAGAATTATAGTCGAATCGAAAATTAAAATTGTAAAAGATATTGTTCACTATTTAATGGTTCAAGTGGGACCTTCTAACATTACTTAACGATTTATTTAAGATTCAAACCCCAGCGTTCCTATCACAAATATATAATTTTATTTTATTATTTTTGTATCTGTTATGGTGAGTGTATATTAATTATGTTATAATTAATACTAGGTGTGTTATAAAAAATCGAAAAATTGGATTGCCCGAAAAAATCAGATGTTGTAAACCGATTTTTTTAAAATCTGGTTTGGTTTCGGTTTAAAAAATTTTAATATTCTGAAACTGGTTTAATTTTTGGTTTTGAGGGCTTTAAAATCAAATTAGATCGGACCAAACTTGTTATAATACAAGTGTATAGCAAAATGTAATGGTTGGGACTCGAACTCAAGATCCCAAAGTTTTCAAGTGATGATTTTACCACTAGACAACACCCACCAATTGTTTACAATGCCATAGTGGAGGAAACTGGGCCATGACTGGAAATTAGGCTAAAAGTAAAAATATTTTTTGAGTTCGTAATAAGTTTGAAAGCCACATTAATGTAATTTTTATAAGTTTTTTAATATATTAGGCTAGAATTGAATTTTTTTATATTGGGCTTAGCTTAAAATTGTAGCCTACAATGAAAATCGGATTGAAATCGAAACCGAAGAAAATCGGACCGAAACCACTTGAACTGAAACCGAATTATATCAACTAATTCCAATTTTAAAAATTTTCAAACCGAAAATTCAATCCAATCCCATAAATAACCCAAAACTGAACCAAACCAGACCGGTATCACCCCTAATTAATACAAGCATTCATCAGTGTACTAGCGCATGCGCTTAATTTCACAACTATGACCTTGGTTCTTCAATCCTTGGAAGCTCATCTTTTTACCATATTTTAAAATTTTAAGTTAATTTTATAGTAAATTTAAAATACTAAAAATATTGTAATATTTTTACTTTCAAACTTAATTAGGAGGGCACTCGACCCTCCCCCCAACCGGGTCACCAGGGGTGATGTTGATCTGAATCTCACCATATTATGTCCCACGTGCCAAATGAAATAGATATGGAGGATTGACGGTGGCTAGGGCATAGTCAATTATATATCGTGCGAAAAAGACTTTACATAGTTAATGTATTGTTTGAGATCTTTGTATAATAATAATAATAAAAAAAATAATAAATGTACTCTTTTATCAAATTTTTTCATTTCACAGTACTCTTTTTCATTAAATTTATTATGGAGTGGAAAAAAGTATAAATATCATCATAAGAATAAATTATTTGTACTTTTATTTAATATTTAGATAATTGTACTTATATTTTTTAATATTTAAAAATTACACTTATTTTTTTTACTTTAAAATATTGTTAAAATTTATCTCATTCTATCAAATTATCTGTTAAAACTCAACAGAAAATATCAAACTAATTAAAATATTAAATTCTTTTTTTATTTTATTCCATTCTCTCCCATCTTCGCCAATTAATCTACCTAATATTATGGAATATTGTCTTTTTCTTTTTTGAGTCAAATTAATCTGCTAATTATTATTCTACTCATTTTTTTTTTTTAGACTTTTTTGACGGGGCGGGGTTTCACATGCATGCAGGTACCACAGCCTCCACCACACAGAGATGGGTACTAATTTTTGTCTTTTTATGCCCCTCTATGATGCACTGGGCAATACCATGAACAGCATGTCATGGGAGCTACATAAGAAGATTAATTTAAATTCAGGTTTGTCCCAATCATATATATATAAATAAGTGTGATTATCTTGTAGGTCAATCAATTTTATTTTTTATTTAAAAACAAGCATTTCCAAGAAGTTATGCCACTCAAAAAAAAAAAAAATATTGAAGAAAAAGTTATTAATTAGAAAAAAAGAGAAATTTATTAATATCACTTTAAATAGAAACATTTATCAAGGAAATATTTGGGCGCACTAAAAAAGTATGACTTTATATATTTTTTAATATGTGACACTTAATTGATAGTTAGATATTTGATAATAATTTATAAAAATTAGATAAAATAAGTCAGGATTGAAGAAAATTAAAAAAAAAATTGATAAAAAATAATTTTATGTTAATTTGCTGAAAAAAATTAATAAAAATTATTTTTTTATTTTGTTTTTGTTGATAATCCCCAACGGCCCCTAAAGCTCGCTCCTAAGTACAAAATTGTCATTTTCACAACTTTGACGGCTAACAAATTCTTACCAATATTTTTACCAGCTAATTAATCAGGAAGCCCATAATAAATATAAAGGACAAATTCTTTCTTGTTGAGATGTCGAAAATAAAACGACACATACCTATATTTTATTATAGCAATGATAATAACATTTTCCATCTCTCCTTACTCGCTCGTCACAGTCCTGTTTAGGATGGAATCACGGTTATATAATGGGTTTATTTGGAGTAAGAAAAAATGAGATAAATGGAGATAAATTGTGGTTTGGAGAGAGTCCGTAATATGTGCAGTGAGAGAAAAAAGTTGATGTGATATAAAGTTAACAGAGATTTATAGAGATTTTCAGAGATTTTCAGCAAATTATTGCATGCTAAACGAGCCCAATATTGTAAACTGTAAATCAAAACTCAATAAATTAAAGATATATAAACAATTGGTTAGCGTTGAGATGTTTAGGAGATGAGTTGAGTAGTTTAAGAAATGAGTTAGGCTAATTATTTTTTTTTAAATTTACTTAATAATTTTTCTTTTTGTACTGAGTTTGAGTTTACGCAGTCCTCTCTTACCCTCTACCTCTTATCCTACCATGAGTTTAACCATCCATCAGTGCACATATATATATATATATATATATATGTGCAGGTAAGAGTGGGAGGATTCCAGGTTATATATTCTTGGCCCATGTGGTGGACGTGACATCGGCCATGCACAGCCCCTTTGTGATCCGATCATTAGCCTCGACGCCGTTTACAACATGGAAATCGATCATCTATTTGCCCTTTTGGCCCATTTCGTTTGTAGTAATGGTAGTGATGTGGGCTAAGGCTAAGACCTTCTTATACTCATTCTACCACCTCAGAGGCCACTTGTTTCATACATGGGTCGTCCCTCGCTTTGGTTTCCAGGTCTTCTAATTAGTTATTTTTTAATGTTATTTATATCTAATTATATATGTTGTTGGTCAGTTTGATTATATACATATAGAGTTGGTCAGTATGACTGTAATTAATTTTTAGCAATTGTTAATTTCTTCTGCAGTACTTTTTGCCATTTGCCATGAGGGGCATCAACAGCCATATAGAGGAAGCTATCCTCAGGGCTGATAGATTGGGTGTCAAAGTTATCAGCCTTGCTGCATTGAATAAGGTCTCTCTCTCTCTCTCTCTCTACGTATATATATTGGCTAGTTATTCTTGTATGGAATATTGAATCACCTCCATACAATGCACAAGAAAAAAATAATAAACTAAACAAATAAAAAAAATAATTAGAAGGAAAAATACAAAATTTACGTGATTAGACAATATATTTACGTTCACAAGTACGATAAAATCTGATTTCTAATTTACCAAAAAAAAATTTGATTTTTCGTAATAAACTTCAATAATAAAGTAAAAATTTATAAGAAGTAAATGAAATAACCTTAAAAAAATTATTAAAAAAACCCTTCTCACATTACTTTTAACTTTCTCTCAATTTTATTCCTAAAAACCCTAATTTAAACTTAGTATGAATATACATTATGTCCTATATATAGAGAAATAAGAAATTCACTAAAATATGAACTTTAAATCAGGTCTAAAAATTTATGGATCTGATAGTTTGTTGAGACGAGATTCTTGGGGAGTTGGACCACGTTACAAGGCCTTTATTTTTTTCAATGAAATTAGCAACTTTCCCAACAAAAATCCAGTTGTGATGTTGTGCTCTATTTAATAACCAGTGATTGTCTGATGATTATACTCTGATCCTGTACTTGTCAATGAGTCCCAGCAGCTCTTAGTGAGCTAATGTACATTACTGCAAGGGCTCCCAACTTTTATACATTCCCACAAATTAATATAGACATGAATGTGTAGATATCTTTACTCTACCCGTTCCATTGCACTTCACCCAATCATTTATCTATTACTAGTACTTGAGTATAACAAGTATAAATCACATTATAGTAATTCTATATATCAATACACTATCCAAAATATCTAAAAGCATTGTATGTTTTGTATGACAGAAACACTACCGACACTCATAAGAGTCACAATTGTACGATCTGGGTCCGCCCCTTAAAATATATAATTTGATGTCATGTTTTCTTTTGGGAAGGGATATGGTTGACTGGATTTACAACCACATATACGTTACCATATTTAATTTTCAGTATGCTGTGGAAATTGTTCTTTCCATAACATATTTAGGTAGTTTATTTGTTTCTTGTTAGAAAACTTTCATTTCCAAAACTATGAAAGGAAAATAAAATTATATAAACATTGCCATGCATTAAGAAAATAAAAATAAAAATAAAAATTTGTTTAATGAAAATACTTTTATCATTACTGAAAACAATGCAAAAAATATTGCATTAGATATCTGGATGACTTTCATATTGTATTAGTAATTAAGTTATGAAATAAAATCAAATCCAACTCATAAAATTTTGAGCTCGTAACTCAAAAACTAGTAAAAAAATACAAAAAGTTACATTTTGTAACTTTTGGTGTATTTGGTAAAACCATAAATTTTTTCACTTTTTTGATTTGCTACAGTAAAAAGTAAAACAAAAAGTTGTCACTTTTTTGATTTGCTACAGTAAAAATTTACCACACCCAAAAGTTACAAAAAAAGACTAAAAAATACACTTTATTCAACCAAACACACAAAAAAATGTAAAAAAAAAAAAATACACAAAAAACTACCAAAAGTTGAGCTTTTTTTCTTTTTTTTTTGAACTGCCAAACGCCCCCTATTTTGATACCAAATATAAAAATTGGTAAGAATTCTTACTAATGAAATCAATTTCTATCAAATCTACTATTCCAAACAGAGTCTAAGTGAATAATTTATTACGGTAATATATACTTAATTTTTTTTTTATTGGTTGATCACTTTAAATTAAAAAATTAATCAAAATGATTTTTTATTACACAAACATTATTACCACTTCATTTTAACATAATTTTCTACAAAAAATTATGACAGTAAAATATATATTTTTTATTAATTTATTTAATTATTTTGTTCTCCCCATACATGGGAAAAACAAATTAACCACCCACTCAAGCTCTTAATGACCAAGCATATTACTTAGAATTGGATTTGCTCTCCCATACTCAATACTTCAATTATTCTTATTTGCTCTCCCATACTCAATACTTCAATTATTCTTAGTATTATTAGAGATTTATTTTTTCTTTAATTTTATAATTATGAGAATTAGTTAAAGTGAGTGTAAATTACATTAGACACCCAATGATATATATATATATATATATTTCAACTCTTCAACATTTTTTCAATTGAGTCCCAAATCACCCATCTACCATCTATATTACAAGTAATTACATAGATTTTTCATTTAGTGATTGAAACTATTCATAACTAAAAGTAATTAAAAATTTATTTAGTAATACTTGTTATTGCCACAGAGTCATCACAAGGATACTAAAAATATATTGTTATAATAAATATTTTTTTTCCCACAAATTCTTATACATATAATGAAAATTTTTTCGCATAAAAATATGATCTGTAACTTAGAACTATAATTTAATAATGAAACAATACAGTTTTTTAATCAAAAATATTTTTATGGTCAAACATTTATATTACAACGATTACATACACAACAGTAACATTACACCATTTTTAGTAGTAAAATGTCACGCATTGTGATTTAGTGTTCATATGTATGTGATTAAGCACCATTAATTTCTTTTACGGTTTGTAAGTATTAACTTAGAAAATATTTGTCTAATGAAGAATGAAGCTCTTAATGGCGGTGGAACCCTCTTTTTGAACAAGCATCCAAACCTTAATGTTCGGGTTGCCCATGGGAATACTTTGACTGTAGGAGTAATCCTTAACAATGTCTCTAAGGATGTTAAGGAGGTGTTTTTAACGGGATCAACCTCAAAGATTGGAAGAGCAATTGCCCTTTACCTCTGCAGAAAGAGAGTCCGAGTCCTTGTAAGTTTTATTCATTAACTCGATTTAGCCTAATTATGTTATTCTTAACAACTTCAAAAGCTGTGCTAATTATCAAACTTTTCTTTTTTGTTTTTTTATTTTTGCTTAAAAGTATGTTATATAAACTTATATATATATATAATCAAAATTTTTAACTAGAACGATTTGTGTGGCTGCATTATGAGAATATCACTTTTAAAATACCCAATAAAGTAAATTTTAAATACAAATATATGATATTATCACGTCATTTTTTTCATTAAAATATCATTATGCTATTTTGGGAATGTGAATTTATGGGAAACAAATGAGAGAAAATGATCAAAAAGCAAGAATTAAGGGGAAAAAAATCAAATTTATTTAATTTTTTTGGGTCGAGTTAAAAATAAATGTGAAGATAATTAATAAATATTTGTCAAAAATTAATTTTTATTTAATTAAATAACAAAATAATAAAAATAATAATTTAATTTTTTATTTAGATATCTTTTCCCTCTCCACAAATCAACTTTCGAAAACGGGCTTAGCATTAGTGTGTACATTGGATTCTAATGCGTTGAGGCACTTGCAGATGTTGACTCTGTCAACTGAGAGATTTCAAAAGATCAAGAAGGAAGCCCCAGCTGAGTTTCAAGAGTTTTTAGTTCAAGTAACAAAGTATAAAGCTGCCCAAAACTGTAAGGTGAGCTGTTACATATATATATATATATATATATATATGCACATTTATAGATTTCTTCGACAATTTTAATATAAAAAGAAACAACACTGCAAAATGCCTTTATTGGCAGGTCACATGTTGAAAAACACAAGATTAATAAATTTGTCTAAAATCTTGGTACATTGCCAGAGTGATGTGCACTAGTCTTTTCCCCCTTACAGGCTTGTATATATCAATAGATAAGCCATTCGCATAATTCATCCAACTCATGTAAATCAATGAAGAAGCTTAAGATATTTCAAATATATATATATATATATATAAGGAATAAGAGATTATAAAATATATAAAAAAAGAAAAATTTTAAATAAATAAAAATAAACGATAACTAGCTATAAGCATTTTTACGCTGTGCTGGAATGAAAGAGGATGAAATTTAAAATTAATTTTTTATTTAGATGTGACCAACAGTGAGAGAAAATAATATAAAATTAAAAAGATAAAAATAAATTATGGAAGTCTTATTTTTTTAGTTTAACTAAGGGCCCGTTTGGTCGGTCAAATTTTAATCAAAAAGTACAATAACAATGAAAAGATGTGACATAAAAGTGATAATTGTTAAAATTTAATTGGAAGAAAGTATAAAAGTAATTAAAAATTAGTAAATTTTAGTAAATTTTTATAAGTCAAACAGGACCTAAATAAAATATACATATAACATTCTGTCTATATATATATATATATATATATTTTCATTTGATGTCGAGGTTTGTTGACTTGTTATTTTGGTGGTGTTTGGATGAGTAAAAATAAAACAAAATAAAAAATTAGTGTAAGAATAAAATGTGTTCAAATTTAATTTAACAACATTAAAAAATTAATAAATATTAAAAATTTTCTTCGGAACTTTTTTTTTTCATAGATCAAACACTCCTTAATTATTTTATTATTTGCAATATATGATAGACATGGATAGTTGGCAAGTGGATAACGCCAACAGATCAGAGCTGGGCCCCACCGGGAACATACTTTCACCAGTTTGTGGTACCACCCGTATTGCCCTTCAGAAGAGACTGCGCCTATGGTGAGCTTGCAGCAATGAGGTTACCTGCTGATGTGGAAGGCCTTGGATCTTGTGAGGTATGCATTTCCAAGTGTGTGTATATATATATATATATAGCTGTATTTCCACTCACAAAATTATGTGTTGTGTGGGCAGTGATTTGTCCAAAATCTTTGCATAAAATATTTTATTTCTTGCAAGGCAAGAAATATTTTTAGTTAATATCACTAGTTGAAATAGTAATTGTAAGAGCATATTTATGATAAAAATTTTGTTTGAATTTTGAAAATCGTTGAAGAATACTAAAAATGTTTAAAAGTTATTTATTTTTTTATCCCACTGTATAAATTATAAACTCACAATTTTTATTGAAATTTATCACTTTTTGTCACTTTAAAGGCCTCTAAAAATAATAAAAAATAAGATTAAGAGATATAGAATTTATTAAAATTCGTTAGCTTACTAAAATTGTGAGATAAAATTATTTGAGTATGTTACTCATATCGGCAACTTCAAACCAAATTGGTCAAAACAAAAATACATCAAATATACTCTTTCAAAATTTACTGACTAACTTATGTGAGAATTAAGTGTTTCATGCGAATGTTTTGGACAAATTCTTTATTGTGTGAATGAGTGCCGAGATTCAACTCCATTCGGCCATTTTTTTTTTATTTGAATTGATTTAATCTTAATAAAAGATTAGTTTAATTTTGGATCTAAATGTTCTTAATATGAATAATTTGGTTTAGCTTTGAGCATAGAAGTTTATGAACCCACCAAAATCTTTTTTTGAAAATTTATTTTGAATGTAAAATCACCAGTATGTTATGGATTTGATTTGATCTATTATAAATTGAAGTGATTCGACTCCATAACATATTTAATTTAATTTAAAATTTATTTTTTCGAGACTAAAAAATATCGTGTCAATTATTAATCTACAATAAATCCGACCACACCCTAATATATATACACTAGAGGTGAGTGAAGAGTATAATCAAGGGGAAAATACATTATTGTTATCTGTTTAGAGAAATCTTAATTGAACTGCGATGTGTTCATTTACCAACAATACATACATACATACATATATATATATATATATATATAGTGTTCATTTACCAACAATACATGCATACATATATATATATATATATATATAACTAGCCATTGAACAAAAACAAAATCTCACAGACGGGGACAATAATAAAAATATAGAACTTATATAACCAAAATATACCTTATTTAACTTTCAGAAATTAATGCTACTAAATGCATAAAGAAATGTACAAAATTTGTAGGTTTTGATCCCTCCACTTTTAAATACAATGAACTCAATTTTTTGTACAAAAACAAAATCCAACATATGTTTGTAACATGAATTTTTGAAGTGAAATGAAAAGTGAAAAAAAAAAAAAAAAAAAAGATAAGGAAGTAAACTGAATTAAAAGAGTCAAATAGCTCTTGGTTGTTTTAAAGGAAGTTTGGAATTCGACTCCAAGATTTGCTAGTTTCTCATACAAGGTGTAAGTTTTGGACTTACCCTCGGTTTGCCTATTAGTTACATGAATCGTTGAGAGTTACAATAAATAAGTGGGATTTCAGGTCCAAAAAAATATTTTATTTTAATTTTTTATTGGGTTGAAAAAATAAGAAGAAATTAATACATATTTGTCAAAAAAATTAATTTTTATTTAATTAAGCATAGGAAAATAATACGAAGTAATAATTTTATTTTAAAAATTTTATTAAAAAATAGACTTTTAGACTAAAAATTTTATTTTAATGAACAAAAAAATTTAAAATTTAAAATTGATGAATTTTTATTGAACCCCATTTTAATTCACCTGTTGCAAAAACCTACCGCACTCGAACTAAAAATTCACGTATTTAAAACTTTAAAAAAATTAAAATGAAACTCAAATACAAAAGTTCATTTTTTTTTTTTTAAAGTTTGTTTGCCATTTTCTCTTCATTTTGTTTTCTTTCACAAATCCACTTCCTAGTGTAAAGTAATATCATTTCTTTTAGTAATCTACTGACAAGTAATCTAAAACTTACTACACACACAGACATAGATATATATAAATACTTTGTCCATGTGTTGGAACAGTACACAATGGGAAGGGGAGTCGTCCATGCTTGTCATGCAGGTGGTGTGGTTCATTTCTTGGAAGGTTGGACTCACCACGAAGTTGGGGCTATCAACGTGGACCGGATTGATATAGTGTGGGAGGCCGCGCTAAAGCATGGTCTGAAGCCAGTCTCTGAATGTCAAAATACTCAAGTGAAAAGCGTAAAAGATCAACCCCTCTGTCTCTGAATGTCAAAAAACTCAAGTGAAAATTGTAAGAGATCAACCCCTCTCTCTCTCTCTCTCTCTCTCTCTCTCTCTCTCTCTCTCTCTCTCTCTCTCTCTCTCTCTCTCTCTCGCCACTAGCGTCGGTGTATATATGATGCGTATGAATATTTTTTTCCTTACAATTAATAAAATTATAAAAAAATAACATAATTGTCTCAAATAATAAATAGTTAAAATTATTTAAGTAAATAATACATAATTAAACAGCATTAAAAAATTACAAATTAGTAAATAGATAAAATATAAATACGTGAAATTACGTAATAAGTATATGGTAGTTATGAAAAAATTACTTTTTAATATCATTAAAATATAGGTAATTATAAAAAATTAAAGAATGTTATAGGGAAAAAAAAGCTTCACCAAAAAAAAAAAGTGATTCATAAAAAAAACCAAACTTTAGAATTTACTCTATAATAATATATATATATATATATATATATATATATAGAGAGAGAGAGAGAGAGAGAGAGATGAGCATTAATGAGTTGTATTGTTGGCACTAATATTTGATGTGATTCAATTGTATATTGTTGAATCAAAGCTACATTAATGTTTCGGGTTTCTACACTTTGGACTAGTATCGCATAGCCCAATGGCAACTATTGTGAAGGAAATAAGACCAATGAAAGCACCCGTCCATCATAGGCTCACCATTGCCTTTTGTTTTTTTATTTTGAGGTTTCTTAATATAATATGTTATTCATAATATTAACAAAATTTAAATCTAAACATACATAAAAGGGGGGGGGGGGAGTTACTGGGATACCCAAAAAATAGCGAATCCCTCTGGTTAAAAGGCTTCTTCAATCTTGTTTAATTATTGAATTTGGAAAACTAGGGAAGACAATGATAAGGCTGCATTTTGGAATTAAAAAACTTCATCATTTTTCTAGCTTATAATTAAAAAACTAATTTTTATTTTTTGTTAACTGTGGCATGTAAAAATGCTAGTTTATTGTAACTAACTTTTAGAGACTTTCTCTATTGATTATTTGGCCTTTCATAATAAATTAAAATGTGTTATTTCACATAAATAAAAAGAAAAATAAAATAGTTATTTTACACCATAAATCAAATTTTGTTTTTCTTCGTAAAAGTTTTTTGATTTTTGGCCTCTATTCCATAGTAAGTCTAAAACAAATTTATCTTTATCTTATTTTCTGGTTACTTTTTCTCTCTTTTTTTCTTTCTTTTTTTTCTGCAAATCAAATATAAAAATAGAGACAAAAATTAGAGTGAGATTAAAAAAATAAGATAAATTTTATTTCATCATTTTCTTTTATGCATATTTGGAAGGAGGTAAATGAGAGAAAAGAGAAGTAAATGGAGGTGAGTCATCTACTTCCATTAATCAATCTCCTTTCACCCCCACCTTGGCGGAAATGGATGTAAAAATATTTTAAAGTGTTTTTTTCTCTATTTTGTCCTTTGTAATTTTTATTATTTTCAAAAATGTTTATTATAAATATATATATTTTAAAAGGTAAGGTCCTTTTCCCAAAAAAAAAAAAAAAGGGTAAAGTCTATTTGGTATATTTATTTTGGGCCCATTTTTTCATTTTGCATTTTTAGAAGTAAGAAAAACAGCTGATAAAGTATTTTCTCACTCATGTATTCAAAACCTGTTTTTAAAAACAGAAAACGGGCTTAAAATGCAAAATGATCAAAAGTCGTTTTGAACATTTTTAACTCAAAATAAAAAAATTTTAAAATACGAAAAATAAAAAATATCAAATCAAATGATTTTTAATACTTTTTAGGCATGAATCCCAAAACATAAAATAGAAAATAGAACACAAAAATAAAGAAAAATAAAAATAGAAATCAAATGCCACCTATGTAATATTTTTAACCATGTTACTTACTTTATCCTTCATTCCCTTTTCCATCTTTCTCAATAATAATAATAATAATAATTAACCTCCATGACAGGAAGTGGGTACGTGCTCGATTAATTCTCGATGCTGAGTAGCTACTGGAACAATTCATACTGTTTAGCCCTGTATTGTGGGATGCTCGTCTTAATTGCTGATTTGATTATAGTTATGCCATTGTTTTTTCATTTCCTTTCCTGTACTTCTCCATGGAAATGACCTTAACGAGGCGAGACATGCCAAGTGTATCGATCCTCTCTGGATCTAATATATTGACTTTCTAGCTGGTGTAGTCTAAATCAACTTTTTGAAACAGTTGGTTGGGACCAAGCTGTTTATTGTGCAACAATTGTAGAGGTTGCACGTTTGTTCCTCTGCTTGAGATTATAGGATTTCATGAGCCTAACCTTAAACAAAAAGAATTATGATGCCTCGTTTAAAAATATTTCATTATTAGAATTGATTTCATTTTAAAATAAAAAATTGATTAGATTTAATTTAAGTAAAATATTAAATTTGATCATGTGAATATATATGAAGTAAAAAAATTTGATAAATATAATATAAGACGATAAATTTATATACTTACTTAGATTATTTAAGAAAATAATTAATTCTCATTAAATCTCATTATTTTAGATTGAATTTCAAATTCTATAAAAACTACATAATTTGAGTTATGAAATGAAATCAAATCTAACTTATAAAATTTTATTTTAATTCTAAATATAAGAATTGATGAGAATTTTTAACAAATGAAATTAAATTTCATCAAATTTATCATTCCAAACGAAGTGTTAGTATTTGGAAACTTGGCCGTCATTGTAACGTTACTCCTCTGTGTTTCGGGAGCTAGTTGTGCCAATGCTTTTCATCCATTTCTTCTATGGGAATTAGTAGTTGCTACTGCTTGAACCCTCTGGAAGGACTGATCCGAGAAATAACGTTAGATACGTTTTGGTTTACCAAATGCAGCTTTCGTAGATGCGAAGTTTAGTTTTGCCGAGTTGTTGGAGTCATCATTTTACCTTCTAATTTCTATCGTTTTAATAAAAATTCGGAGAAGGCTTCCTCTCGAATCTCACACAAGTGTGTGTCTAGTGCATTGAGCCGCCTCTGGCGCTCCCTGCGGCCATTCCCAATCTATATCTTTGTATTTCAATTTATTCTCTTTTATTTTTATTATTATTATTTTTTTTAATTTTTGTTAAAAGTTTTTAATTGATGTTTGATTGGTAAAAAAATTATTATAAAAGTAAGACGTAATAAAATTAATTGTAAAAAATTAAAACAAAATTTATAATTTTTGCATTTTCTTTTTTTGAATAAATTTTGGCTTGTGAAACGGACTCAAAGCTAACTTTTAATATATTTAATTTGTTTGCCTGGCTTGCTCAGACTGATGGATTGACATGATGTGAAGGTGGAGATACAATGAATGTTGAGCGTTAGACAAACGGCTTGATGGAACGTACGTAGGCTATCACTTCTGAGTTAATGTTTAAACCTAACTACTTTGTTATTTAGGATTCATGTCTTATCGTGAAGCTATGCTAGCTCCCTCACTCAACAGTTATTGTTAGGCATGGTTCGAGGACTCACATTAAAAAAAAATATATATATATATTTTATCTTATTATAGCATGGGTTAGTAGTTAATTTTAAAATTATCAAATAATCATTTTATTAGATATTTATATTTTTAAGATAATTTTAAAAAATAATATAAAATTACGAGAACAAAAATATCAATATATAAAAAAAGCATATTTTCCAAATGAAAAAAAAGTTTACTTTTTTTTTTTTTAGCAAATAGCAAACTACTAATTTGCTAAAAAAAAGCAGAGTAATTTGCTAAGAAAAAGTGAGTACTAATGATTCTTAAACCATGCCTAAGTGAAATCGTGATCTACTAAGAATGTATTACATAAGACCTAAACAGGGCAACGCTTGCTAGTATTTGTATAATAATAATTATTATTAAATATATAAATATACTCAAAGTCGGCTCAGGGGTGAGTCTAGCAAGCACTTGGGTTTGAGCAATACCCTGGGTCAAGGGCAACTTAAAAAAAATTTTTAGTTCGAGAAAAAAAAAATTAGATTTGACTTGTCTATTAGCATAAAAGGACAAAATTTTCAAAATCGAACTTGACCAATTGAATTGTCGAGGCTGACACTGAATATACTAAATAATTATAAACAACATTTGAGGAGAAAAAAATTATATATAAGATGAAAAAATGTAAAATAAAAGTAGGTGGCCGCCTAACTAGAATTGTTACTTCTAGTCCCCCCTCCACAAATTTGTACATGAATTTTTCATCAAAATCTATTTTTTTTTTTATTTTAGACATGTTATTCATATTTGTTATAAAATAATATTTCACATATAAAAAAGTTTTGCGCTTTTTTTTTATCAAATTGTAATTTTCTTTTTTACCTTTAGAACTAGCTTATGGAAAAAATACACCTAATAATTTTTAGTAACTTTTAGTAATTTTTAATAATTTTTAGTGTTTAGTAAAATTTTTAACAACTTTTAACAAATTTTTATGTGTTTAATAAATATTTTAATAATTTTTGAATTGAGTAAATTATTATAACTGAGTAAAAAAAAGTAAAAAAAAATTAATCTTTTGTCAAACACCTGACAAGCAAAAGTTGAACTACCAAACGATACCTAAGCATTTCCTTTCGAGTACGGATAATCTAACTTGCTCTGCCCAGCTTTCTGCCTTTGATCTAAAAAAAGGACCTTTATTTGCCATGTTATCTTTTTAATTATCGGAAATTTGAAATTATATATAACTGCCTGGAAACGCATGCCTTCACCCTTACGGATTAATGTAGCTATTGCATTCAATGGTGATCTTTCTATGGTTTCGTTTGGAAGCCTAGGTGACACCTCACCCTTTGGTAACTCTAAATTTTTATTTTATTTTTTTAATGATTAAATTTATCCTCTTAAATTTTAAAATTTTTTAAATGTAAAAAGTAAAAATGTTAAATTAATAAAAAGTAAAAAAATTTGTTAAATAAATTTTTTCTTTTTTCAAACACTAAAAAATTAATTTTTTTTAATAATTAACTAATAATCTGCTACAATTTTTTTTTTCTCTCTCTCTCTTAACAGACTAAAACCCTAAGGCCCCGATTAGATGGAATAAAAGCTTCCCCCAAAAATTATACCCGTGAGTCCTATCTTTTGCCATTGTTTGGATGGCAAATATTTGTCCCCTCTTAGCTTTTTCCCCATCTCCATTTCCCCCCCCTTGGGGGATAATTTTTGACCACCCTTAACTCCAACTAAAAGTTATCTCCCTTTAAATAATTTATTTTTGTCATTTTAACCCTTGTTAATAGTATTGTTAACTTGATCAAAATAAATATAATGTTAGTAAAAAAATAATAGATAGGCCAACAAGTAAAAATAAATATAATTAAAAAAATTAGATAATAACCAATTATTTAAAAGTACATATTTAAAAAAAAGTTCTTTAAATAAATTTATAAAAAATTAAATTTTCAATGAAATAAATAATATAACTTCAAATTGTCAAAAAATAATTAAATAGAGTGAGTTTTGTAATTTAATATTTAATTTAATGGGTAACCAAGTTTGGGACACCACAAGAGTAAAAAAGTCATTTGACTACTTTTTTCATCATTCACCGCCTCTTATTTATAAAACATCTAAACTAAGTCAAAAGTTATCCCCCTCCATAAACATTACATCAATGTGAGCCAACCCTTTAAAAATAATACCTCTTCTTATCTTATACCCTCTCTAAAACTTATTCCCCTAAAATTTTAGCATCATTGAATCCGACCCTAAATTGTGGCTCCGTTTGGAGCTCTATCAAATAAAATAAAATCCTACAAAACTCTACAAACACGAATTATGAGATAACAAAATTTAGATTTTTCACTCATTACACGAATTACGAGACATTTACTTTTATAATTTTATTTTATTTTATGCCCTTTTATACAACTCCAAACACACCAAATCTGAAGTCAGCTGTCTGCAAATAGAGGAAGCTTTGGTGCGAGAAATCTTTTTTTAACATTGCAAGGTACTCTGTTTGGAAGTGCTCATGCGTGGATATTTGTTTACTCTCTCCACTCCCCATCGCATTTGGGCTGCGTTTGATTTCTCTTTTATCTTTTATCTTTTATTTTTTATTTTATATGACTTTTTTTATTAAAATTTATTTGTTTAAAAGATATAATTTTTAAATATTTTAATATTATTCGTAAAAAAAAAAAAAATTTACGCTCGTTTGAATAAAAGGTATCCGTTACTTTTTTTTAATTTTTACCTAAATAAAAGTATATTTTTTGATATTTTTTTTTATGAATGTAGTTAATATGCCTAAAAAAGTTATATCTTTTAAAAAAATTAAATTTTGATGAAAAAAAGATGAAAAACGAAAAAAGAAAAAACTAATAAAAAAATCCAAAAGGTAAAATGAAACCAAACATCATGCTGAAAGTAACCTCTGTAGTTGTCAAACTACAGTTGTCCAAGCGTACTTTTGTATGATATTTGGAATATTTTCATTTTTTTTAATAAAACAGTTATTATTTATTTTTTTACCATCATCAATATATAAAACATTAATTTAAGTTATCCATCAAATTTTCCAAGTTGGTTTTACCATTTTTAAATAATAAAAAAAGGTAGAAATACTTACTTTATTTTATATATATATATATATATATCCATATCAAAAGTATCACTTTTATGTGCAATATGATAGTTGATAGAGGCATATTCTAATAGGTTGTTTGGCAAACTGTCGTCAAAATGCACAATGCCCATATAGTGAACAAATGTAATTAGCGATTTGATCGAAGTATGTTATATATACTAATATTATAATTTTACATTTTTATCATTAAAAAAAAAATGTCATGCGGCAAGTCAATGAAAAGTTTTCCAACTAGGTTCTATATTGCAACAAATTGGAAGAATATTTACTTAAAAGAAAAAAAAAAAAAAAGAAATCAGGTATCAAAGGCAGGCCTTACTGTGGATTGGGCTTAACCCAAAATCTGGATCTTTTATGCCCTTTTCTCTTTGTGAAGGATCCAACGCGAGTTTCATTTGTTTGGATGTACTCTAATCTTTGCACGCATGCGCGCGTAAATATATATATATATATATATATGACGTGGACATTTCAAGTTAATTGATTTGAATTCAAAACGGTACACAAATTAAAATAAATTATCTACTTGGGGAATAAAGGTTCTCCCTCGTCGACAATCACGTCTAGTTACCTAAAAATAATAATAATAATGATAATGATAAATAAATAAATAAATAAATAAATAAATGACTTTCCAGTTAATTGTATGTGCTGAATTTAACAACGCTTCAAATTTTGGATTAAAAATTTACAAATCCGTGAATCATCATCGTCGTCGTCATCATATGTATGTATATTAATTGGATTCATTTATACTTCATCATAGTTGGGGTTAGGGACCATAAAATATTCGAATCCTCCGAAAATTAAAATAATTTAATTTTAAGGAAACGTTTGTCCTGGCAGGTGATGGAAGATAAAGTTTATTAGGATAAATTTTGCCCTTCATTTGAAAGAGAGAATAATAGAGAATAATAATTATACTGAGCTAAAAATTACTCCTTTATGGAGGTAAATTGTAACTGGTGAGAGAGAGTAATGAGAAGTAATGGAAAACTTATACATTTTTTTTTTTTAATTGTCTTGTAAAGCGTTTTTTACTCTTCTCTCTTAAGCAACATTCTCTTTTAACATTCCAAACATAATATAATTATTACTGAATAATATTTACTCTCTTAGTCCACACATAAATATCATGAAACTATTATTAAGGTAACAATTATTCCTGTAATTTTTTAATCCCAAAATTTTTACATTGTACTGAACGTTTCCTAAAAGTGTTTTCTTGATTTTTATGGGTTCGTTTATGAGTTTGGTTAATTTATTTTTAAACGTGAATAAGTTCCCATTTTTTGTTTAACTTTTTTTCAAACAAATTTTATCATTATGCTACCACGTGAACCAAAAGATCAAATCGGGTCGGGTGGATATGGATCCAAAAATATAAAATCAATAAATATAATTTTAGTTACGGATTTAATGGGAACAGAATTAGATTGATGGATGCACAACGCTAATTGAGTCCGAGCCCAATCTGTTCGCAGGCCTAAGTCGCATACAAAGTCCCTGGATATCAGACCCAGGGAATGCTGCTTCAAACCGGGTCGAGCTGATCATTGAGCGATGGACAAGGTTTCCACTTTTGAACAGATTGGGATTTAAATACATCAATACACATCTATTTATATTTCAATCACAACGAATATTTTAAATCTCAGAGATTGTCATTTAATGTAAACACATGGAACAATTCTCCTTTCTCCCCCCATATATAATCTTAAAAAATTCTATACTTAGTAAATTATTTTTGCTACTTCTAAATTACTTTAGTTTATTTATTAGTTTTTATTTATTTATGTTCATGGAGTCCAAAAACTCAAAAGAGTCTAACACTCTAAGGGCATGTTTATTTTGGGAGTAATATATGGGCACGTTTAGTGTGCTAACAAACAAAATAAAACTCCAGTAATATCTAAAAATTATTAAAATTCTCTATTACATTTTTACACATTCACACTTTTACTTATTTCAAAAAAGTTCAATACTTCGCTAAACAAAAAAAAAAAAAAAAAAAGAAAATTCGGATGAAGGTTAACCGAGTACGAAATTTTTTTTTGACAATCATGTTTCCCGAGTTCAAAGCTTTCGAACGAGTGCCATTTTGATCTGTGCCCACGAAACTGTTTGAATCTGTTAGAATTGATTTGAAAAAATCGTTCTAACGAATTACCACTGTTCATCTAAAAAAGATAAGATTTGGAGAGAGAGAGAAAGAGAGAGAGAGAGACGAACTATTATTTGGAGATTTTTTAAATCCGTTAGAATCGATTTGGAAAAATAGATTAACTATTCATCTCAAAAAGATAAGATTTGAAGAAAGAGAGAGTGTGTGTGAGAGAAGAACTATTATTTGGGGATATTTTGAATTCAGATTTGGAAAAACCGTTCTAATGGATTATCGCTGTTCATCTCCAAAAAAAGTAGTTTGGAAAAAAATGAGAGGGAGAAGAACTATTATTTGGGGATTTTTTAAATCCGTTAGAATAGATTTAGGAAACCATTTTAATGGATTACCACTATTTATTTTCAAAAAAACATAATTTGGAAAAAAAACTAAACGTAAAATTTACCTAAAATCACGTTTTATCTCGTTTTTTCTTTTTTTTTTTTTTTTTATTACTCCAAACGCTACTATGATAAATTTTACTGAGATAATTTTTATCTCCATAACATTAGTCGGAAGAGGGTTAATAATTAAATTGCGGATAAAATTTATAGGTTAAATTATTACTGGTGGGGTATCTGTAGCAGGGAATAAGGAAAAAATTATACTATCATCTCATTGCTCAAACATTCCTTTACACTGCTGTAAGCTTGCACCTCAAAATTTACACATTGTACCAAATGTTCCTTTGCATAATTCATCAATTTAATTATTGTGAGTTTATTCACTTGATTAATTTACCCTAATTCTAGACACAATTAAGTTTCACTCTTCAAAATTTTTAACATTCAAAACACAATATAATTATTACCGAGTAATATTTACTCTTCCAATTCAAATATAAGTATTATAAACTTATTACTCTATTAAATATTACTGATGTGACAATTACTTTTATAATATTTCATTCTCAAAATTTTCAACTTGTACAAAAGTTTTCTTAAAAGGAAAAAAGAATAACTAGATAAATGAAAGGAAAATGAGGAGGATAAACTCAAAATTTATAATAAGCGGTAATAAAAATATAACTTAAAGGTTAATGAGGATATATTAATTAAAAAAATAATCCAATAAAAATATAATTTCTAAATAAAAATAATAAAAATATATGTATAATTTTTGAAATAAAGTAGAACAATTATTCTTACTAGACGTCACGTTAATCCGTCCCTCTCAAAAAAAATCTCCCCCCTCCCAAATATGAAGAAGAAGAAGAAGGAGGAGGGAGAATGGAGAAGAAATTTCGTTCTTCTGTTTGGTTTAAGGAATCAAAAGGAAGAATAATGTCTTTTTCATCTTGTTTAATTTATGTACAATCATATATATAATAAGAAAAGAGATGGAAAACAAAAATGTTAAGATTTCGAAACGTATATCCCTAGTGTAAAAATAATTTGTAGATCCTCTTTCAAGTCTGCACCCCTAATAATTACCCAAAAAAAAAAAAAACAAAACAGTCTGCACCCCTAATAATTGTGTTCACTTCTAAAACACAATCAAAATAACACTTAAAAAAAAAGGGTTGATTAGTTTGAGAAATTTCTTATTACACCAATTTTAATGAAACGATTTCACTTATTTAATATTATGCACACTTGTCTGCTTATATAAAGGGCAGTCGTGTACGAAACTCTTATTTTGTGCGGGATCTGGAAAAGAATTGGATTATAAAGATTTACTGTACGTAGGCTTACCCTATATTTATAAAAGATTACTTCCACGACTTGTCTGTTTATATGTATAAAAGAAAATTGTGAATTTGTATAATTGTAAAGAGCGTAAGCCACACACAAGTCGAAGGGACTTAATTTTAAAAATCATTGTTGCCATTATATAACTTCATTACATAATGTTTTGATGGCGTTCCTTTTTTCTTTATACTTCTGTTATTTTCGTTATTTCGTTATATTCGAGGAAGTCTGCCATAATAACTCTACCACGCTTATTATGCCAGAAGACTTTAAATCTAAAACAAAAATCAACGGGGCGTAGCGCTAATCAGAGCACAGCTAATTTAAATAGGAGTAAAAATAACTCTTTCCTTCTTTTGTAACTCTTTCAGTTTTCTTGAAACCCTCGAATCCAAACAAAGTGTATAGAAATCATTCTTAATATATATATATATATATCGGGATGGACCTATACCCTTATAATAGAAAGTCATGGCACTCCTAAATTTTGAAAAAAAAAAAATTTGTGCATATGGTATACGGTGTATATATATATTTATTATTTTTAAATATGATAACTGAACTCGTTCTACTTTGAACCATTAATAATGTTGGTCCGAATTAAATTAAGATATATGTGGTGTTTTTCTAAACACAATAAGACGAGCACGTGACTTTTTTCCGAACATATTATGAGTGTGCTCGGTATTTGTTTAATAATTAAGAAATTATTGTAGTTGAACCCCACCACTTAGTGACATAATTTTAACTATAAATACAAAATAATAATAAATGAACTGAATTTACTGTATTTTAGTTAGCCCAGCTAGTTTGTATCTTTACAAGTAGCAGACAAATGTGATATTTGGACATTTCTCACAGTTATCTTCTGTTTATTCAGACGCCCGCTTATGCACATTTAATGTAAAATGAGCGGCATTAAATGAGAAATAAAAGACATTTAAGAAAAAGCAAAATCATTGAATACTTTATGGTATACATACAAGGCAAAAAAATCATTACGATTCAATTATTATATATTAATTAATTTATTTATACTGTCTTACTATAAATAGAAAACTTAGTTATAAAATTCAAGTACGTTCATTATTATCAATCTGTAATAACCCAGATTTTTCTTATTTAATTTGGATATTTTTATTTGATAAATTTAGTTTGCTATTTAAATTTAATGATTTGAAATTTTTGTTATTTTTAATTATATTTAAAAAGATAAATTTTTTGGTTATATGTGAAAAGATTTTTTTTTTAAATTTTAGGAAAAATGGTGTAATTTTTCTAAACCTATGGGGAGTGGAAAATTAATTAGTTGGTTAGGGTTAAAATTCTGCTTTTATAAATATATAAAGCTGTAATTATTTTGATAAAAAAACCCTAGAAGCGATAGAGAGAGAAAGAGAGAGAAAAGAGACCAAGGGAGGAAGGAAAGAAGAAACGGCGGCAGCGTTGCTTCTTGTCGGAACCGGATTGATTTCTTTTCGATTTTTTGAATCCAACCCAGGTAAGGGGCGGTCCCTCTAAATCTATATGTTAATGCGTATTTGTTTTTTTTTTTTTTTTTTTATTTCCGGTAGATTCGCTCGGTCAAATCTCCCATGTCATGAATTTGCTCTACGTGAAACGAGATTATAAATTTTGCAGGGTTGTTTTATTCACTGGGTACTTATCATGAAAGTGTTAACAGGGAAACGTAGGACCACGTGCAAGTTAATTGTTTGTTGGAAAAAAATCACTTTATATATATATGTAATTTATATGTTTATATATGAAATGTATGCATGTATATATGTAATACAGATATTATGCACATCAAATTCATGATGGTGAGTGACGTTTGATTAATTAATTATTATGATTAGAAATATTTTTTTTTAGTAAATAGAAAACTTCCTAGGTGACCAGAAGTTTGATTGATTCGTGAAAATTGTTAAAAAAAAAAAAAAAAACTAACCAAATGAATTGTTACGTCTTTCTCCTGTTTTGTCCTTTCTTCTGTTTTGTCTTTTCTTCTATTTAGATGGACCATATAACCATGGTATTTATGTATATATATGCACTGTTTGTGCGTTGTTGTTTTTGTTTCGGCTGCATTAGCTTGCTGAATATGATTTTAATTAAATACCTGAAATGTGAAATCGGTTGTTGGGTGGAATTATAATTTTGTGTTATTTAATGTATTGGTGAATCGAGAGTTAATAAGGCTTAAAACCTTCATAAAAAAGAAATTAATTAATTAATGTGGAATTAAAAAGGGAAATTTGATGTTGTGTTTTGTTTGGGTTGAGGGGTACTGAAAAACAATATCAGGTATACGTACCCAAGGGTCGAAAGTCCCGAAACCCGCGTGGGGTTGGTTATCGATTTCAGTAGGCTAGTAACCTATGAACGAGCAGATGCCTAAGGGTGGCATATTACATTCCTAAGGTTTTGGTCTAGGAAGCAAACACCAAAGGATGGTGTATATTGATTGGGTTTTGTTTCTGCGGGACAATCAAGCAGACATCAAGGAATGATGTATATTGGTTGGGTCTTGTTTCTACTAGACAACCAAGCAGCAGTACCTTGAAATCAAATTGATTTTTTTTACATGTTATGTGGTGCTAAAACACAAGTGAATGTAACGAAGATAAATAAATAAATTTAATTTCTTTTTTGAGTTTGCTACTTGTATATAATTTTTTCACTTAGAAGCATGCTAGGGCATACTGCATTCATATTATTATTATTAGGGTTCCGAGCACACGTGGTATTAGTGCTAAACCCCTTACAGCTTGCAATGCAGATAGTGAATTTGAGTCACGCGCAGGACCTATTCACCATGGAAATTAATTATTTTATGTATTTATTTTTACTTAATTACATTAGAATTTTCTTTAGAGAATTGTTTTTAGTGAATTGTAATAAGCCTCTGTTTGTGAGGTTATTATTAATTTTTTTATCTAGCCTTGAGAGATTGTTTGGATTAGTTTTGGAGATTTAGTTTTGACTAAGGTATTTATTTAAATTTAAAGTTTAATTTTATTTATTTTTATTTTTATTGTTCCATAGAGTGTGTGTATGGCTTTGATGTGGGACATGAAAAGTTATTGAACGGCGTAACATGTATTATTTATTCGCGTACTCGGGTTGTGAAACCCGGGGCGTGACACAATCACTCACATTACTTTTTCCTTTACGATTTACTCAAATTATTTTTTAACTTTATTATCGGAGGTTTTTTATTCAGGAACCCTCTCCGAATACTCTACAAGCTTGAGTTTAGCTCTGCTGGTTGACGTAATGAGCAGTTCTGACAGTATTTTTTTTTTATAGCCGAACACATAACATTTGAAACTTGATTATTGGGTTGAATCATTAGTAATATATGAGACTTAATTGTTAAGATTAAACTATCAATAGGCTAATCCAATTGGTTGACTAATTTTTAAATCAGTGAGTTATATATATATATATATTTAAGTCATGATCATTAGTTTATATTACTTGTTATATGGACTGCTTAATTGTGAGATTACATTTGTAGGGTTGGGGAAGAAATATTACAACTTATAAAAGTCGACTCCCTTTGTACTAAATTCCAATTCCGTCCCTTTATATATATAATACTCATGGAAAGCATAAGTCTAGTGGCATTTTATTACTGGGAAGAAAAGGAATGCATATTGAAGATTATTTTCAGCGCGCGCGCGCCCACACACATACACATAGGTGTTTAACCATAGTAACATGCATATATAGCGAGATTCAGGGTCCGAAACTTCAGAGTTTTCCATAGAGAGCAGATATGCTCCTGAGGATACTCACTCGGCATTCAAGCAAAGAGATGTAATCTGCAGTGGTCTGATATAGTGTCTCGGCGTTGTCCGTTTCATGTCCTCCTGGGATGAGCCTTTTGAGCTGCTTGAGTTTCTTCTGCGTGCTCTTTCTGTTTCTGATCAGATTAGCAACCCTCGCCTTATTCCTCTTCCTTCCTCTCATTGCCTTATTCCTCTTCCTTCCTCTCATTGCCAACCTTCCACATCTCCAATCTGACCCCATTTTTAGAGAGAGAGAGAGAGAAAGAGGAATATTAAATTATTAATGGTTCTTGAGTGAGAAGGGCTCAGGAATTGAATGGTCTAACCTGAAATGGGTGGTCTATATAAAGGTGAAAAATTACCAGTCCCCACATCTAAAATTTTCAGGTTCAAACAAACAACCATGACTGTCAAAAAGTAATAAATTTGTTTGAATCAGGAGATGAAATCAATCACTCAACTGTTCCATCAATCAATCAATCAGTCAAATCAATTCACGTACACAACAAATTATTAAACTGGGTAAAAAAATAAAATAGAATATAAAAGAAAAAAATAAAAATAAAAACCCTGCATCCAAGTAAACCCACCCACGTAATTTTCTCGCCATGAATGTCATTTGTCCAGTCAAAAAGGAAAAGTTTTGAGTACTACTACTAGCTATTAGTTTTGCACCCCACCCACGGAGGTCAACACTCTAATATAGCGGACAGTAGGCAGGTTTTCTACAATTGGTTCCTTGTACAACAAACTGTTTCAACATTAATGTTCTCATATTTTTGTGCTTTTTTTTAAACTATTTTTGTGCTGTTGATTAATTAGATTGAATTCCCACTGCTGTTTTCACTTTTATTTTAAGGCTCCATTCCATGGTTATGAAAATTATATGTTATTTTTACTGAACACCGTAATTTTTTTAATCTTTTTGTTTCTATTAAATTCTTTTTTATTATCCTCGTTATTTTTATTACTATTATATTGACCGTTATCTTTTTTTAATTTTAAATTTGTTTGGAGTCACAGACTTTATAAAAAGTTTTTACAAATTTTCAAAAAACTCTTTTTTTTTTTTTTTTGGGTCTCACTAGACAATTTGATTCGGGTAGAAGGAGAATTGACAAATAAAAATAATATATATATATTTTTTCTTTTCTCGTTTGATTTTTGGGTTTGAGGAGAATGGGGAGAAAATCATGATGAAGAAAATTGAAACCAACTTTGTCTTCACATTCTTCTAATTTTCTATTTATTTTCCCTTTCTATTCTTTTTCATTTATCCTCTCTAAGCTATGAGCTGTAAACAAAGTCTTAAATATTAATTTTATCACCATTTATTTTGCAATAAACCTAAATTATGAAAGTTCTTTGATCATTATCATGCAAGTACGCTAACATTAAACACTACAGAAATTCCCATCCGCAATGGGTACTTGAAAATGCTTTCTATCATGTTAGTATGTTAGAGTGAAAAAATTGAATTGTCATGATCATATATATATATATATATTGAGTCATTTTCGGTAATAGCAAGGACTTGTTCTCTTCATGTGAGTATCTCCTTGTGGTTCTGCGTATATTGACAGTTGAGGTCCTTTCTTTTCTTTCTTCTCTGGCTTATTGTGTACGTGGAAGTGGCCACGGACAGCCTAGCTCAGATGCAGATTGAGGTGATATAGCATGATAATAATAATTCATATATCATTTATATATATGTTTGTGTACACGTACAGACAGTGAAAGTGTATGTGTGTGTTTTTATAAGTGGGTAAATTACACTTCCTTTTTTTTAATATTTTAATTAATTGTAGATAATTATCTCTTATATTAAAATTTGCACCAAAGACTTCTTATTTTGAAATATTTATTATAATAAAATTCTTCTATTTATCTATCTCTTAATTAATTTTAAATGAAAAGTAGTAAGTTCATATGTAAAAATCATATAATATGTTTCTTTTATCTTTTAGATTATATAAAATGTTGAAATCATTATTGAAATCTTAAAAGACAAAAAAAAAAAAAAAAAAAAAAACCAATGTGCATGTCATGAAAATAATTCTCAATAATTTTTTATTTATTTTATTGTTTGTCATTTTTTAATATTAGTTTCAATTTTGAAAATGGATTTGGACAATAATTTAAGGAGAGAGAGGTTTGTCTGTTAATATCTGAAAATCTCAATGATGATTTGGACATTTTATATATAATCTAATATGATGTTTACATATTTGACCCCCTTATTTTTATATTTAAGATTAACAGTCAAATTTACAAGAGGATTCAGCTGTAAAAAAATAAAAAAATAAGTAAAGTGCAAGTGTGAATCTTAATTAAATATTAATGATAATTATTTGTAATTAATTAAATATTGAAGGGAGATAACTGTAATATACGGTTTATATACTTGGGATCGAAAGGCAACAGAATCTGGTGTCATTAAATGAGGGAACTGTGGCCACATGTTCCCAACCAAACACAAGGACACCTTTCATTGAACTCCCAAAGAAGCAGTCATTCATACCCATGATATATATATCATATATATACTGATGGAGTGTTACCTATCAGAACCTTATCAAGCCTTGCACGTGTGTGACATTAAATTACATCACTTCTAGAAAATCATGCCCCCCTCCCCCTCCCCCACCCCCCTCTCTCTCTCTCTCTCTCTCTATCTATCTATCCGTGCATTATTTTGGCAGATAAGGACCAGAATGATTTGTTTAAATGCTCCTAACCACTGCGTTTTCCCTGGCTTGTTTCTCCAAAAAATACGCCCCTCTCTCTCTCTCTCTCTTTAGAAAAATTGAATTCGCCTTCTGTTTCGTTCAATCCATTTCACAGCTGATGGATACAACCCACCACTATGTTTAAAGGGGGTTGTGTCATGCATCAATCCTTGAAGCGATTGGAGACTCACACAGATGGATGATGATTGGAAGCAATCAGTCATGACTGCGAGTACTGTCTTTAGGACTCTTGCGTTGGGTACCATGTATAACCAAGCGGAGAAATTTAGGGGTTTTGGAATTAATCAATCCATTTTTGGTCCATCTGACTAGACTGACCATTCTATTTTCCTAGCTAGCTGCATTAACATTAGGATTGTGACAGTGAGATGTGACTAATGCTATTAAGAGTTGATCACCACCTGAGTTGAAGGCCTTGTGTAATTGAGCTATGTCTCTTAATTAGCCTTTTGCTACCATCAAAAATTAAAACAAAAAATTCTAACTTCGCATCACGGAGTGAGACATAACACTTTAAGCACGTGTTTGATAAAAGTTTATAAAAATTTAAGAAAGGTAATAAAAATTAGATAAAGTTAAAAAAAATTTAGTAAAAATTTGTTGAAGATAGACAAAATTAGTAAAAATTAGAGAAGATAAATGATAAATGTACTCTTTTATTAATTTTTCTATTTCACATTATTATTTTTTTCATTAAAATTATTATGGAGTGGAGGAAAATAATAAAAGAATACAAATATCCCCACCTATTGAATAAAATTAGAGAAAGTCAATAAAGTTAATTTTGTGTTTGATAGAAAAAGTTCAAAAAAGTTAGAAAAATTTTGGTAAAAGTTGAAATTTCCTTATTTTTTTCATAGGCCTCGTTTGGAGGAGCAAAAAATGGCAAAAAAATACCTACTTTTGATGTTTTGTATGTTTTGGATATTTGGTAAAATACCAAAAATTACCAATTTTTTGAGTCGAAAAGTTGTTAAAATACTAACTTTTATTAAGTTGGCGAGAGATATAATAGTTATTTCACTTTGACCTAATTCAAAAATTACCAGCATTTTTATCAAACACTTAAAAGTTGTCAAAAATTACTAAAGATTTCTATTTATTTTACTAAATATTTAAAAATTACCAAAATTTATTAAAAAAATTCATTTATTTTATCAAATATACAAAAAATTTTACCTAACTTTTATTAAAAAATTATCAAAAATTACTAAAAAAATTTAACTTTCAAACTGGGCGTTAGTGAGTAAAATGACCCCTAAATTTTTTCTCAAAATTACTAAAAGGATGTTATAATTTTACAGACTTATTACTTTAGAAAAAAAAAATAATAACTCATAAAAGAAGTATTATATATTATTCAAATGTCATTATCAAGTTATTTTATTAGTACATTCCGATAAAACATTTTGAGAGATAAAAAGAAATTTCCATAACTTTTCGCGACTAACCGGAGAGAGTTGAACCAATGGAATATTGGGTTGCTTAATGTCTTCCCCTTGCATCCAAGAGAGGCGAATCGATGAAAGCAACAGTCGAATAAGGACAAGACTAACAACATTATTTAGTAATGCCCATCCTAAAAAACAATTGAAAAAACAAAATACCAAGGGCCGTATCTATATTATAATATTAAAATTATGTATTTTTTTCTCCTCCTCTCCTTCACTTGGTTTTACGTGGTATAACTCTTTATTCTCTATTCTTTTTTTTAACAGAATTTTAATTTTATTTAAAAAAAAAACTTCATCTCTCTCCCCACTTGGAATGAATAATAATAAAAGTTTATTAAAAGAAAGTCACACTCTCTCTTTACACAATTCTTTTACCCATCAATAAAAATTTGCATAAAAAGAGTAAAAAAAATAAAAATAAAAAAAATGAAAAGTCACTCTTCCTCTTGGAAGGTATAATAAAACCTCATTAAAAAAAATTTACATTAAAAAAGGGTAAAAAAAATAAAAAATAAAAAGAAAACTAAAAGTTATTTTCCATATCCACCTGGAATGTATAATAATAACAGTATATTAAAAGAAGTTTGCATTAAAAAAGAGTAAAAGAAAATAAAATATATAAAGAAAATTAAAAAATCACTCTCTCTCTACCTGAAATAAAAGTTCATTAAAAGAGAGTCACGCATCTTTACATAGTACTTCCGTTCATCAGTAAAAGTATGCATTAAAATAGAATTAAAAAATAAAAAATAACAAGAAAACTAAAAAGTCATACTTTTTTTTTTTGAATTTTTGTCTCTCAATCACACAAATTGATTGACTCCGCTCATCATAATCTTCTCTCTCTAATTCTTTTAAGATTTTGTTCTTTAATCAGTTAAAAAAGTAAAGAGGTGAAGAAGTACCAGCAACGATGAAGCGCGGATGAATCATTGAACTCGACAAAGTCTGTCACTTCAGATATGCATAGCATATAGTCTGATATGTATAAACTTCTATGCATAACATATGATTTGAATATTTAAAATTTAGGTGAGATAAAATTATCTATGTATACAAAAATTATTTTTTACCTGTAAAATATATTATTCAATTTTGTGCATCTCATGGGTTACCACTTGTTTAACTAGATACACACGTTTGAGCTCGTGCTGGATTGTATCTTGATGAAATGCATGCATTTCAATTTCTTAGGATTCATGTTTGGTTATGTTGTTGGATTATTTAATTAATGACAAATGCCCACAAATGCTTTAATGGCAAGTGATAGAGTCAAGATTTTCGATAAGTGGAGTCAAAAATTTAAAATACGTGTGATTCGTTTTTTGAGATTTCTATTTTGATTTATTTTTTTCTAAGCATAAAATCTTTGTATAGATTGAGGCGAAAATAAATTTTAAAGTAAGGTCAAATGCGTAAAATTAGGGTGAAAATTATATTTATCCTCAATAAAATTTAGGAACGAAAAGAGTCACCTGCCTACCCTTGTCCCTACATGACTTTGCCCTCGCTAATGACACCGTCACCAATTAAAGAACAGTGATCAATAAATGATAATGCAATATTTAAGAAAAGAGTTTTAAAAAATAGTGAATGTTCTTACATTTTTTTAAAATCTATTAATATTAATTTTATAAAACTAATTTTTAAATCACTATAAATATAAACCTTATTGATGTGCCAACATTATCTCTCTCTGTCTCTCTCCCACTGTAAGGTTAAGTTTCTTTCTTTCTTTCCTTCTTTTTTTTTTTGTTTTTTTTGGGCGTTAACTCTAACTTATTTTTTCTCCATCCCTTCAAATTGAAGTTATCAAAACTTCCACACCCTCCTCCAAAATTAAAAAAATATAAAAGAAAAGGAAAGAAAACTCTTCCTAATACCACAACTGAGGCAAAAAAGGGAATTCTCGATTAAAAGTGATAATTTTTTAATAATTTATTTTATTTTTTTATTAGCTAGCAAAAAATTTTATTTATCATTATTATTAGCGATTTCTCGGGTTAGTCTTGCCTTTTCATAAAGGTTATTTTGTTTTTTTTTTGAAATTGTAGTTAGAGTGATTTAAAAATTAATTTCAGAAAAACTAGTAACAAATCCTTTTAAAAATGTAAATTAAAATAGTTATCATCCTTTAACAACTTTTTCTTAGTGTGTGCTTGGAGTTGGAGTGCCAAATTTCTCCAAATATTTTCAAATTTCTTCAATTGTTTTCAACTTTCTCAACGCTAAAATTTAAAACTTTTACAAACTTTTTCTAAAATTTTAAACTTTTATTGATTTTCTTTGATTTTCTTAACTTGTTCACACTTTCTGAAAAATAAATCAAATACTCCACAATTTAAAATTTAATAACTTTTTGATTGTTTTGACAAAATTTTAAACTCCAAATAGTACCTTAACCGATGCATGCCTTTAGGTCACTGATTAGCAAAATTAGTATTTTAATTGAGCATCGGTACTTTGCTTGAGTTGGGGGGGGGGGGGGAGGTGTCCTAAAGAGTGTGACAGAAGGAATCCCAAAAACCCTTGTTTTAAGGGTGAAACCATATGTGACGACAACATGGACCCCCAAATTAATTCACTTTTTGGCTGTAAAGTTTGCGGATATTTCGAATTAAAAAAAAAAAAAAACATACCTTTGACTAAACAGTACTAATTAATGGGTAATGAAATCACGCATGCATGGGTCTCTAATCCTTTTTGTACTTTTGTTGGAATCATCTCTTAAGACAAACCAACATTGGTCATCATGTGGCCAACCAATCTTATCCTCGATCTCCGCTGCTGCTTGGTGTCTCCTTCAAGATTTTTTTGGACTCTATGCTTAGTGCTCGATCTAATAAAGAGACATTTGAGATGTCAAAAAAATAATTTTTTTTTTATAATTTTTACTCTAATACTGATATGTGATGTAAAAGAACTAAAAAAAATTATAAATTAAAAATTTTTTAAAAAATCAGAATTTGTTGACGCTCCAAACATCACTTAATTTCCACTGGTATCTGCATGGTTTTGATTTTGATTGAATAATAGCAAGTAAGGTTTGAACTTTAAATTACTGTTCACATTGCAGACCATTGGTACTTATTTTTTTAATATGAGTATATACATGGCTATTATTTGAACAAAGGATAGTATATTCATCTATTTGTTTTCGATTTCGTATAAGTTCAATCTCCGAATGCAGTCTCACTCAATTACTAGGGTAAGATTATTAACAAATCTAGCAAGTCCCACCTTCATGCATCAGGGATTATAAAATAAATTTTTACGAAACCTCGTTGCATGTGTTTAAACTTTGGAATATAATCATGTGAATTCAACTGTGATTATATATATATATATATATATTACTAAACCAGGGCTTCGTTCACGAAAAAGTATATTGCTTTTTTTGTTTTTTTGTCTTTTTTTTTTTTGCTTTTTTTGGTCTTATAATAACTTTTTTTAATTAATTTTTTATATGACTTAGTAGTGTTAATGGCATTCATAAAAAATATATATATATTTGAAAAATTCACGTCATTTTAGGTAGAAGTTATCTGTTTAGTGAAAAAAAAAACAAAAAATATAATTTTTTTATTTTTTAACTTTCATAATTTTTATTATTTTTTAACTTTCATCTAAATGGACATAAATTTTTTGATTTATTTTTTAACAAATGCGAATAACATATTTAAAATTACAATTTAAAAAAAATTAAATTTTAGTAAAAAAATTATATAAAATGAAAAATAATTACAGAAAAAAGTAAAATATTTTTTTAATAATCGAACGAAGCCTAAATATTAAAAATTGATTGTAATGAAAAATCTGATATTGTATTATGTAGCAAATTTGATACATGGCATGGATGATGTATCAATCGATCGTTGTCATGAGTAAATGTTTATTGCCCTGTTAGTGGTGAATATTTTACTTCGTATTTATTGATTTTATCCATAAAGTGCAAAAACTAGTTAGGTTGAGTATTACCAAATCATAATAATTAATTTTTAGGATATGTTTGGTACGGGGTGAAAATTTAGGGAGTAAAAGATTACCAGGGTATTTGTTACTCTGGTAATAGTTATTGGGGTAACAAATTTATAATACTTATATTTGGATTGAAAAAGTAAATATTATCTGGTAATAATTATGTTGTACTTGGAATAGTAAAATTTTAAAAAGATAAAAGTTAATTGTGTTTGCAATAAAGATAAATTGACCAAGGGTATAAATTAACATTTAATCATAGTAAAATATTATAATAAAGTAAATTATCATAAAAATTGTTATTTTAATAAAATATATTATTAAATATAATTTTAAATAAAAATATCAATTACAAAAAATAATTTTATCATATATTAGTATTCCAATAGTAATTAATTTTAATAATGAATTATTATTGGTTTAAAATTATTTTTATTTTAATAAAAAATAATTTGTTTATTTAAATAAATTATTAATTTTAGTAAATTATATTAATACAATACATAATCTAATAAATAATTATTTACAAGAAATAATTTTAATTTCATAAATTATATTAATAAAATAAATTATTTTAATGTATAATTATTATTTATTAAACAATAATTTTAATTTTCAAAAATATATTATTTTAGTCATAAATTAATATTTCAATAATATTAATTTAATAAAACATAATAAATTATTTTAATAATAATTTGTTATTTATTTAGTACTATTTGGATAAAATAATTTATTAATTAATTAATTTTAATTTAATACGATAAACTGTTATTTTATAATATTTATTAATTATATAAAAAATATTTCCTAGAATTTTACAGGGGTGTAAAGAAATATTTTATGAAGTAATAAAAAGAGATAAAATTTTTCATTACTCTATGTTATCCATGTGCCCCTTGAGTAACAATTTATCTCCATTTGAGGATAATCGTTATGCTCAGAGAAATTGTTACGGATTGAGAGGGCTTGAAGTTACTTTTAAAGTTCAAGAACCTAAGGTAATTCTTAGCCACTCAATTAATATGAGCTTGCTCTGATCATTCAATTTTAAAATCCATTTTTCACTTTTAAAGAGAGGCAAACTAGTCAATTGAAAAAACATTAAATGATGAATTAAAAGAAAAAAGAGAAAATTTTAAATGAGGAAAGAGAAAAAAGAAAAGAGAAAAACTAAATATAAATAAAGATATAGTAAATTTTTAATTATTTTTATTTTTAAAGATATATTTAAATTTATTTATATATATTAATTTAGAATTTTAATTATTTATTTATCTAGTTGTTATATTTTTATATGTTTTTGGTTGTTATCTTTATTTTTATTTAATTGTTCAGTTGTAAATTTTAGTTTAACAAAAAATTTGTTATAGCTTTATTTATCTATAATATAAATTTACATATTTTTAAAAAATAAAAATAATTAAAATTTATTATTTTTTATTTACTGTTAATTGTTATCTTTATTTGTCTTTATTTGCCTTTATTTGCCATATCCTTATTGTTACAAATCCAAAATAAATAAGGATATTGTTCAGTTGTAAATCTTCGTCTAACAAAAAATTTATTATATCTTTATTTGTGTTTAATATAAATTTACATATTTTTAAAAAATAAAAATAATAAAAATTTATTATTTTTATTTATCTTTAATTGTTATTTATTTGTTTTTACTTACTATATCCTTATTATTACAAATCGAAAATAAATAAAGATATAGCAACTAAAGATAAATAAATATAATAAAATTTAATTATAAATAAAAATAATAAATTTTAATTATTTTTATTTTTTAAAAATACATAAATTTATATTAAAGATAAATAGAGATATAATAAATTTTTTATTAGACTAAGATTTACAACTGAACAACTAAATAAAAATAAAGATAACAACTAAGAAAAAAATAAAGATATAACAACTAAAGATAAATAAATAATTAAAATTTTAAATTAATATATATAAATTTAAATATATTTTTAAAAATAAAAATAATTAAAAAGTTACTACATTTTATTTATCTTTTATATAAAGTTAATTATTTTTAAAAGATAAAAATAATTAAATTTTACTATACCTTTATTTATATTTAGTTATTATTTTTATTTATGTTTAGTTTTTTTCTTTTCTTTTTCTCTTTCATCATTTAAAATTTACTATTTTTTCTTTTAATTTATTATTTTATATTTTCTCAATTGACTGATTTACCCTTTTTTAAAGGTGAAAAATGAATTTTCGAAGAGTCAAATCAAACTTGTATTGATTGAGCAACTGAGATTTGATTTCAGATCCTTAAAGTTTAAAAGCACCTTCAAAACCCCTCAATCCAATTGTTATCGCCTCATCTAAATTAATGTAATAAAAGGTAAAAATTATCCCAGTAAAATTTATCCTCATTTATCCCAAACAAACATGTCCTCAATGGAATAGCTTGACCAAAAAAAAAAAAAGAGTATATCACAGATTAAATCAAGTCTTTGCTTGATTGGCTTGGGATACTTAGCTCTTGGCAAAGTTGATTTGGTAAACAATTAAATTTCCATTCTAGCAGTTCTTTTGTCAAAAAATTAAAAACTTCTTTTTTCGTTTTTCTTTTTTTTTATTTTATATGATTTGTTTCGCTAAAATTTAATTTTCTTTTTACTTCTGATAAGTTTTGAGCACATTATTCACATTCATTAAAAAAATTAAAAAAATATATTTAAAATATGAGAATCCGTGTATGAGAGAAAAATAAAAACTTTAAAAACACATAATAACAAATTAACTTTTATCAATTTTCTCAACCGTTCTCTACGAAATACAAAATCAAAATTTGCCAAGTTTTTTTTTTTATTTTTTATCAATCTTTTCTAATTTTCTTTAATTTAAACTTTTTTTAATTTTCTCAAACTTTTTTCATTTTTTTAAATAATTTCAATTTTTATAAATTTTTACCAAACACCCAATAAACCAGTAAAGTGTCACATGTCATTTATTGATGCAAAGTTTCATTATTATTATTATTATATTATATTATATTATATTTATTTAATTTTTTTTTTTTTTTTTGGTGGTGAAACGGCCCCTAAACCTAACCAACTAGAATTTAGGAAATTTTATGGGTTATTCAACCAGCACTAGCTACTAATTAGGGCCAGACACCTCTTTCATTGTTAAGTTTTTGCTTCAAATTAGATATCATGCATTTATTGAAAATTAAAAAAAAAAAAAGTTTTATCAGGTCTAGCATAATTGATCGTTGAGAAAATTTCCCGTAAAATAAATTAGTTTATAATTTTTACATCTGGTCCATATATTAATGAATATAATACTTTCATCCAATGAATATATATGACTAATCTAAAAACTTAGAAACTACTATCAAATTAAATTATAATAAACCCATGAGATGAACACGTATGTTAAAAGTATAGTCGTTTCTTTTAATATTGTTGACATTGAATCAAAATTTATATTTCAAAATTCTGAA